>QRFJ01001445.1:172415-218093 GCA_006176705.1 Cocos nucifera
CCAAAGTAGTTTGGGATCCAGTTGGTGCAATCCAGGCGAGAGAAAGGTGATAGAAAGCTAGAAGGCTACGCTGCTATAAAGGACAACTACTAATCTTTGAAAGCTATTTTGAAGATCCTCCAAATCAGATTCAGATCTGATATTTGGAGATGTGATAGAGAAGAAGAAGATCTCTAGATCCAGCCTGAGTGGATACCGGTAGAGGTCAGGCACTTGCATGGCTAGATTCAGAACCTTTCGCTGCTTACAGGATCATCAACGGGTAATAGGATTACCCTACTTCAAGGTAAATTAAATTTGATTTAATTTATCTATATTTTATTTTAATTATTAGAATAATAAAAATCAGATCTGAAACATCCCAGATCTGATTTGAATCAACGAAAAAAAATTTTGAAATATATCTCTTGATCCGATTAGATCTGAATGAATATGATCTAGGAAATCAGAATTTTTTCTTCAACACCATCTTAGGTTCGAACCTATAGGGTCACACACAGTAGAGCTTGTTGAAGGAAAAAAATAGATTTCTCGGATCAGGTTCGTTCAGATCTGATTGGATCAAGAGAGATATTTCAGAAATTTTTCTTTCGAATCTAAATCAGATCTAAGATATTTTAGATCTAATTTTATAGATCTAATAAATAAAAATAAAAGATAAATTAAATCTGATTTAATTTTGTATCTTGTTATTGGTTAATCGGATTATCCTATGATGATCCTGCTGATTGCCTGAAGTTCTGGATCTAGCCACGCAAGTGTCTAGCCTCTATCAGTATCCACTCAAACTGGATCTGGAGATCTTCTTCTTCTTTATCATCTTTTCAAATATCAGATCTGGATCTAATTTGGAGGATCTTCAAAACTTTTTTTGAAGATTTGGAATCGTCTCTTGCAGTAGTGCTACCTTCTTCCTTTCTCCTCATCTTTTTCTTGCCTAGATCACACCAAATTGGAGCCCAAATCTCCTTAGGCATGGAGAGGACAGAGAGGACCAAAAGATGGCATGAAGGGAGAGGGGAAGCCTTGTGGCATGGGCTATGGGTGATTATCTCTAAGGCTTGGCGTAGACAGGGTTTTTATAGACCCTGCTGCGCCATGCAGTGCCACATCATCCCGACCAATCATGTCGCTTCATGCAATCAAATCTAAATTTGATTGATGGGATGACATCATCTGATCCAATCAGATGAGAGCCCCCTCAAATCAACCTTAGGTGGTGCCAAAACTGGTCAAAGCTGAGTCTTAGGTGCCTTCCTAAGTTGATTCCAAGAAGCAACCTGAAGTCCCATATATATGGGACTCCAGGCATCCCTATCCTTGGGCGCACACCTCCCTAGGCATGCACCCCCTCCTTTCCATTTTCTAGCAAGGGGATAAGCTCCTATCTACTCTTCTATGGATGCATGACACATGGGTAGATGTCTAAGTATCAAAGGTCAACGTTTGACCGAAGCCAAAAGACAAAAATTGGTAGGTGATGGAAAATGATAGGTGTTGTCTCCAATTTATCTCATAAATTAAGATAATCCTTTTCTAACCTAGACAAGCTCTAGTCAGACCAAGTAAAAGTATCTGAGTGAGCACAAATACATTTGGCTCAGTTGAGAAAACTTTTAATGATGGTAGAAGGAGAACATTAGGTTCAATCGTGTGCTATCACGATTTTCTTGAACCTAATTGAATCTAATTCAAATCAATTGAACTAAGTTAGCCCAATTGATGATATCCAGATCCTAATTCTTGTTTGTGTGATCTAGTTGGGTTTAGTTCTATATGGTAATGGGATATGTCATGATCTCTATCATTGACATCATCGAAATAACTTCTAATGAATCAAAACTCTTCTGATTTAGACAACTAGAATGATCGATTATCTAAATCATTCTAATTGCTCCCAAAATCCACAAGTGACACCTAGTAGTATTTGGTGGCAACCCATCAAAACTAAAAATAAACCTCTCAGTGCAACTACCTATGTGATTAAGTTCTTCTATCTTTAGCTCCGATCAGATTAGGGTTAAGGTGAACTCGTCAAACCCTAATTCTTGTCATGTGATTTAATCATTTGATTCAAGTCTGATGTGAAAACCTTAATAGAAACTTTTTCTATTATTTCACTCTGCCAAGGTCATAAGCTTATAGACTTGAATCTCATGATCATCATAGGACTGCTCCTCATCTACGAGGTAGATAGATTTCCTCTTGGTGCAATCCAATTCCAACAATGAACATGCTATAGCCAATATATACCTCAAGGTTTCGAATGGCTAGGAGATCGAGTCATGGTGTAGTCAAACTATAACACCCTCAAGGTGAACTATCGATCTACCTCAGGTCAAAGAACTAGATACACCACTGCAGCTTCGAACCAATCATCAATGAGAAGGTAGACTTTCTTATGATTGCTCGAGGTGGTCACGCTCAGTGCCCTTATTCTCTAACGAGTACCTATACTCTCACTCCAGTGTCTCTACACCGTAGACTCAAGTCTCATCTATTATAAAAAAGTGATTGCATACCAACCTTCTGGATCAATCACCATCCTTATGATGATCCTGTTAGATATGTGTGCCCTAGAAGCCAGAATTGGCTGACACTTGTAATACACTTCTACGGGCAAAAATATAATTTTGACTATAAATAATAAAATGAGTTATTTTCTATCACATAAGTGTATTTAGTGTCTGTGATACATCCTTTGAGTTAATGGTAATGATAATTCTTATTTTCAAGACTTAAAAATTTAAGACAAGAATTTTCATTATTAACTCATAAAATGCTCCTGACCGTAGGATCATCATGAGGATGGTGATTGATCTGGAAGGTTGGTGTACAATCGCTTCTCTTTAGTAGATGAGTCTTGAGTCTACGGTGTGGAGACACCAAAGTGAGAGTACAGGTACTCGTTAGAGAACGAGGGCACTGAGCGTGACCACCTCGAGTAGTCATTAGGGAAGTCTACCTTCTCGTCAATGACTGACTCGATGCTGCAGTAGTGTGTCTGGTTCTTTGACCTGAGATGCATCGGATAGTTCACCTTGAGGGTGTTATAGTTTGACTACACCATTACTCGGTCTCCTAGCCATATGGAACCCTGAGGTGTATGTTGGCTATAGCATGTTCATTGTAGGAACTGGATTGCATCAAGATGGAATCTATCTACCTCGGTGGATGAGGAGCAGCCCTATGATGATCATGAGAATCAAGTCCAGAAGTCCATGGCCATGGAAGAGAGTGTGAAATAATAGAAAGAGTTTCTATTTAAGGTTTTCACATTGGACTTGAATCGAATGATTAAATCATATGATAGAGACTAGGGTTTGACGAGTTTACCTTAACCCTAATCTGATCGGGGCTCAAGATAGAAGAACTTAATCACACAAGTAGCTGCACCAAGAGGTTCATTTTCAGCTTTGATGGGTTGCCACCATATACTGCTAGGTGTCACTGGTGGATTTTGGGAGCAATTAGAATGATTTAGATGATCGATCATTCTAAGCTGTCTGAATCAGAAGAGTTCTGATCCATCGAAAGGAGTTTCGATGATGTCGATGATAGAGATCATGACATATCCCATTACCATACAGAACTGAACCTAACTGGGTCACACAAACAAGGGTTTGAATCTGGATGATCATCAATTGAACTGATCTAGTTCAATTGATCTGAATGAGATTCAATTAGGTTCAAGGAAATCGTGCTAGCACTCGATTGAACCTAACGTTCTTCTTTTGCTATCATAAATAAGTTGTCTCGACTGAGCCAAAGGAGTTTATGCTCAACTCAGAGACCTTTACCTGGTCTGATTGGAGCTTGTCCAAGTCAAAAAAGGGTTGTCTTAATTTATGAGATAAATTTGAGACAACACCTACCATTTTTCATCACCTACTAATTCTTGTACTTTGACTTGGTCAAACATTGACCTTTGACCCTTGGACATCTACCCATGTGTCATGCACTTATTGGAGAGTAGATAGGGGCTTGTCCCCTCTCTTGAAATTTGAAAGAAGGGGGCGCACACCTAGGATGGTGTGCTCTCATGGATAGGGACGCTGGAGTTCCATACGGATGGGACTCCAGGTTACTTCTTGGTTTCCACTTAGGTGGCCCTTGGGTATCTACTTTGACCAGTCTTAGGCACCATCTAAGAATGAACCTATGGGTCTCTCATCTGATTGGATCAGGTGATGTTATCCCATCAATCAGATTTAGATTTGATTGCACGAAGCAACATGATTGGCCGAGGTGATGCAATACTGCATGGCGCAGCAAAGTCTATAAAAAGATCCTATCTGCGCTCACTTTTGAGAACCCCTCTTCCAAGCCACGCCCCAAGGCTGTCCCTCTCCCTTCTCTATGCCACCATCTAGCCCTCTCCCTCCTCTCCACGCCCAAGAAAGTTGGGTTCTTCTGATTAGTGCGAGTCAAGCAAGAAAGGCTGATGAAAAAGGAGGAAGGCAGCACTACTGTAGAGACGACGGGTGATCTTCATAAGGTATTTTGAAGATCCTCCAAATCAGATACAAATCTAATTTTTGGAGAAAAAAAAGATAAGGAGAAGATCTCCAGATCCAGTCCGAGTGAATATCAGTAGAGGTCAGGCGCTTGCGTGGCTAGATCCAGAACCTCAGGGCTTCGACAGGATCATCAACGGGTAATCAGATTACCCAGAATCAAGGTAAATTAATTTAGAATTAATTTAGTTTTATTTTCTTAATTATCATATCATAAATCAGATCTAAAAAATATCAGATCTAATCTAGATCTAAGAGGTGATTTTTGAAATATGCCTCTCAATCCAATCAGATCTGAACGAACCTGATCCCGAAAAATCAGGATTTTCCTTCAACTAGTATCAGAGCCAGGTTCTTATAATTTTTTTTTTTTAGATCTGATTTAATCTAATTAATTAATGATTTCAGATATCATATGATATATGATTAGATTTAAAATTAAAATATTAAAAATTAAAATAAATTAATTTAGATCTAATATGTATGAGATACATAACTAGACTAGGAATAGAATTGTTCCATGTGTAGTCTAGTTTGATCATATTTTTTATTTAATTAAATATAATTTTTAGATCTATTTATTCTTATTTTATAATATTATAAATATTATAATTAGATCTAAAAATAGAAAATAAAATAAAATTAATTATTCATATGAGATATGATAGTTGCATGTTTAGACTAGTTGTAGAATAGTTTTGCAAATAGGTCTAGATTAAATTTTATTTGATATGATCGAATTTAAATTTAATTTTTTAGATAATTGTGAGATAATTTAGATCTGAAAAACATGCATGCATGATATATGTGATATATACAAAATATGTTTTAATTAGATCTATTTTTTATATGAGATATATCCTTAGATCTAATTTATTTTTTGTAGATTAGTTGTATTTCTGATTAAGGCGTTCCCCTTGGCGGTCTGATCATAAGAACAAAGTAGGGCTTAAAGACCCTCTCCTTCCATTCGATGGGGTGTCTTATGATGTGTAGGGGTGCTGCGCGTTCGTCCTTAATCAAAAATTGAAAACTTACTTTCTGCAAAATCCTAGATCCTAAAACACTAGGATCTCATTTACATATTTTGTTTAAGAATCCTAACTTAATTAAGAATTAAGTTTATGAAATATCAATTAGGTCTAAAATTAAGAATTTCAGATCTAAGACATATTCATAAATCTGGGTTCGGGCTTGGGTAGCTCAATTAGGTCTAATGGTTGTTCAAACCGAATAAGAGTTGGTAAGATGGGATCAACAATGCTTAAATTGACCAGCCTAATAGGATTAAGTCTAGGTCAAGATTGAGTCACGTGAGTGATCGATCAAGCTAAGACCTAATGAGGCTCAGTGGTTACAGTCTGGATTGTAGGCTAATCCGATTGATTCTGTCTCAACAATTTGGTGTCTAAAGTAAGTTTGGCAGATACGATTGACTAATTTTTAATTGGGAGCTACTCGACTCGAATGCATTCTTGTCGAGTTAATGGCATATCCCTTCATTGATCTCACTTACCTGGCCATATTTGTTGACTCAGTTTTGATCTGAGGTGGTCAATAATCCGAGCTAACCCATGCCACTAGGTTAGTCATAATCGTTAGGACTATGTGAACTCTAGTTTAATGAGACCTAAATTAATCTTCCTAAGAAAAGATTAAGTCTAAGGTCTTCCACCATTGTAGATGTGCGGGCCCTTCCCGAGGTTGATTATTCTCGACTGATTATAGTGGCTCAGTTGCACTGGGAAGATGCATCCATGTCTATTAGGCATCAGATGCTACGGGTTGGAGGATGGATTGGGCTCAATATTTTAGATACGGTGAGAGACTCAGTTAGGAATCCAATCTATGCAAATGGTGGAACTGACTTAACTAAGGAGTGGATCAATATTTCGGACATGGTGAGATTCATGAATTAGAGACCAAGTTTGGGTGCACCATGATTAGAGAATCATTGAATAGGAGTTGTTCACCCATTGGCTAACCCATCACCAATAACTGTTAGGTGAGGTAATGAGTAAGTCGGTGGGACCGCAACACCCACGAGAAATCAGTAATCGTGGAGATTTTTGCATCTCTACAAAGAGAGTGTAGGGATCCAAAAAAATAGTGGAAGCTAATTTGTTTAAACATAAAATCTCTAAACAAATTGATTAAGTCTTAATTATAATATCTAACTAAAAACTTTGACTCTCTATAGGAATATGTTTGCATCCAACCCACTAGCACAAATCCTGGACACCCTTAGACTGACCGGACCAAATTACAAGGATTAGCTCTGGAACTTCAAAATTATTTTGGATTCTGAGAAGTTAACTCATGTATTGGACCAGAACCCTCCCACCTTACTAGCTCATCCATTCGCTGAACAGAGAGCATCTCTAGATAAGTGGATTGACGAAGATAATAAGGCCAGATACTACATGTTGGGCTCGATGTCTGATAAGCTTCAATGCCAACATGAAGATATCAGAACTACTCACTAAATATTGGCTCACCTACAGGAGATGTTTGGTGAACAGAGTCATGCAGCCAAGTATCAAGTCACTAAACGACTGTTCCAGGCTAAGATGCGCGATGGGCAGTCAGTCCAAGATCATTGTCTGATTATGATCAAGAACTTGGAAGAGCTTGAGAAGCTCGAAGTGAGGTTGGACTTGGATCTGTTTAATGACATAATTCTGCAATCCTTGACTGATGCATTTGGGCAATTCATCATGAACTACCATATGCATAAACTTCAAAACTCCTTGGTCGAACTTATGAACATGCTGGTTATCGCTGAGCTTTCCATGAAAGATTCTAAAGGCCCAGTACTTCCTATGGAACGGACTTCTTCCAAGAGAAAGTCTTTTGGAAAGAAGAAGAAGTCTGTGAAAAGGTAGAAGTTGGAAGGAGGAAAGAAGAAAAAGGCAGAGCCGAAGAAGAAGGCCGCTGACAAAAAAAAGTATTTCCATTATAACAATGACTGCCACTGAAAGTGGAACTGCCCTACTTACCTAGCCACCCTAAAGAAGAAGGAGGCAGGTCCTTCTGGAGTTATGCTCGTTATTGAGTCTAATCTTATGGTTTCTTCTGCATCCAATTGGGTGCTTGACTCTGGTTCTAGTGCTCACTTATGCACTTCTATGTAGGGTCTTGAGGATAGCAGGATTCTGAGGGATGGTGAGATGATCCTACACATTGGAAATGGAGCAAGGGTTGCTATCGTGGTCGTGGAAACTAAAGAAAAATCTGGATTTCTCGGGGTCAAGTTCGTTCAGATCTGATTGGATCGAGAGGCATATTTCAAAAATTTGCCTCTCATATCCAAATCAGATCTGACACATTCTAGATCTGATTTATAATCTGATAATTAAGAAAATAAAATTAAATTAATTTTAAATTAATTTTTACCTTGATCTTGGGTAATCTGATTAGCCGTTGATGATCCCGCTGAAGCTCTGAGGTTCTGGATCTAGCCATGCAAGCGCCTTGCCTCTACCGGTATCCACTCGAGCTGGATCTGAAGATCTTCTCCTTCTCTTTCTTTTCTCCAAAAAGCAAATCTGGATCTAATTTAGAGGATCTTCAAAATACCTTCTGAAGATCACCCATCGTCTCTGCAGCAGTGCTACCTTCTTCATTTTTCGTCAGCCTTTCCTTGTCTGACTCGTACTAATCTGAAGGCCCAACTTCCTTGGGCGTGGAGAGGAGAGAGAGGGCCAGATGGGGGCATGGAGAAGGGAGAGGGACAGCCTTGGGGCATGGCTTGGAAGAGGAGTTCTCAAAAGTGGGCGCAGACAGGATCTATTTATAGACTTTGTTGCGTCATGCAGTGCTGCATCACCCCGGCCAATCACGTTGCTTCGTGCAATCAGATCCAAATCTAATTGATGGGATGACATCACCTGATCCAATCAGATGAGAGACCCATAGGTTCATTCTTAGATGGCACCTAAGACTGGTCAAAGTAGATACCCAAGGGCCACCTAAGTAGACCAAGAAGCAACCTAGAGTCTTCATCCGTATGGGACTCCAGCATCCCTATCCATGGGCACACGCCATCCTAGGCGTGCACCCCCTTCTTTCCAATTTTTAAAGAGGGGACAAGCCACTATCTGCTCTTCAATAAGTGCATGACAAATGGGTAGATGTCCAAGGGTCAAAGGACAACGTTTGACCAAGTCAAAGTACAAGAATTAGTAGGTGATGGAAAATGGCAGGTGTTGTCTCAAATTTATCCCATAAATTAAGACGACCCATTTTTGACTTGGACAAGCTCTAGCCAGACCAGGTAAAGGTACCTGAGTGAGCACAAACTCATTTGGCTCAGTCGAGATAACTTTTAAGATAGAAAAAAGGAGAACATTAGGCACAATCGTGTGCTAACACGATTTCCTTGAACCTAATTGAATCTTATTCAAATCAATTGAACTAGGTTAGTCCAATTGATGATATCCAGATCCAAACCTTATTTGTGTGACCCAGTTAGGTTCAGTTCTGTATGGTAATGGGATATGTCATGATCTCCATCATCGACATCATCGAAACTTCTTTCGATGGATCAGAACTCTTCTGATTCAGACATCTTAGAATGATCGATCATCTAAATCATTCTAATTGCTCCCAAAATCCACCAGTGACACCTAGCAGCATATGGTGGCAACCCATCAAAACTGAAAATGAACCTCTTGGTGCAGCTACTTGTGTGATTAAGTTCTTCTATCTTGAGCCCCGATCAGATTAGGGTTAAGGTGAACTCGTCAAACCCTAATTTCTATCATATGATTTAATCATTCGATTCAAGTCCAATGTGAAAATCTTAATAGAAACTCTTTCTATTATTTCACACTCTCTGCCATGGCCATGGGCTTATGGACTTGATTCTCATGATCATCATAGGGCTGCTCCTCATCCACCGAGGTAGATAGATTCCATCTTGGTGCAATCCAATTCCTACAATGAACATGCTATAGCCAACATACACCTTAGGATTTCGAATGGCTAGGAGACCGAGTCATGGTGTAGTCAAACTATAACACCCTCAAGGTGAACTGCGATGCACCTCAGATCAAAGAACCAGACACACCACTGCAGCATCGAGTCAGTCATCGATGAGAAGGTAGACTTCCTTATGACTACTCGAGGTGGTCACGCTCAGTGCCCTTATTCTCTAATGAGTACCTATACTCTTGCTCCGGTGTCTCTACACCGTAGACTTAAGACTCATCTACTATAAAGAAGCGATTGTACACTAACCTTTTGGATCAATCACCACCCTCATGATGATCCTATGGTCAGGAGCATTTTATGAGTTAATAATGAAAATTCTTGTCTTAAATTTTCAACTCTTGAAAATAAGAATTATCATTACCATTAACTCAAAGGATGTATCATAGATACTAAATACACTTATGTGATAGAAAATAATTCATTTTATTATTTATAGTCAAAATTATAATTTTGCCCTTAGAACTGTATTACAAGTGTCAGCCAATTCTGACTTCTAGAGCACACATATCTAACAGGAACATACCCTCTTTGACTACCATCTAGTTTAGACTTAGTATTAGAAGACTGTTATTATGTGCCTGCAGCAAGTAGGAATTTGATTTCTATTTCTTGCCTTGCATTAGAAGGCTATGTAATTAGTTTTCATAAGGACCATTGTAATATTCTTATGAAAGAAATAAAATTATAAATGATTTTCTTATTAACGATCTTTATCAGTTACATATTGATGTATCTATTTTTAACTTCAAGGAAAATGTGAATGCCATAAAATCAAAATGACCTAGGGATAGTCCAAATGATAGATATCTATGGCACCTAAGATTAGGTCATATAGCAGAAGATAGGGTTAACAAATTGGAGAAAACTGGGCTATTGAGTCTGTTGACTTCTGAGTCATATCCAATTTATGAATCCTGTCTTCATGGCAAAATGGCTAAGCTCCCTTTTGTAGGATATGGGGAAAGGACCACAGATCTTCTTGCCCTAGTACATATAGATGTGTGCGGCCCATTTGATGTGCCGGCTAGAGGCAACCTAGTCTACTTCATAACCTTTACCGATGATTAATCAAGGTATGGGTATGTGCATCTTATGAGACACAAGTCTGAAGCATTTGAAAAGTTCAAAGAATTCAGACATGAAGTAGAAAAGCAAATTAGAAAACTCATTAAGGTTCTTCGATTAGATCAAGGAGGTGAATACCTTAGTCAGAAATTCCAAGACTATCTTTAAGAAAATGGCATAATCTCTCAATGGACTCCACCAGGAACACCTCAACTCAATGAGGTTTCAGAACGGAGGAATCGGACCTTATTAGATATGGTCTGATCCATGATGAGCTTCATAGATCTCCCAAATTTTTTTTGGAGATACCGTTTGTTAACTAATTTACCTACTGAATAGGGTTCCTTCTAAAACCGTTCCTACCACACCGTATGAGATATGGCATGGTAAGAAACCAAGTCTAAGTCATCTCAAAAATTGGGGTTGTCTGACTCATGTCAAAAGATAACAAGAGGACAAGTTAGACTTTAGGTCCTTTAGAGCTCGATTCATAGGATATCCTAAAGAGTCATTAGGATATTATTTCTACATTCCAAAAGATCATAATGTGATTGTGAGTCGACATGCCATCTTTCTTGAAAAATAGTTTATTCAAGATAGCGGCATTGGAAAGCAGATCAAGCTCGATGAGAAAGTTTCACAAGAGTAACGAGCTAAGGACCAAATGGAACCAAATCAGGTTAAGCCAATCCATACACTACCTCCTCCGCCTCGTAGATCGAAAAGGGTTTTTCGTCCTCCTGAAAGATACTTAGGTACTATTTTAGAAGATATAGAGAAAATATTCCTCATAGGTAATGGGGTTCATGGTGATGATCTCAAAACCTATAACGAGACGATATCAGATATCGACTCTAAGAAATGGTTAGTGGCAATGAAGTCAGAAATTGACTCGATGCACTCAAACCAAGTCTGGACCTTGGTAGATCCACCAGAAGGTATAGTACCTATTGGGTGTAAATGGATCTTCAAGAGAAAGATTGGTGTAGATGAGAATGTGGAGACATTCAAGGCTAGATTAGTGGCAAAACGTTATAGTCAATGCGAGGGCATTGACTATCAGGATACCTTTTCACCAGTAGCTATGCTAAAATTCATCTGCACATTGCTTGCTATTGCAGCCTATTTTGATTATGAAATACGGCAAATGGACGTGAAAACGACGTTCTTAAATGGATATCTTGGAGAAGATATCTATATGGAACAGCCGCTAGGTTTCACATCCGGTGATAATGATCACAAGGTTTGCAAGCTGCAAAGGTCCATATATGGACTTAAGCAAGCATCTCAGAGCTGGAATACTCATTTTAATGATGTGAATAAAATATTTTGATTTTATCAAAAATGAGGAGGAGCCATGTATCTTCAAAATGATCAGTGGGAGTATTGTTGTCTTTCTCGTATTGTACGTGGATGACATCCTCCTTATCGGGAATGATATTCCCATGTTGACCATGGTTAAAATATGGTTATCTAAAGAATTCTCCATGAAAGACTTAAGAGAAGCATCCTTTATTCTAAGAATTAAGGTCTATAGAGATAGACCAAATAGGATGCTAGAACTTTCACAGAAGATGTACATAGAGGAAGTACTAAAGAGGTTTAGTATGGAAAACTCTAAGAGGGGCTTAGTACCCTTCAGGCATGGCATTCATCTTTCCAAGAAGATGTGCCCTAGCACACTTGAGGAAATAGAATGCATGAGCAAGATCCCTTATGCTTCAGCAATAGGGAGCCTCATGTATGCCATGTTATGAACACGACCTGATATAGCACATGCCGTGAGTGTCACGAGCAGATATCAGTCGAATCCAGATGAAGAACACTGGACTTCTATGAAATATATCCTTAAGTACTTGAGAAGAACTAAGGATATGTTGTTGGTCTTTGGTAATGGAGAACTCCAAGTCCAGGGGTATACAGACTCGGACTTTATGTCCGATGTAGATGATCGAAAGTTGACATCTGGGAGTCTATTTTTGTGCAATGATGGAGCTGTCAGTTGAAAAAGTTTCAAACAGATAGTGATAGCAGATTCTATCATGGAAGCAAAATATATCGCTACATCAGAAGCTGCAAAAGAAGCATTCTAGTATAAGAAGTTTGCCACGGAGATCGGAGTGATGCCATCAGATGCCATTCCTCTGTACTGCGACGATAATGGCGCCAAAGCCCTTGCTAAAGAGCCGAGGTCTCATCAGAAATTCAAGCACATCGAGCGGCGATACCACTCATCCACGATTACCTCGAGAAGGAGGTCAAGAGAGTCGACTCCGCAGACAATGCGGTGGACCCACTTATAATCTATTGGGCCAGCAGAAGATCGAAGCCCATCTTAAGAAGATGGGACTTAGATTTGTAGCCAATTGACTTTAGGTCAAGTGGGAGTTTGTTAGATATATGTGCCTTAGAAGCCAAAATTGGCTGACACTTGTAGTACACTTCTAAGGGCAAAATTATAATTTTAACTTTAATAATAAAATGGATTATTTTCTATCACATAAGTGTATTTAGTGTCTGTGATACATCCTTTGAGTTAATGGTAATGATAATTCTTATTTTCAAGAGTTGAAATTTTAAAACAAGAATTTTCATTATTAACTCATAAAATGCTCCTGACCGTAGGATCATCATGAGGATGGTGATTGATCCGAAAGGTTAGTGTACAATCGCTTCTTTATAGTAGATGAGTCTTGAGTCTATGGTGTGGAGACACCGGAGCGAGAGTACAGATACTCGTTAGAGAATGAGGGCACTGAGCGTGACCACCTCGAGTAGTCATAAGGAAGTCTACCTTCTCGTCGATGACTGACTCGATGCTGCAGTGGTGTGTCTGGTTCTTTGACCTGAGGTGCATCGGTAGTTCACCTTGAGGGTGTTATAGTTTGACTACACCATGACTCGATCTCCTAGCCATTCGGAATCCTGAGGTGTATGTTGGCTATAGCATGTTCATTATAGGAATTGGATTGCACCAAGATGGAATCTATCTACCTCGGTGGATGAGGAGCAGCCCTATGATGATCATGAGAATCAAGTCCATAAGCCCATGGCCATGGCAGAGAGTGTGAAATAATAGAAAGAGTTTCTATTAAGGTTTTCACATCGGACTTGAATCGAATGATTAAATCATATGATAGAAATTAGGGTTTGACGAGTTCACCTTAACCCTAATCTGATCGGGGCTCAAGATAGAAGAACTTAATCACACAAGTAGCTACACCAAGAGGTTCATTTTTCAGTTTTGATGGGTTGCCACCATATGCTGCTAGGTGTCACTGGTGGATTTTGGGAGCAATTAGAATGATTTAGATGATCGATCATTCTAAGTTGTCTGAATTAGAAGAGTTTTGATCCATCGAAAGGAGTTTCGATGATGTCGATGATGGAGATCATGACATATCCCATTGCCATATAGAATTGAACCTAACTAGGTCACATAAATAAGAATTTGGATCTGGATATCATCAATTGAACTAATCCAGTTCAATTGATTTGAATAAGATTCAATTAGGTTCAAAGAAATCATGCTAGCACACGATTGAGCCTAACGTTCTCCTTTTTCTATCATAAAAATTATCTCAACTGAGCCAAATGAGTTTGTGCACACTCAGTTACCTTTACCTGGTTTGACTGAAGCTTGTCCAAGTCAGAAAAGGGTTGTTTTAATTTATGAGATAAATTTGAGACAATACTTGCCATTTTTCATCACCTGCTAATTCTTGTACTTTGACTTAGTCAAACATTGACCTTTGACCCTTGGACATCTGCCCATGTGTCATGCACTTATTGGAGAGCAGATAGGGGCTTGTCTCCTCTCTAAAAATTGAAAACAAGGGGGTGCATGCCTAGGATGGCGTGCACCCATGGATAGGGATGCCGGAGTCCCATGCGAATGGGACTCCAGGTTGATTCTTGGTTTTTACTTAGGTGGCCCTTGGGTATCTACTTTGACCAGTCTTAGGCACCATCTAAGAATGAACTTGTGGGTCTCTCATCTGATTGGATCAGGTGATGTTATCCCACCAATCAGATTTAGATCTGATTGCACGAAGCAACATGATTGATCGAGGTGATGCAGCACTGCATGGCGCAGCAGAGTCTATAAAAAGACCCTGTCCACTTTTGAGAACCCCTCTTCCAAGCCATGCCCCAAGGCTATCCCTCTCCCTTCTCCATGCCACCATCTGGCCCTCTCCCTCCTCTCCATGCCCAAGAAAGTTGGGTTCTTCTGATTAGTGTGAGTCAAGCAAGAAAGGCTGATGAAAAAGGAAGAAGGCAGCACTGCTGCAGAAACGACGAGTGATCTTCAGAAGGTGTTTTGAAGATCCTCCAAATCAGATCCAGATCTGATTTTTGGAGAAAAGAAAGAGAAGGAGAAGATCTCCAGATCCAGCCTGAGTGGATATCGATAGAGGCTAGGCGCTTGCATGGCTAGATCCAGAACCTCAAGGCTTCAGCAGGATCATCAATAGATAATCAGATTACCCAAAATCAAGATAAATTAATTCAGAATTAATTTAGTTTTATTTTTTTAATTATCAGATCATAAATCAGATCTGAAAAGTGTCAGATCTAATTTGGATCTAAGAGGAGATGTTTGAAATATGCCTCTCCATCCAATCAGATCTGAACGAACTTGACCCCAGAAAATCAGGATTTTCCTTCAAATCCTACGGTCGGAAGCATTTTATGAGTTAATAACGAAAATTCATGTCTTAAATTTTCAACACTTGAAAATATTAATTATTATTACCATTTACTCAAGGGATGTATCATAGATACAAAATACGCATATGTGATTGAAAATAATCTATTTTATTATTTATAGTCAAAATTAAAATTTTGCCCCTATAGGTGTATTACGAGTATCAGCCAATTCTGGCTTCTATGGCACACTTATCTAACAAACTCTCACTTGCCCTAAAGCCAATTGGCTATAAATCTAAGTCTCATCTTCTCAAGGTGGGCTTCGATCTTCTGCTGGCCCAAAGGCTTTGTGAGTGGATTCGCTGCATTATCTATGGAGTCGACTCTCTTGATCTCGACGTAATCCTTCTCGAGATAATCGCGGATGAGGTGGTATCGCCGCTCGATGTGCTTGGATTTCTATTGAAACCTCGACTCCTTAGCAAGGGCTATGGCGCTATTATTGTCGCAGTATAGCGGAATGGCATCTGATGGCATCACTCTGATCTTTACGATAAACTTCTTGTACCAGAATGCCTCCTTCGCAGCTTATGACGCAGCGATGTATTCTGCTTCCATGGTGGAATCTGCTATCATAGTCTACTTGAAACTCTTCTAACTGACAGCACCACCATTACACATAGACTCCCAGATCTCGACTTTCGATCATCTACATCGAACATAAAATCCAAGTCTGTATACCCCTGGACTTAAGTTCTTCATTACCAAAGATCAACAACATATCCTTAGTTCTTCTCAAGTACTTAAGGATACATTTCACAAAAGTCTAGTGTTCCTCATCTGGATTCATCTGATATCTGCTCGTGACACTCATAGCATAGGCTATATCACGTCGTGTATATAACATGGCATACATGAGGCTCCCTATTGCTGAAGCATAAGGGATCTTGCTCATGCATTCTATTTCCTCAGGCATGCTAGGGCACATCTTCATGGAAAGATGAATGCCATGTCTGAAGGATACCAAATACCTCTTAGAGTTTTCTATGCTAAACCTCTTTAGCACTTCCTCTATGTACATCTTCTGTGAAAGTCCTAGCATCCTATTTAGTCTATCTCTATAGATCTTAATCCTAGAGTAAAGGATGCTTCACCTAGGTCTTTCATGAAGAATTCTTTAGATAACCATATTTTAACGATCGTTAACATAGGTATATCATTCCTAATAAGGAGGATATCATCCACGTACAATACGAGGAAGACAACAGCGCTCCCACTGACCTTTTTGAAGACACATGGTTCCTCCTCATTCTTGATGAACCTAAATAATTTAATTACATCATTGAAATGAGTATTCCAGCTCTGAGATGCTTCCTTAAGTCCATATATGGACCATTGCAGCTTGCATACCTTGTGATCAGCATCACTGGACGTGAAACCTAATGGCTGTTCCATATAGATATCTTTCTCAAGATATCAATTTAAGAATGCCATTTTCACATCCATTTGTCATATTTCATAATTGAAATAGACTGCAATAGCAAGCAATGTGTGGATGGATTTAAGCATAGCTATTGATGAAAAGGTATCCTGATAGTCAACGCCTTCATGTTGACTATACCCTTTTGCCACTTATCTAGCTTTGAATGTCTTCACATTTACATCTGCACCAATCTTTCTCTTGTAGATCCATTTACAGCCAATAAGTACTATACCTTTCGATGGATCTACCAAGGTCCAGACTTGGTTTGAGTGCATCGAGTCAATTTCTGACTTCATTGCCTTTAACCATTTCTCGGAGTCAATATCCGATATCGCCTCGTTATAGATTTTGGGATCATCATGAATCCCATTACCTATGAGGAATATTTCTTCAATTTTCTCTGAAATAGTATCTAAGTACCTCCTAAGAGGACGAAAAATCCTTTCTAATCTATGAGGTTGAAGAGGAAGTGATTGTATTGGCTCAACTTGATTTGGTTTCGTTTGGTCCTTAGCTCGTTGCTCCTGTGAGACTTTCTCATCGAGCTTGATCTGCTTTCCAATGCCACTATATTGAATAAACTATTTTTCAAGAAAGATGGTATGTTGACTCACTTCACATTATGATCTTCTGGAATATAGAAGTAATATCCTAATGATTCTTTAGGATATCTTATAAATCAAGCTTTAAAGGACCTAAAGTCTAACTTGTCCGCTTGTTCCCTTTTGACATGAGCCGGACAACCCTAAATTCTGAGATGACTCAAACTTGGTTTCTTACCATGCCATATCTCATACGGTGTGGTAGGAATAGTTTTAGATGGAACCCTATTCAGTAAGTATATTGCAGTTAACAAACCGTATCCCCAAAGAAAATCAGGAAGGTTTGTGAAGCTCATCATAGATTAGACCATATCTAATAGGGTCTGATTCCTCCATTCTGAAATTTCGTTGAGTTCAAGTGTTCCAAGTGAAGTCCATTGAGAGACTATGCCATTTTTTTTGAGATAGTCTAGGAATTTTCGACTGAGGTATTCACCTCCTCGATCTGATCGAAGAACCTTAATGGATTTTCAAGTTTGCTTTTCTACTTCATGTCTAAATTCCTTAAACTTTTCAAAAGCTTCAAACTTGTGTCTCAAAAGATACACATACCCATACCTAGATAGATCATCGATAAAGGTTATGAAGTAGACAAAGTTGCCTCTAGCTGGCACATCAAATGGGCAGCACACATCAGTATATACTAGGGCAAGAAGATCCATGGCCCTTTCCCCATGTCCTACAAAAGGAAGCTTAGTCATTTTGCCATGAAGACAAGATTCATAAATTAGATATGACTTGAAAGTCAACGGACTCAATAGCCCGATTTTCTCTAATTTGTTAACCCTATCTTCTACTATATGACCAAGTCTTAGGTGCCATAGATACCTATCGTTTGGACTATCCCTAGGTCATTTCATCGCATTCACATTTTGCTCCATATTAAAAATAGATACATCAATATGTAACTAATAAAGATCGTTAATAAGAAAATCACTTGCAATTTTATTTCTTTCATAAAGAATGTTATAATGATCCTTAAGAAAACTAATTGCATAGCCTTCTATTGCTAGGCATGAAACATAATTCAAATTTCTGCTTGCTGTAAGCACATCATAACAATCTTTTAATACTAAGTCTAAACCAGATGGTAGTCGAAAAGGATATGTTTCCACGGCCATAGCAGCAACTCTTGCTCTATTTTCAATGCATAGGATTATCTCACCATCCCTCAGCCTCCTGCTATCCTCAAGATCCTGCATGAAAGTACACAAATGAGCACTAAAATCAGAGTTAAGCACCCAACTGGACGTAGAAGAAACCATAAGGTTAGACTCAATAGTGAGCATACCTTCTGCTTTTAGTGGCCGTCATTGTTGCAATGAAAATACTTTTCTTTATCAATGGCCTTCTTCTTCTTCTCTGTCTTTTTCTTCTTTCCTCCTTCCATTTTCTGCTTTTTCACAGACTTCTTCTTCTTTCCAAAAGACTTTCTCTTGGAAGAAGTCCGTTCTATAGCAAGATTTTAGAATCTTTCATGGAAAGCTCAGCAATAACCAGCATGTTCATAAGTTTGGTCAGAAAATTTTGAAGTTTATGCATATGGTAGTTCATGATGAATTGCCTATATGCATCAGTCAAGGATTGTAGAATTATATCATTCTACAGATCCAGGTACAATTTCACTCCAAGCTTCTCAAGCTCTTCCAAGTCTTTGATCGTCATCAGATAATAATCTTGGACTGACTATCCATCACGCATTTTAGCCTTGAATAGTCATTTAGTGACTTGATACTTGGCTGCGCGACTCTGTTCACCAAACATCTCTTGTAGGTGAGCCAACATTTGAGGGACAGTCTTGATATCTTCATATTGGTACTAAAGCTCATCAGACATTGCGCCCAACATGTGTATCTAGCCTGATTATCTTCATCCATTTATTTATCGAGAGACGCTCTCTGTTCAGCGGATGGATAAGCTAGTAAGGTGGGAGAGTCCTAGTCCAATATATGAGGACTTCTTAGAACTCAAAGTAATTTTGATGTTCTGGAGCCAATCCTTATAATTAGATCCGGTCAGTCTATGGGTGTTCAAGATACGTGCTAGTAGATTGAATGCAGACATTTTCCTGTAGAGAGTCAATGTTTCAAGTTAGATATTGTAGTTAAGACTTGACCAATTTATTTAGAGATTTTATTTTTAAATAAATTAGCTACCACTATTTTCTCGGATCCCTACACTCCCTCTATAGAGATGCAAAAATATTCACGATCAATGATTTTTAGTGGATGGTGCAGTCCCACCAACTGACTCATCACCTCACCTAATAGTTATTGATGATGGGTTAGCCAATGAGTGAATAACTCTTATTCAATGATTTTCTAATCATGGTGCACCCAAACTTGATCTCTAATTTATGAATCTCACGGTGTCTGAAATATTGATCCACTCCATAGTTAAGTCAGATCCACCATTTACACAAATTGAATTCCTAATTGAGTCTCTCACTATATCCAAAATATTGAGCCCAATCCATCCTCCAGCCTGTAGCATCCAATGCTTAATAGATATGGTTGCATCTTCTTGATGCAACTGAACCACTATAACCAGTCGAGAACAATCAACCCCAGGAAGAGCCCGCACATCTACAATGGTGGAAGACCTTAGACTTAATCTTTTCTTAGAAGGATTTGATTTAGATCTCATTAAACTAGACTTGACATAGTCATAACCATGATGACTAACGTAGCGATATGGGTTAGCTTGAATTATTGACTACCTCAGATCAGGACTAAGCCAAGAAATATGGCCAGGTAAGTAAGACCGATGGAAGGGATATGCCATTAACTCGATAAGAATGCATTCGAGTTGAGTAGCTTTCGATTAAAAACCAGTCGTTTATATCTACCAAACTTATCTTAGACACCAAATTGTTGAGCCAGAATCAATCGGATTAGCCTACAATCCAGACTCTAACCATTGAGCCTAATAAGGTCTTAGCTTGATCAATCACTCACGTGATTCGATCTTGACTCAGACTTAATCCTATTAGGCTGGTCAATTTTAAGCACTATTGATCCCATCTAACCAACTCTTGATTTGATTTGATCAACCACTTAGACCTAATTGAGCTACCCAAGCCCAAACCTAATTTTATGAAGATGTCTTAGATCTAAAATTCTCAATTTTAGACCTAAAATATATTTCATAATATTAATTTTTAATTAAGTTTAGGGTTTACAAATAAAATATGTAAATAAAATCTTAGGGTTTCAGGATCTAAGATTTTGCAGAAAATAAGTTCTTGATTTCTGATTAAGGACGAATGCGCAACACCCCTACATATCATAAAAATACCCCATCAAATGGGAGGAGAGGGCATTTAAATCCTACTTTATTCTTATGATCAGACGGTAAAGGAGAATGCCTTAATCAAAAATATAAGACTACAAAACTAGTTAGATTTACATCATATATCTCATATAAAAATTGATCTAACTTTAAACATGTTTTGCATACATCTCATGTATCATATCATGCATGTTTTTAGATCTAAATTCTCTCATAATTATCTAAAAAATTAGATTTAAATTGATCATATCAAAATAAATTCTAATCTAGATAATTATATAGAACTATTCTACAACTAATCTAAACATGCATTCATCATATCTTATATGATCCAAAAATTAAATAATTTTATTTACTATTTTTTAGATCTTTTTATAACATTTACAACATAAAAAAATAATAAAAAATAGATCTAAAATTATAACTTAATCAAATTAAATTATGAACATGCAAGACTATATATAGAATAATTCAATCTTATAGCTAGTCATGCATCTTATAAAACTTAGATCTAAATTATTTAATTTTAATTTTTCTAATTTTAGATCTAATCACATCTCATGTGATATCTAAAATTATCTAATTATTAGATCAAAAATAAATTTAAATTAGATCTAAATAATTTATTAGAATATGGCTCTAATACCAGTTGAAGAAAAAAATCAAATTTTTTGAGTCAGGTTCGTTCAGATCTGATTGGATCAAGAGAGATATTTCAAAAATTTTTCTTTTGAATCCAGATTAGATATGAGATATTTTAGATCTAATTTTATAGAATAAATAAAAATAAAAAATAAATTAAATTTGATTTAATTTTATACCTTGTTATCGGTAATTGGATTATCCTATGATGATCCTACTGATTGCCTAAAGTTCTGGATCTAGCTACGCAAGTGCCTGGCCTCTACCAATATGCACTCAGACATGATCTAGATATCTTCTTCTTCTTTACCACCTTTTCAAATATCAGATCTAAATCTGATTTGAAGGATCTTCAAAACTTCTTTTGAAGATCTGGAATCATTTCTTGCAGCAGTGCTACCTTCTTCCTTTCTCGTCATCTTTTCCTTGCCTGGATCGCACCAAACTGGAGCCCAAATCTCCTTGAGCATGGAGAGGAGAGAGAGGACTAGAAGATGGCATGAAGGAGGGAGAGGGGCAACCCTGTGGCATGGGCTATGGGTGATTATCTCTAAAGCTTGGCGCAGATAAGATTTTTACCTACTACGCCATGCAACGCCACATCATCCCGATCAATCACGTCGCTTCGTGCAATCAAATCTAAATCTGATTGATGAAATGACATCACTTGATCAAATTAGATGAGAGTCCCCTCAAATCATCCTTAAGAAGTACCAAGACTGATCAAAGCTGAGTCTTAGGCTCCTTCCTAAGTTGATTCCAAGAAGCAACCTGGAGTCCCATCTATATAGGACTCCAGGCATCCCTATCCTTGGGCGCACGCCTCCCTAGGCATGCACATACATATATATATGTATATATATACATATATATATATATATGTATATATATACATATATATATATATGTATGTATGTATATGTATATGTATATACATATGTATATATATGTATATTCATATATATATATATCTATATATATATATATATATACATATATCTATATATATTTAATTGTTGAAGTTCTGATGGCAACACTTGCAGAATCTCGCATGTGAAGCTTGCAGAGGTGGGTGACCTCGATTGTGGCTTCCAAAGCATGCCCCCTAGATTTTTGAAGTTCATCTTCAGTTTTCTTCAAATTTTTTTTCAGCTGATGAACTTCTTTCCTCAAATGTTTAAGACGAGCCTTTAAAAGGACACCCTGAGGTAATGGATCGGCATTAATAGGGGACTGCATCCAATGCACGAAAAATATTCAAAAACACTCATAGGTATTGACAAAAAGAAATTTACTTTCACTAATTAAATTTCTTCGAGTATAGGATAACGTAAGAAAAAAAAAGAAAAATACAACTATCAAGAGTCCCCAACCTCGTGCAGAGAAATAGGAGAGGAGCTCGACACTCCAGCAGCGGTCGTGGACCCAGAAGTCGGTTCAGCTGATTTGGAAGGAGCAGCAGGGGAGCCCGGTGCTTCAGGGACAACCTTAGGCTCCAGCACAGGTTCGGGCACCTCGATAGTAGGCTCGGAGGGCTCAAGGGCTGCTTCGACAGGACAAGGGTCACCTGCAATAGTTGATGGTTAAGCTTCTTCATCAGAGCTGTCTCCATAAAGGAAGTCGAGATCAAGTTCGGAGAACTTTTCAGCCACTCGATCTTTGCAAAGATCATACCCCTTTTGAAAAGCCTCCTAGCTGAAGGCAATGTTCAGGTCCATCATTTCAGACAAAATCTTAAACTCCTCCACTGCCTAGACCTTTACCTTCAAGATCTGCTATGAGATTTCATCCTTTAGCTTGGTAATCCTGATCTCGACTTTTTTCCTCCTCTCCTCCTCCAAAGCCAAAGCAGCCTATGACCCCGCCAAAATGAGCTCTCCCTTTTGGAGTGCCTCCCGAAGGGCCCCAAGCTCGACTGTCTTCACCTCCAAGAGATGGTTAGCTTCAGCAGTCCTCTTCCGAAGGCAATCAACTTTGGCCTGGAGGTTCTCCTGAACCGTATTATCGCCCACAACATCCCAGGCATCATCTAGCTCTGATACCAAATTGTAGACCAATGATATTGCTCGAATGCCAATCCTCCTTGACATCACAAGCCCCGATACCATGTTGCGAAAGTCCCTGATCTTTAGCATGGACCTAAAGGAACCTATGACGTTCTCTATGGGCAGCAAACCATAGATCCAACACCTAGATCTATGCTGGGGCACCTCCCTCATTAGGCTTGAGGGAGGCGCCCCCTCTCTCTAGGGCTTCTTCAAGAACCTAGGGCAACTACACTAGAAAGAAGAGAAGAAGAGAGAATTGAGGGAGAAAAGGTCTGTATTCCACAGCATAATGAAACCGTAATACAACTTATGTTTTTATACATAGCCAGTAGGTCCGACAAAAAAATTCTCTGACTAACCCAATACATGAAAGCACTCACCGAGCCCATGTACACCCATGTCTCCCATGCTCTCATCCTCTGGATCTAGACCCAACCCATACATAAGTTAGCCCCCTTAAGACCTCTCAAACCAGGCTTTAAGATCCTTAGGATCAACCCAGATCCTAGCCCAAAATAGATCCTTGCGTAACTTTGCCCGTGCACTGAGCCAGCTCAATCTCAGTACTAAACCAGCTATGTTCCACTGGGTCGACTCAGTCTGAAACTGAGTTGGCCCAGTTCTATGCTGTGCCAGCAGTCTCAAATGTGCAGCTCTCTATTTTGCCTATGCATTGAGACATAGCCAATCTAACTTTGGACAGAGCTGGCTAATCTATAGAAAATTTTCTTTCTGCAGTCTTGATTCTTCGGCTTTATTTTTTTGCTTCACCTTGAATCCTAGGTCTTCGAAGCACCAACCAAACCCCTAGAATCCCTGGAGCCAACACCTTGACTCCTCCCATGGCCTCCCAAGGCTTGGGAGCACCATAAATCCTCACGATCTCCACCTTCGTGCTCCCAAGCCTTGGCAAACCCCTCGGTAATGCCCTCCTGCACGATCCGCTATTCCGACACACTCGATAGCCCCTTGTGCAATCTTCGCCTCCATCAATCCTCTTCAGCTATTGTGCATCCTTGAGGCCTTTAGGATGATTGTCTCCATTGCTGAAGTCCTATGCTTGCTTCTTGGCACCATCCTAAAATTGTAGGATCCCTTGTGCTTAGCAGCTGCATCATTTTTTTTGAATTTTTCTAGAGAACCTACAGCATTTCTCCACCAGCACATGCTGTACCATCTGACATGATCTCCTCAAAGCTACGTCTGTCCACCTGCACACGCCGCTCCACCTAAAATTGTGCATCACCGACGCTCTGAACTCATGCCAAATTTCTCTCCAATTATGAAGCCACCTCTCCAGAGCTCCACCTATATCCGAAGTCCATCTAATGCTACAAAAGTTGACTCAATCATTGAGTTCCTCGAGGCCAACCACCCAATGCTGCACTGCTAGGCCTGCCGTTGTACCTCGAACACCATCGCTGTTCCTTCGAACCTCCACACACTGTGGCCCTCTTTGAAACCATCTCGAATACCTACGCAATCCGCGAGCACCTCTAAAATCCAAGAGCTCATCCAACTCTTCTAAATCTAGCGATTGAACCCTAGAGAATTCCATCCTAGTCCTTCTCTTCTGCCCCTACACTAGCCATCGCTTCAATTATGCCCGGAGAACCATCCTCCACCTGAACCATGACTCTTCCTGATGCTTCTGTAGAAGAAATTTGATCATGATACTCCCAGCTATCTGAGATCTCCTGGCACTCCCTGAGACCCCTTGGCTCTCCCTGAGACCTACTCCTAATCCCCCTGAGAAGCCCCTGACATACTCTGCTAAGATATACTCCTCGATTGTTGCTCCATCGAGCCTCTCTCAATCTCAAGCCTTTAAAAAAGTGCTACTGTAGCACTCCAACGCTTCCTGACTCATCTCTATGCCGCTCTACAGCCATCCAGTCTTGACCTGCTGGACCTCCATGAATCATCCATCTCCATCACTCCCAAGGCTTCGCAAATCCATGCTTTGGTCAAACCACTAAATACATCTCCGACTATTTGCCCGCCTTTCTAACACCGAAGGATGTATAGTTGCTTCTTCAGCCTTTCTTCGACCATTACCCCTTAGAAAACCTCTCTTCAATAGTCCTACACTACCTATCTTTCTAGAGAACCCTGATGCTCTCTACTGAGATACCTCCCTTGACTACTGCATCGTCGAGTCTCTCTCAGCCCTGCATCTTCAGGGAAGTGCTACTGCAGCACTCCAGTACTCCCTGCTTGTCACATAACCATCATACATCCTGATCTTTCCACCAAGATCGATCAGCAAATCATGCACCAAATCCTTCCACCCTAGAAAAATTCCTTTCCATCAATCCTCTCAACCTCCACCTTCAATCCACTGCTCCCGATTGGCCAAACCACAGCAACAATAAGGTAGATTTGAGACATACCATGGAATCCTTATGCAGTTTTCTGATTTCACCTTGTATGACTTCTCCTTCACTTCCATGCACCATCAGGCTCTGAAACTTGGCTTTGATACCATATTATCGTCCACAACATCCCAAGCATCATCTAGCCCTGATACCAAATTGTAGACCCATGATATCACTCAAATGCCAATCATCCTTGACATCACAAGCCCTGATACGAAGTCCCTGATCTTTAGCATGGATCTAAAGAAACCTGTGATGTTCTTTATGGACAGCAAACCATCGATCCAACACCTAGATCTATGCTGGGGTACCTCCCTCATTGGGCTTGAGGGAGGTGCCCCCTCTTTCTAGGGCTTCTTCAAGAACCTAGGGCAACTACCATAGAGAGAAGAGAAGAAGAGAGAATTAAGAAAGAAAAGGTCTATATTCCATAGTATAATGAAATCCTAATACAACCTATGTATTTATACATTGCCATTAGGTCCGACCAAAAAACTTTCCAGCTAACCCAATATGTGAAAGCACTCACCGAGCCCATGTACACCCATGTCTCCCATGCTCTCATCCTCTAGATCTAGACCCGATCCATACATGAGTTAGCCCCCTTAAGACCTCTCAAACCAGGCCTTAAGACCCCTAGGATCAACCTAGACCCTAGCCCAAAATAGACCCTCGCATAACTCTGCCCGCACACTGAGCCAGCTCGGTCTCAGCACTGAGTCGGCCAAATTCCACTGGGTCGGCTCAGTCTAAAACTGAGCCGGCCTAATTTTATGCCGGGACTATAGACTGAGTTGATCCAGTTCTGTACCACGCCAGTAGTTTTGAATACGCAGCTCTCTATTTTGCTTGTGCACTGAGACTTAACCGACCCAATTTTGGACTGAGCCGACTAATCTACAGAAAATCTTCTTTCTATAGTCTTGATTCCCTGACTTTTGTTTCTTGCTTCACCTTGAATTTTAGATCTTTGAAGCACCAACCAAGCTACTGGAATCTCCGGAGCCAACACCCTGACTCCTCCCATGGCCTTCCAAGGCTTGGGTGCATCATAAATCCTCATAAATTCTTGATTACTTCGACTTCAAATGGTTCACCTTTTTGATGCATGCTAGCAATTGGTGACCCAATTGCAAGAAGCACATAGAGTTATACAGGCATTAGAGGAAAAAAGAAAGAAGAAATGTAGTAGGGCAATTACCTAAAGGAAGGTACCAAGGGAGTCCCAGGTGAGTTGTGCATCATCAAGGTCGACCATCTGATCTACGATCTTGGATAAGGCAAACTTGTTGACTAAATCCTGTATGGTGTTCGGGATGCTGAAGGGGCCCTCTTTCAAGTTGTCATTATCATCGAATCGACTAAGACGAGCCTTGCTTTGCACCTTCACAACGGCCAACTTTTTTTTCTTTTTCTTCTCCTCTCCTCATTCTCTCTTGATAGGACGATCTTCGGTGGGGGAACTCATGGATGCAAGAGGCACCGAACCCCCAGCTGCATCAATCCCAACAATAGGAGGAACCTCGATAGGTTGAGGGACTTCAATGCTCTCGTCAACCTCAAAAGTGGCAATGGCACTACAAGGGACCATGGAGCTCAAGGCGGTAATCGTCACCCTCTTCGAACTCTCTCTTGGTGCTTTCTCCTTTCTTTTTTAGGCATGAAGTCCTTTGGCAAGTCTGTCAATGGCTCGAGCATCTATCTCTGTAATAAATAAGAGATTATAATCAGCAACATCCACATAAATACAAAATCCTATAAAAATTTGAAGCTTGCAAAAAAGGTACCAGCCGGATTGAGGAGACTCAAATCTATGTTAAACAGAGTTTGATCCTTCAAGAGTTTGGGTAGAAGGGGAGCCCAATAATTCCTAAGTTTACTAATAGAGTCAAGATCACCTTATCTAAACTAGGAGCCCCATGGATTGACTCTCTAAGAAGACCCCAAGGAGGAAGCCCTAGCATTAAAGTTTGGCAAGATACAAAAAAGAACCTCTCCTTTCAGTTGTGGATGGAAGAAGGGGCTCCTTTCAATAATCCCTTCTTGCCGAACTAGGAAGAAAAGTACCATCAGTTCCTTGCAGAAGGGTGGCGCTTGAAGGTGTAGTAATTTCTATAGAGGAAGATGGTTGGACGAACTTCGGCAAGATGGCAAAGAGAAAAGAATCCAATCAAAAACCTGAAGAAGGTCGGCACTATGGAGGCAAGCAAAATGTTCAAGAAATGAAAAAGACTAATTATAAAAGGTGGGAGAAGAAGTCTTAGTCTAGCATGAAGGGTGTCTAGGTACAGACAAAATCGATCGAAAGGGGGAGAGCAAGCCCGGTTGCTGGGTCCAGAAAGTTCTAGTTCATACTCGGGAGGGACCCCATACCGGATCCTAATCAGTAAAAGGTCATCTAAAGATAGAGAGCAAGGAATGATGCCAAGTATAAAGGTTGGATGGAATACACTTTTGAGTTCGGCCTTGTCACCGGAGTTTGGGTTTCGTGAGGTTGGATCAGACAGACTCCAAGAATCAGATGAATGAGCGATTTTAGAAGATATTTGGATCAAACTCAAATACAGAAAAATCTCAAAAATCAAAAAAAATAAGACACAGAATTGTTATGGAGAAATCAAAAAAGCGAGGTACAAAAGATGCAAAAATAATCAAGAAAAAGATTTCGAAACTAACCTAGTTAGGTCTGGAAGATCAATAAGACGACTGGCATGATAGGAAATGAACGAAAAAAATGCCAACAAGAGAAGAAATCGGGAGAAGAAATCAGAGTGCTCTCAAGCAGAAGGAAGAAAACAACGAAAGAAAAAAGAAGAGTGTAAGAAAGAATGAGTCTTTAGAAGAAAGTGCAGGCTTAAGTATCCTGCAGAGTTTGAAATAGTCATGATGGAAAGGCTCCTCTAGCCGGTCTTTAATTGATGCATGTCCCACTCGTTGCGGTAGGCGACTGACGATCGACAAAACCATATTTACACCATACTTGGGGCGGCATCTCAGTGTGAGTTTTAAAATTTATCTTTTCATATCACTTCACATTTAAGGAGGCTTTGGCGCCAACACGATAAATGCCAAAACTTTCCATCCTGCTAGTGCTAAATCTGGATCGAAACATTAGTAGTTGCCTATTCTGTACTTCCTTCTCTCGAATTTCGAACTCGAGATACGGAGACTATTATTTAGGATAAACCCCGCTCCTGTCGAACTTTGGATCAGTGCCTGATCGAGAAGGATTTTCGATCATGGAAGAGCTTCAACCACGGCTTCGCTCATCCCTAGGTTGACCGATCTTTAGTATGCCTATCCATCTTTGAGACTGCTGGGATGAACTTCCCTCAGACTTCTCCACCAAACGAACTTCCTTCGAATTTCTCCTATAGATGATGAGCTTCCTCCAGATTTCTCCTCCAAACGAGCTTCCTCCGAACTTCTCCACCAGACAAGCTTCCTCCGAATTTCTCCTCCAAATGAGCTTCCTCCGGATTTCTCCTCCAGATGATGAGCTTCCTCTAGATTTTTCCTTCAAACGAACTTCCTCCAGATTCTCCTCTAGAGGAGCTTCCTTCGAATTTCTCCTCCAGACAAACTTCCTTCGGACTTCTCCAGCATACGAACTTTCTCCAGATTTCTCCTCCAGACGAACTTCCTCCTGACTTCTCTAGCAGACGAACTTCCTCCAGACTTTTCCTCCAGACAGACTTCTTCTTTAGCCAAATTTTCTTCGGACTTCTCCCCTAGACGAACTCTCTCTCTAGACGGATTTCTCCATGAGTCGAACTTCCTCTGAATTTGTTCCAGTCGAACCTTTCTCGCTCCTGATAGCGGTTCAGTCCGAACTTCAATAATTAAATCTCAACCACCTGCATGTCACAATAATGGATGCATTGCGACAATAGACACTATCCTCTATAATGAACCCCACGTGGCCTGAACGGCCCACTACTCAGCAGTTGCGGCCATCACTATTAGTTTGTTACAGGCTACATCTATAAAAGAGATCCTCTAGATATATTTTCTCCAAGCTTTCTCCTCCATCTCGAAACTCTGCTACTTTCTCTACTGAGCATTCCATTTTTATTGGCTGGAAGAGCTGACTTGACCATCAGAGGGTTTTGTCAGAGCCACCCTTCCTCCGATTTGGACTTCTTTTGCAGGTCCCGATGGCGATCTCGGCTTCTCCAACTCCACCCAGTTCCAACATCAATCAAATTCCGCACCAACATGTATATATATGTATGTATACATATATATGTGTATTTATATGTATATACATACATACATACATACATACATACATACATACATACATATATATATATATATGTGTGTGTGTGTGTGTGTGTGTGTGTGTGTGTAGTGTGTGTGTGTGTGTGTGTGTACATATATATATATGTATATATATGTATATATATATCTATATATATACGTATATATATGTATGTATATATGTATAAATATATGTATATATACATGTATATATACATGTATATATACATGTATATATGTATGTATATGCATACATATATGTATATATATGCGTACATATATATATATGCATATATATATATACATATGTATACACTATATATATATAATACATATTATACTATACATATATATATATGTATGTATGTATGTATGTATATATATATTATGTATTAATATATTTATATATATATATATATATATATATATATATATATATATATATATATATATATATATATATATATATATATATATATATATATTTTATTTATTTATTTATTTATAATATATATATACATATATATATATATATACATATACATATATATACATATATACATATACATATATACACATATATATACATACATACATACATACATACATATATATATATATATATATATATATATATAAACATATATACATACGTACATACACATATATATATATGTGTGTGTGTGTGTGTTGTATATACATACATACATACGTATATATGTGTGTGTGTGTGTGTGTGTGTATTAGCATTATGTGTGATTGCTCCCCTCATCTCCTCTTTGGTGAAACGAAACTTGGAGCAGCTACGCTATCATATTCTAATTACATTACATTTTGAAACGAAGACTTTGATCAAAGATCAAGGGGATACGTATTCTGGAAAGTGATTACGTCAAAAAATTCATAAGAAAGAAGAGACATGCAAGCCTCTATTTAATAATAAATACACAAATTATCCATATTTTCATTCATTCAATCACATTGAATATCTAAGGTTAAGAAGTCCATGAACATCCTTCCATATATTCCATACATCACGTGTGTAAGTTCATGTATATAATCAAATTATATAAATAGACACTTGTTCTAATTATGGTGCACTATATGGGTTATAATTATGTCTATAAAGCATTTATAAGAAAATAATTTTATTATTTAATATAAAATATCAAATATTTATCATGCAACCAAATTTTCTCGTCCAATTAGGATTCCTCTTTCTATTAGAATCAGAATTCTAATTTCCAAAACTTATTAGGAAACTTACTTTCCTATTAAGCTTAGGTTTCCAAACCTTTTGGGGGTCCTTGAACTATTGAATACTTGTCAAAACAAGTCATCAAATTTATTTTGATTTTAAAATTCTTAAGGTTTCTTAATTTATCTAACTTCCTAATTTTAATCACATTAGGATTCTGGTTAACAATAATTTATAAACAAAATTGGAAATACTTTTCGACTTGATTCTGGTATTCCTAACATAATTAGACTCCATAAATTCAATTCCAAAATAAGTCTAATTTGATTGACACAATAAAATCAATTAGGTTTTGAAAGTTTCCAAAAAAGGAGAGAGAAAAATCCTAGAAAAGTCACTACAGGATAGCCTACTTTTGAAGGAAAATCCTGATTTCCCGGATCAGGTTCGTTTAGATCTGATTGGATCGAGAGGCACATTTCAAAAATCACCTCTTAGATCCTAATCAGATCTGAGACCTTTTAGATCTGATTTTATGATCTGATGAATAAAAAAATAAAATTAAATTAATTCTAAATTAATATTATCTTGATTTTGGATAATCTGATTATCCGTTGATGATCCTATGAAAGCCTTGAGGCTCTAGATCTAGCCATGCAAGCGCCTGGCCTCTACCGATATCCACTCGGATTGGATCTGAAGATCTTTTTTTCTTTCTTTTCTCCAAAAATTAGATCTAGATTTGATTTGGAGAATCTTCAAAACTTCTTCTGAAGATCATCCGTCGTCTCTGCAGCAGTGCTGCCTTCTTTCTTTTTTCGTCAGCCTTTCCTTGCCTGACTCGCACTAATCTGAAGGCCCAACTCCCTTGGGCATGGAGAGGAGAGAGAGGATCAGATAGTGGCATGGAGAAGGGAGAGGAGCAGCCTTGGGGCATGGCTTAGAGGAGTTGTTCTCAAAAGTGGGCGCAGACAAGGTCATTTTATAGACTCTGCTGCACCATGCAGTGCTGCATCACTCCAGCCTATCACGTTGCTTCATGCAATCAGGTCTAAATTTGATTGATGGGATGACATCATCTGATCCAATCAGATGAGAGACCCACAAGTTCATTCTTAGATGGCACCTAAGACTGGTCAAAGTAGATACCCAAGGGCCACCTAAGTAGAAACCAAGAAGCAACCTGGAGTCCCATCCGTATGGGACTCCAGCATCCCTATCCATGGGTGCAAGCCATCCTAAGCATGCACCCCCTTCTTTCCAATTTCCAGAGAGGGGACAAGCCCTTATCTACTCTCCAATAAGTGCATGACACATGGGCAGATGTCCAAGAGTCACAGGTCAACGTTTGACCAAGTCAAAGTACAAGAATTAGTAGGTGATGGAAAATGGCAGATGTTGTCTCAAATTTATCTCATAAATTAAGACAATCCTTTTCTGACTTGGATAAGCTCCAGTCAAATCAGGAAAAGATACCTGAGTGAGCATAAACTAATTTAGCTCAGTCGAGATAATTTTTAAGATATAAAAAGAAGAATATTAGGCTCAATCATGTGCTAGCACGATTTCCTTGAACCTAATTGAATCTTATTCAAATGAATTGAACTGGGTTAGTCGAATTGATGATATCCAAATCCAAACCCTTATTTGTATGACCCAATTAGGTTTAGTTCTGTATGGTAATGGGATATGTCATGATCTCCATCATCGACATCATCGAAACTTCTTTCGATGGATCAGAACTCTTCTGATTCAGACATCTTAGAATGATCGATCATCTAAATCATTCTAATTGCTCTCCAAAATCCACCAGTGACACCTAGCAGCATATGGTGGCAACCCATCAAAACTGAAAATGAACCTCTCGGTGCAGCTACTTGTGTGATTAAGTTCTTCTATCTTGAGCCCCGATCAGATTAGGGTTAAGGTGAACTCGTCAAACCCTAATTTCTATCATATGATTTAATCATTCGATTCAAGTCCGATGTGAAAATCTTAATAGAAACTCTTTCTATTATTTCACACTCCACCATGGCCATGGGCTTATGGACTTGATTCTCATGATCATCATAGGGCTGCTCCTCATCCACCGAGGTAGATAGATTCCATCTTGGTGCAATCCAATTCCTACAATGAACATGCTATAGCCAACATACACCTCAGGATTTTGAATGGCTAGGAGATCGAGTCATGGTGTAGTCAAACTATAACACCCTCAAGGTGAACTATCGATGCACCTCAGATCAAAGAACCAGACACACCACTGCAGCATCGAGTCAGTCATCAATGAGAAGGTAGACTTCCTTATGACTACTCGAGGTGGTCACGCTCAGTGCCCTCATTCTCTAATGAGTACTTATACTCTCGCTCTGGTGTCTCTACACCAAAGAATTAAGACTCATCTACTACAAAGAAGCGATTGTACACTAATCTTCTGGATCAATCACCATCCTCATGATGATCCTACGGTCAGGAGCATTTTATGAGTTGATAAATAAAAATTCATATCTTAAATTTTTAACTCTTGAAAATATGAACTATTATTACCATTAACTCAAGGGATGTATCATAGACACTAAATACACTTATGTGATAGAAAATAATCTATTTTATTATTTATAGTCAAAATTACAATTTTGCCCCTAGAAATGTATTACAAGTGTCAGCCAATTCTGGCTTCTAGGGCACACATATCTAACAAACTCCCCCTTGACCTAAAGCCAATTGGCTACAAATCTAAGTCCCATCTTCTCAAGGTGGGTTTCGATCTTTTGCTGGCCCAATGGCTTTGTGAGCGGGTTCGCTACATTATCTGCGGAGTCGACTCTCTTGACCTTGACGTAACCTTTCTTGAGGTAATCAGTGATGAGGTGGTATCGCCGCTCGATGTGCTTGGATTTTTGGTGAGACCTTGACTCCTTAGCAAGGGCTATGGCGCCATTGTTGTCACAGTACAGAGGAATGGCATCTGATGGCATCACTCCGATCTCCATGGCAAACTTTTTATATCAAAATGCCTCCTTCGTAGCTTCTGACGTGGCGATATATTCTACTTCCATGATGGAATCTGCTATCACTATCTGCTTGAAACTTTTCCAACTGATAGCTCCACCATTGCACAAAATTAGACTCTCAGATGTCAACTTTCGATCATCTACATCGGACATAAAGTCCAAGTCTGTATACCCCTAGGCTAGGAGTTCTCTATTACCAAAGATCAACAATATATCCTTAGTTCTTCTCAAGTACTTAAGGATACATTTCATAGAAGTTCAGTGTTCTTCACCTGGATTCGACTGATATCTGCTCGTGATACTCATGGCATGGGCTATACCAGGTCGTGTACATAACATGGCATACATGAGGCTCCCTATTGCTGAAGCATAAGGGATCTTGCTCATGCATTCTATTTCCTCAGGTGTGCTAGGGCACATCTTCTTGGAAAGATAAATACCATACCTGAAGGGTACTAAACCCCTCTTAGAGTTTTCCATACTAAACCTCTTTAGTACTTCATCTATGTACATCTTTTGTGAAAGTCCTAGCATCCTATTCAATCTATCTCTATAGACCTTAATTCCTAGAATAAAGGATGCTTCTCCTAGGTCTTTCATGGAGAATTCTTTAGATAACCATATTTTAACTATGGTCAACATGGCAATATCATTCCCGATAAGGAGGATGTCATCCACATACAATATGAGGAAGACAATAGCGCTCCCACTGACCTTTTTGAAGATGCATGACTCCTCTTTTTTAATAAAACTAAACATTTTGATCACATCATTAAAACGAGTGTTCCAGCTCCGAGATGCTTGCTTAAGTCCATATATGGACCTTTGCAGCTTGCAAACCTTGTGATCATTATCACTGGATGTGAAACCTAGCGGCTGTTCCATATAGATATCTTCCTCAAGATATCCATTTAAGAATGCCATTTTTCACGTCCATTTGCCATATTTTATAATCAAAATAGGCTGCAACAGCAAGCAATGTGCGGATGGATTTTAGCATAGCTACTGGCGAAAAGGTATCCTGATAGTCAATGCCTTCGCATTGACTATAACCTTTTGCCACTAATCTAGCCTTGAATGTCTCCAACATTTCCATCTGCACCAATCTTTCTCTTGAAGATCCATTTACACCCAATAGGTACTATACCTTCTGGTGGATCTACCAAGGTCCAAACTTGGTTTGAGTGCATCGAGTCAATTTCTGACTTCATTGTCTCTAACCATTTCTCAGAGTTGATATCTGATATCACCTCGTTATAGATTTTGGGATCATCACCATGAACCCCATTACCTATGAGGAACATTTTCTCTACATCTTCTGAAATAGTACCTAGTACCTTTCAGGAAGATGGAAAACCCTTTTCGATCTACGAGGTGGAGGAGGTAGTGTATGGATTGGCTTAACCTGATTTGGTTCCATTTGGTCCTTAGCTCATTGCTCTTGTGAGACTTTCTCATCGAGCTTGATCTGCTTTCCAATGCCACTATCTTGAATAAACTATTTTTCAAGAAAGATGGCATGTCGACTCATAATCACATTGTGGTCTTTTGGAATGTAGAAATAGTATCCTAATGACTCTTTAGGATATCCTATGAATCGAGCTCTAAAGGACCTAAACTCTAACTTGTCTGCTTGTTGTCTTTTGACATGAGCCAGACAACCCCAAATTCTGAGATGACTCAGACTTGGTTTCTTACCATGCCATATCTCATACGGTGTGGTAGGAACGATTTTAGAAGAAATCCTATTCAGTAAGTATATTTGTTAAGTTAATAATGAAGTGTCCCCAAAGAAAATTAGGGAGGTCTGTGAAGCTCATCATGGATCGAACCATATCCAATAGAGTCCGATTTCTCCGTTCTGAAATCCGTTGAGTTGAGGTGTTCCTGGTGGAGTCCATTGAGAGACTATGCCATTTTTCTTGAGATAGTCTAGGAATTCTCGGCTAAGGTATTCACCTCCTCGATCTGATCGAAGAACCTTAATGGGTTTTCCAGTTTGTTTTTCTACTTCATGTCTGAATTCTTTGAACTTTTCAAAAGCTTCAGACTTGTGTCTCATAAGATACACATACCCATACCTAGATAGATCATCGATAAAGGTAATGAAGTAGACAAAATTGCCTCTAGCCGGCACATCAAATGGGCCGCACACATCAGTATGTACTAGGGCAAGGAGATCTGTGGCCCTTTCCCCATGTCCTACAAAAGGGAGTTTAGTCATTTTGCCTTGAAGACAAGATTCACAAGTTGGATATGACTCAAAAGTCAACGGACTCAATAGCCCATTTTTCTTCAATTTGTTAATCCTATCTTCTGCTATATGACCTAATCTCAGGTGCCATAGATATCTATCATTTGGACTATCCCTAGGTCGTTTTGACTTATGGTCATTCACATTTTGCTCGATAGTTAAAACAGATACATCAATATGTAACTGATAAAGACCGTTAATAAGGAAAACCATTTGCAATTTTATTTCTTTCATAAAGAATGTTACAATGGTCCTTAAGAAAGGTAATCACATAGCCTTCTAGTGCTAAGCATGAAACAGAAATCAAATTCCTGCTAGCTGCAGGCACATAATAACAGTCTTTCAAAACTAAGTCTAAACCAGATGGTAATCGAAGAGGGTATGTTCCCACGGCCACTGCAGCAACTCTTGCTCCATTTTTGATGCGTAGGATCATCTCTCCATCCCTCAGCCTCCTGCTATCCTCAAGACCCTGCATAGAAGTGCACAAGTGAGCACTAGAACCAGAGTCAAGCACCCAACTGGATGCAGAAGAAACCATAAGGTTAGACTCAATAACGAGCATACCTCCAGAAGGACCTTCCTTCTTCTTCTTTAGGGTGGCCAGGTAAGTAGGACAGTTCGCTTCTAGTGGCCGTCGCTGTTGCAATGAAATACTTTTCTTTGTCAGCGATCTTCTTCTTCAGCTCTGCCTTTTTCTTCTTTCCTCCTTTCATCTTTTGCTTTTTCGTAGACTTCTACTTCTTTCCAAAAGACTTTCTCTTGAAAGAAGTCCGTTCCATAGCAAGAACTGAGCCTTTAGAACCTTTCATAGAAAGCTCAGCGGTAACCAGCATATTCATTAAGTTCGGCCAAGGAATTTTGAAGTTTATGCATGTGGTAAGTTCATGATGAATTGCCCATATGCATCAGTCAAGGATTGCAGAATTATGTTATTATTCTGCAAATCCAAGTCCAACCTCACTCCGAGCTTCTCAAGCTCTTCCAAGTCCTTGATCATCATCAGACGATGATCTTGGACTGACTGCCCATCATGCATCTTAGCCTTGAACAATCGTTTAGTGACTTGATACTTGGCTGCGCGACTCTGTTCACCAAACATCTCCTATGCAGGTGAGCCAATATTTGGCGAGCAGTCCCTGATATCTTCATGTTGGTGCTGGAGCTCATCAGACATCGAGCCCAACATGTAATATCTGGCCTTATTATCTTCGTCTATCCATTTTTCCAGAGATGCTCTCTATTCAGTGGATGGACGAACTGGTAAGGTGGGAGGGTCCTGGTCCAATACATGGAGTTAACTTCTCGGAACCCAAAATAATTTTGTAGTTTCTGAGCCAATCTTTATAATTTGATCCAGTCAGTCTATGTGTGTCCAGGATACGTGCTAATGGGTTGGATGCAGACATTTTCCTGTAGAGAGTCAAAGATTCTAGTTAGATATTGTAATTATGACTTGACCAATTTATTTAGAAATTTTATTTTTAAATAAATTAGCTTCCACTATTTTCTTGGATCCCTACACTCCCTCTGTAGAGATGCGAAAATCTCCATGATTAATGATTTCTAGTGGGTGGTGCGGTCTCACCAACTGACTCATCACCTCACCTAACAGTTATTGGTGATGGGTTAGCCAATGAGTGAACAACTCTTGTTCAATGATTCTCTAATCATGGTGCACCCAAACTTGGTCTCTAATTCATGAATCTCACCGTATCCAGAATATTGATCCACTCCTTAGTTAAGTCAGACCCACCATTTGCATAGATTGGATTCCTAATTGAGTCTCTCACCGTATCCAAAATATTGAGCCCAACTCATCCTCCAGCCCATAGCATCCAATGCCTAATAGACATGGTTGCATCTTTTCGGTGCAACTGAGCCACTGTATCCAGTCGAGAACAATCAACCCCGGGAAGGGCCCGCACATCTACAATGGTGGAAGACCTTAGACTTAATCTTTTCTTAGGGAGAATTGATTCAGGTCTCATTAAACTAGACTTGCATAGTCATAACAATTATGACTAACCTAGTGGCATGGGTTAGCTCGGATTATTGACCACCTCAAGATCAGAACTGAGTCAACAGATATGGCCAGGTAAGTGAGACCGGTGGAAGGGATATGCCATTAACTCGACAAGAATGCATTCAGAGTCGAGTAGCTCCAATTAAAAATCAGTCGGTCGTATGTGCCAAACTTACCTTAGACACCAAATTGTTGAGCCAGAACCAATTGGGTTAGCCTACAATCCAGACTCTAACCTCTGAGCCTAATTAGGTCTTGCTTGATCACATCGTGACTCGATCTTGACCCAGACTTAATCCTATTAGGCTGGTCAATTTAAGCATTGTTGATCCCATCTAACCAACTCTTGATTCGGTTTGATCAACCGCTTAGACCTAATTGAGCTACCCAAGCCCGAACCCAGTATTATGAATATGTCTTAGATCTGAAATTCTCAATTTTAGACCTAATTAATATTTCATAAACTTAATTCTTAATTAAGTTAGGGTTCATAAATAAAATATGCACAATAAATCCTAGGGTTTCAGGATCTAGGGTTTTGCAGAAAGTAAGTTTTTGGGTTTCTGATTAAGGACGAACGCGCAGCACCCCTACACATCATAAGAACACCCCATCGAATGGAGGAGAGGGCCTTTAAACCCTTCTTGTTCTTATGATCGGACGGCCAAGAGGAACGCCTTAATCAGGAAACATAACTAATCTACAAAAACTAATTTAGATCTATATCATATATCTCATATAAAAATTAGATCTAATTAAAATGGCATATTTTGCATACATCTCATATGTATCAAATCATGCATGTTTTTTAGATCTAAATTATCTCATAATCATCTAAAAAATTAAATTTAAATTGATCTTATCAAATAAAATTTAATCTAGACCTAATTTGTAGAACTATTCTACAACTAGTCTAAACATGCAACTATCATATCTCATATGAACAAATTAAATTTAATTTATTTTTTATTTTTAGATCTGATTATAATATCTATAATATTAAAAAATAAAAAATAAATAAATCTAAAAATTATATTTAATCAAATAAAAAATATGATTATACTAGACTATACATAGAATAATTTTATACCTAGTCTAGTTATGTATCTCATACATATTAGATCTAGATTAATTAATTTTAATTTTTTATTTTTTTAATTTTAGATCTAATCACATCTCATGTGATATCTAAAATTATTAATTAATTAAATTAAATTAGATCTAAAAAAAATTTATAAGAACTTGGCTCTGATACCAGTTGAAGGGAAATCCTGATTTCTCGGGTCAGGTTCGTTCAGATCTGATTGGATCAAGAGACATATTTCAAAAATCACCTCTTAGATCCTAATCATATCTGAGACTTTTTAGATCTAATTTTATGATCTGATAAATAAGAAAATAAAACTAAATTAATTTTGAATTAATTTTACCTTGATTCTGGGTAATCTGATTACCTATTGATGATCTTGTGGAAGCCCTGAGGTTCTGTATCTAGCCATGCAAGCGCCTGACCTCTACCGATATCCACTCAGAAAAAATCTAGAGATCTTCTTCTTCTCTTTTTTTCTCCAAAAATTAAATCTAGATCTAATTTGTAGAATCTTCAAAACTTCTTCTGAAGATCACTCATCGTCTCTGCAGTAGTGCTGCCTTCTTCCTTTTTTCGTTAGCCTTTCTTTGCCTGACTCGCACTAATCTGAAGGCCCAACTTCCTTGGGCTTAGAGAGGAGAGAGAGGGTTAGATGGTGGTGTGGAGAAGGGAGAGGGGCAGCCTTGGGGCATGGCTTAGAGGAGTTGTTCTCAAAAGTGGGCGCAAATAGGGTCTTTTTATAGACTCTGCTGCACCATGCAGTGCTGCATCACTCCGACCAATCACGTTGCTTCATGCAATCAGATCTAAATCTGATTGGTGGGATGACATCACCTGATCCAATCAGATGAGTGACCCACAGGTTCATTCTTAGATGGAGCCTAAGACTGGTCAAAGTAGATACCTAAGGGCCACCTAAGTAGAAACCAAGAAGCAATCTAGAGTCCCATCTGCATGGGACTCCAGCATCCCTATCCATGGGCGCACACCATCCTAGGCATGCACCCCCTTCTTTTTAATTTTTAGAGAGGGGACAAGCCCCTATCTGCTCTCCAATAAGTGCATGACACATGGGCAGATGTCCAAGGGTCAAAGGTCAATGTTTGACCAAGTCAAAGTACAAGAATTAGCAGGTGATGGAAAATGGCAAGTGTTGTCTCAAATTTATCTCATAAATTAAGACAACCCTTTTCTAACTTGGACAAGCTTCAATCAGACTAGGTAAAGGTACCTAAGTGAGCACAAACTTATTTGGCTCAGTCGAGATAACTTTTAAGATAGAAAAAGGAGAACGTTAGGCTCAATCGTGTGCTAGCACGATTTCCTTGAACCTAATTGAATCTTATTCAAATCAATTGAACTGGATTAGTCCAATTGATGATATCCAGATCCAAACCCTTATTTGTGTGATCCAGTTAGGTTCAGTTTTGTATGATAATGGGATATGTCATGATCTCCATCATCGACATCATCGAAACTTCTTTCGATGGATCAGAACTCTTCTGATTCAGACAACTTAGAATGATCGATCATCTAAATCATTCTAATTGCTCCCAAAATCCACCAATGACACCTAGCAGCATATGGTGGCAACCCATCAAAATTGAAAATGAACCTCTCAGTGCAGCTACTTATGTGATTAAGTTCTTCTATCTTGAGCTCCGATCAGATTAGGGTTAAGGTGAACTCGTCAAATCCTAATTTCTATCATATAATTTAATCATTTAATTCAAGTCCAATATGATAACCTTAATAGAAACTCTTTCTATTATTTCACACTCTGCCATGGCCATGGGCTTATGGACTTGATTCTCATGATCATCATAGGGCTGCTCCTCATCCACCGAGATAGATAGATTCCATCTTGGTGCAATCCAATTTCTACAATGAACATGCTATAACCAACATACACCTCAAGGTTCCGAATGGCTAGGAGACCGAGTCATAGTGTAGTCAAAAACTATAACACCCTTAAGGTAAACTGTCGATGCATCTCAGGTCAAAGAACTAGACACACCACTATAGCATCGAGTCTATTATCGACGAGAAGGTAGACTTCCTTATGACTACTCGAGGTGGTCATGCTCAGTGCCCTCGTTCTCTAACGAGCATCTGTATTCTCACTTCGGTGTCTCTACACCGTAGAATTAAGACTCATCTACTGTAAAGAAGTGATTGTACACTAACCTTTCGGATCAATCATCATCCTCATGATGATCCTACGGTCAGGAGCATTTTATGAGTTGATAAATGAAAATTCATGTCTTAAATTTTTAACTCTTGAAAATATTAATTATTATTATCATTAACTCAAGGGATGTATCACAGACACTAAATATACTTATGTGATAAAAAATAATCCATTTTATTATTTATAATCAAAATTATAATTTTGCTCCTAGAAATGTATTACAAGTGTCAGTCAATTCTGACTTTTAGGGCACACATATCTAACAACTTTAGGCTATGCAATCATCCCTTTTAAAAATTAGTTTTGATGTAACTCCTTATCCATTTAATCTCCTTATGAGTCCGCTTTCACACCCCACCAATTTTGCTTAAAACAAAAAAGATTTGGTTGATAGCCAAACACAATTCCAATTTGTGCTCAAAATTAGATAGTTTTGGATAGTATGTGGTTTCCTACAATTTTCCTTATGTCCAGGCAAAATTTAATTGATCCAATCAATTTTAAAACCAAGTAGATAAACATATGAATTTCTATAAACAAGTAGTATGTCAAAAATCATTCTATAAATTTTTTTATAAAATAAAAAGTTATGGTAGAAACTGTAACAATATCACTTTCTTGATTTATCATAAAACATCTTTTGATTAGGTTTAAGCTCTTTATAAGCTTGAATCAAATAAACCTTTTATACATCATTATTAGTATGTCTAATCATAATTAAAAAAACCAAATTCTCAACTATGTAAGGAAAACAATAACCACATACAAAAACCCTAAGTAGCCCAACCCTATAGTGCACCATAACAATAAATATCTTTTGTTTTTGTATAAGAACATGAATAGTGGCTTTGATACCACTATTAGTAAACATGTATGCAAAGGGCAACAAAAATTTAAAATTTTAATATTGTATATTAAGCATGCATCTGTATGATCATATTCATATTCTTGTATAAAAATTTTGAACTTTCAAGATAGTTTAGAGTTTTACCTCAAAGTAACGAATCAAGATAAAATTTGATCCTTTCTAGCCTCCCACATGAAAGGCCTCTAATGGTATCCACATGAATCAATTCTTTGGATAAAAGAAGCCTTCAAATCCTCCTAGGCGGCCACTATAATGATGCTATCAATTATTCTTTGCGGCTGGCCATAACTATGTGTTATAGGACACATAGGTTGTCTAGGATTTACTAAAGAACTTGGGTCAGCTACACCAATCCTAACCACTACAAGAAATTATGGAATCTCTAGCATTCCAAAAATATTAGCAAAAATAAAAAAATGTCGCCCATCATATCTCCTGCATTTTTTAAATATGCTAGATAAGTGTGGGCTAATGTGATGTGGAGGATTGCTTCCCCACATATCCCCCATTTGTGAAATGTAGGGGATTAATGTTATGTTGGGATTGTATCCCCACATTCGTAAAACGTAGAGATTTAGTTCTTTTGGCAGCATTTTGAATGGATCTTTCCCAATATTTGTAGAGATTGTAGGTTTCGCCAGCACTTTCAAGTGTTGGAAAAAAACAATCTATAATGGCTATTTTTTCAAATATTAACTTTTTTATGTGGCATTTCCTAATGTGAGGAATTTGTTGCTTTTAGGGATACTTTATAATTATTTTTTTTAGCATTTAGAAGTGCTAGAAAAGGCATATATAATAGAGTTTTTATTTATATTTTGCCGCATTTGAAAATACGGGGTTTTAGTATTTATTGTGATCTTTCAAAAGAGCTTTTCATGTCAATTTCCATGGTATTTAAATCTGTGAAAATACTGTATAAAATATCCTCTTTTTTTTAGAATACATTTTCTGATCTATCATTGATATCTATAGGAACAAAATATATAACAAAAGCTAAATTTATTAATCAAAATAAAAGAGGTCTCTTTACATGGTAATATATACTAAATAACACATAAGAACAAACATAGTCATAACAACCATATTGAAGAAGTTCTTTATTGAAACAAACAAAATTATTTTTGCTCAATATCCATGCATAGTAATTGCAAATGATTTCTTCTACTAATCTTTAGCAACCGCCACCTGCAAAAATAAAGGAATGCATAATTAGTTTATGATACGTAGGTATTTTATTTGTTAAAAAAATGAATTCATATAAATATATAAATAGTTTGTGTTAGTATAATACATAGGTTGAAGGCTAGGCAATGGAGTATCCCACTGCATCTTCTTAGTCAATCTCGAGGCCATATTAAAGGCTCTCGAGGCACACATGCCACATTAACTTGTACTTTCCAAAATTGATGTCCAAATACATCCTTTCTTACCTTGGTGAGTGGATCTTTACTAAGTAAAACTCCTCGTGCAATAGGTTTGTGAGGAAACTTATAGCCTTTCAAGACAACATCACTTCCAATCTATAACATTTATCAAGAAATAAAATAAATCAAATACAAGAAAAGCTTAATAAATTGCAAGTATATCTATATGAACTATAAAAAATAAATCAAAGGCTAACAGGTGTTTAGCTTACCTCAATAGAAATCAAATGTTGTAACTTTATCCTTTTTGAAATACCCTACATTTAAATTGACAAAATTATTTCAATTTTTTTTAAGAAAAAGACATAAATGGACTTGGGTTACATCTGAGTATATATAGAATATGGATTTAGAGTTAGAAATGAAGTTGTTGAGTAGTTAAAGAAATTAAAATCATATATCTATATGTGTATTGAGTAATTGGCTAACCCATTAGTTCATTTTGTCATAATAGACTTGCACATAGCATATTTTTATGACCATAAAAATCAAATTAAAGAAGCTTATAGGATTTTAGAAAATAAGACTAACAAGAATGAAAAAGTAAAGGTGTAACTAAATACCTGGTGGGATGCAGCAATATGGCGATTTGAAGAAGATGAGTAATTTTGTGTCCGTGTCTCGTCATTATCACTAGAGGCATCAATATCCTATATGAAGTAAAGAGTTAAAGTTCATCTATACATTCAAATTAGATAATTATGAAAATATTTACTAAAAGTAAATGTACTTGTCTAATATGAGAAGTTGAGGCATGTTTGTCAGCCTCAGTCGGTTTGCCTCGCATAGATTCCATTAATGCCTTTAAGTCTGCTAACTGGACTTTCACATCAGCATTTTCTTATTGAACACATTGTAGCTTTTCTTTAAGTTCATGAACCTCATTTGCAGTGTCTATTTGCATCTTTGTACTCTCCACTGAGCTAGAATTTTTACCCTAAAAGTCTTTAGGACAAACAGCCAATCCATATGTCCTGCCATGACATTTTTTCTCCTTACCAAAGACTTAAGAGAATACATCATCTAGGTTGATATTGTCCTTGGAGTTTGATTGCAGATTCATAAGCCTTTCAAGCTCAGCCTGTATTGATGGTCATATAAATTTTAATTAGTAAATTAAATAAGATAATCTTTTAATTGTCGCATTACGTATAAATAATTTTCTCCGCTGACTCCAAATCTATAGGGGTCCCATCTTTGTGTCTATTGTTTCAATGAAAAACTTTAGCTATTATTGGTTCCTTTCCATCAACCATTTTTCCTCGCTACATGCAATTAACAAAGAAGATAATTGTCATGCCCTCGACCCAAGATCGCAAGCTAGGAGTCATGGCAACCGCCACATACTTATAGAGAGCTCTCTCTCCACAAACATGCAAGGCATCTTACCACAATATCATAAAGCAATAGTAGAATAAAATCTAAATAATTGATGATCAACTTTAATTGAAACAACTAAAACAAATGTCTCACAAATAAAATTCTATAGTTTGTATTAAAGTTCAATAAATCCTAATCTAAAAGAAAATATAAAACTCTATCTTTAATTCGCTCTTCCACATCAAATCCCCGAATCAAGTTAAATTTTTGAATTTGTAAAAATCAATAAAAACTTACATGAGCTAAATAGCCTAGTAAGCAATGAATATTCTGACTAGATGATTCATATAATAATA
>QRFJ01001445.1:218994-329042 GCA_006176705.1 Cocos nucifera
CCCTTTTGTTGGACATGGGGAGAGGGCCACAGATCTCCTTGCCCTAGTACATACTGATGTGTGCGGCCCATTTGATGTGCCGGCTAGAGGCAATTTTATTCTACTTCATTAACCTTTACCGATGAATCTATCTAGGTATGGGTATGTGTATCTTATGAGACACAAGTCTGAAGCTTTTGAAAAGTTCAAAGAATTCAGACATGAAGTAGAAAAATAAATTGGAAAACCCATTAAGGTTCTTCGATCAGATCGAGGAGGTGAATACCTTAGCCGAAAATTCCTAGACTATCTAAAGAAAAATGGCATAGTCTCTCAATGGACTCCACCAGGAATATCTCAACTCAACGGAGTTTCAGAATGGAGAAATCGGACTCTATTGGATATGGTTCGATCCATGATGAGCTTCACAGACCTCCCTGATTTTCTTTGGGGACACTCATTGTTAACTTCAATTTATCTACTGAATAGGGTTCCCTCTAAAACCAGTTCCTACCACACCGTATGAGATATGGCACGGTAAGAAACCAAGTCTGAGTCATCTCAGAATTTGGGGTTGTCCGGCTCACGTCAAAAGACAACAAGCGGACAAGTTAGAGTTTAGGTCCTTTAGAGCTCGATTCATAGGATATCCTAAAGAGTCATTAGGATACTATTTCTACATTCCAGAAGACCACAATGTAATTGTGAGTCGACATGCCATCTTTCTTGAAAAATAGTTTATTCAAGATAGTGGCATTGGAAAGCAGATTAAGCTTGATGAGAAAGTCTCACAAGTGGAACGAGCTAAGGACCAATTGGAACCAAATCAGGTTGAGCCAATAAGAACACTACCTCCTCCACCTCATAGATCGAAAAGAGTTTTCCGTCCCCCTGAGAGATACTTAGGTATTATTTCAGAGGAAGTAGAGGAAATATGTTCCTCATAGGTAATGGTGCTCATGGTGATGATCCCAAAACCTACAACGAGGTGATATCAGATATCGACTCCGAGAAATGGCTAGAGGCAATGCAGTCAGAAATTGACTCGATGCACTCAAACCAAGTCTGAACCTTGGTAGATCCACCAGAAGGTATAGTACCTATTGGGTGTAAATGGATCTTCAAGAGAAAGATTGGTGCAGATGGGAATGTGGAGACATTCAAGGCTAGACTAGTGGCAAAAGGTTATAGTCAATGCGAAGGCATTGACTATCAGGATACCTTTTCCCCAGTTGGCTATGCTAAAATCCATCCGCACATTGCTTGCCGTTGCAGCCTATTTCGATTATGAAATATGGCAAATGGACGTGAAAATGGCATTCTTAAATGGATATCTTGAGGAAGATATCTATATGGAACAGCCGCTAGGTTTCACATCCAGTGATACTGATCACAAGGTTTGCAAGCTGCAAAGGTCCATATATGGACTTAAGCAAGCATCTCGGAGCTGGAACACTCGTTTCAATGATGTGATCAAAAAGTTTGGTTTCATCAAAAATGAAGAGGAACCATGTGTTTTCAAAAAGGTCAGTGGGAGCGCTGTTGTCTTCCTCGTATTGTACGTGGATGACATCCTCCTTATTGGGAATGATATTCCCATGTTGACGACAGTCAAAATATGGTTGTCCAAGGAATTCTCCATGAAAGACCTAGGTGAAGCATCCTTTATTCTAGGAATTAAGGTCTATAGGGATAGACCGAATAGGATGCTAGGACTTTCACAGAAGATGTACATAGAGAAAGTACTAAAGAGGTTTAGTATGGAAAACTCTAAGAGGGGATTAATACCCTTCAGACATGGTATTCATCTTTCCAAGAAGATGTGCCCTAGCACACCTGAGGAAATAGAATGCATGAGCAAGATCCCTTATGCTTCTGCAATAGGGAGCCTCATGTATGCCATGCTATGTACACGACCTGATATAGCCCATGCTGTGAGTGTCACAAGCAGATATCAGTCAAATCCAGGTGAAGAACACTGGACTTCTGTGAAATGTATCCTTAAGTACTTAAGAAGAACTAAGGATATGATGTTGGTCTTTGGTAACGGAGAACTCCAAGTCCAGGGATACACAGACTCGGATTTCATGTCCGATATAGATGATCGAAAGTCGACATCTGGGAGTCTGTTTGTGTGCAATGGTGGTGCTGTCAGCTGAAAGAGTTCCAAGCAAATGGTGATACCACCTCATCCACGATTACCTCGAGAAGGGTTATGTCGAGGTCAAGAGAGTCAACTCCACAGACAATGTGGCAGACCCACTTACAAAGCCGTTGGGCCAGCAGAAGTTCAAAGTCCACCTTGAGAAGATGGGACTTAGACTTGTAGCCAATTGGCTTTAGGACAAGTGGGAGATTGTTAGATATATGTGCCCTAGAAGCCAGAATTGGCTGACACTTGTAATACACTTCTAGGGGCAAAATTATAATTTTGACTAATAATCAATAAAATGGGTTATTTTCTATCACATATGTGTATTTAGTGTCTGTGATACATCCTTTGAGTTAATGGTAATGATAATTCATATTTTCAAGAGTTGAAAATTTAAGACATGAATAATCATTATTAACTCATAAAATGCTCCCGACCATAGGATCATCATGAGGATGGTGATTGATCCAGAAGGTTGGTGTACAATCACTTCTCTTTAGTAGATGAGTCTTGAGTCTATGGTGTGGAGACACCGGAGCGAGAGTACAGGTACTCGTTAGAGAATGAGGGCACTGAGCGTGACCACCTCGAGTAGTCATTAGGGAGTCTACCTTCTCGTCAATGACTGACTCGATGCTGCAGTAGTGTGTCTGGTTCTTTGACCTGAGGTGCATCGGTAGTTCACCTTGAGGGTGTTATAGTTTGACTACACCATTACTCGGTCTCCTAGCCATATGGAACCCTGAGGTGTATGTTGGCTATAGCATGTTCATTGTAAGAACATCCTCTAGGGTAGCGCTCCTGTAGTACTCCAATGCTCCCGACTCATCTCTGCACTACTCTACGGCCGTCCACTCCTAATTTGCTGGACCTCCATGGATCATCCATCTCCATCATCCCCAAGGCTCGGCAAATCCATGCTCTGGTTGAATCATTGAATACATCTCTGACTACTTCCCCACCTTTCGACACCAAAGAACATATATTCACTTCTTCAGCATTTCTTTGATCATTATCCCTTGGAAAATCTCTCTTCAATAGCCCTACACTGTCCATCTTTCTAGAGAACCCTGATGCTCTTTGCTGAGATACCTCCCTCGGCTGCTACATCGTCGAGCCTCTCTCATCCCTGCATCTTCAAGGAAGCGCTACTGTAGTACTCCAGCGCTCTCTGTCTGTCACATAACCGTCATACACCCCAATCTCTTCACCAAGACTGATCAGCAAATCTTTCAACAAACCCTTCCACCCCAAGAAAAATTCCTTCCAGTTAAACCTCTCAATCTCCACCTTCAACCCGATGCTCCTAGTTGGCCAAACCACAGCAATAACAAAGATAGATTTGAGACATATCGTGGAATCCTAATGTAGATTTCTGAGTTTACCTTGTACGACTTCTTCTTTCCTTCCATGCACCATCAGGCTCTAATACCACATATAAGCGCACCAACTAGCAACACCACTCACTGACACCAATTGATGTTCCATGATATCGCTAAAATGTCAATCATCCTTGGCATCACAAGCCTCGATACCATATTATGGAAGCCCCTGATCTTTAGCATGGATCTGAAGGAACCTATGACGTTCTCTATGGGCAGCAAACCATCGATCCTCCATCTGGATCTATGATGAGATGCCTCCCTCCTTAGGCTTGAGGGAGATGCCCCCTTCTCTAGGGCTTCTTCAAGAATCCTATGGTGGCAATTCTAGAGAGAAGAGAAGAAGAGAGTTGAGGGAGAAAAGGTTAGTATTCCATAGTATAATGAAAACCTAATACAGTCTATGTACATATACATAGCCAATAGGCCTAACCAAAAACTTTCCAACTAACCCAATACATGAAAGCACTCTTTGAGCCCATGTACACCCATGTCTCCCATGCTCTCATCCTCTGGATCTAGACCCGACCCATACATGAATTAGCCCCCTTAAGACCTCTCAAACTAGGCCTTAAGACCCTTAGGATCAATCCAGACCCTAGTCCAAAATAGACCCTCGTATAACTCTGCCCGCGTACTGAGCCGGCTCAGTCTTAGCACTAAGCCGGCTAAGTTCCACTAGGTCAACTCAGTCTAAAATTGAGCCGACCCAGTTCTATGTCATGCTAGTAGTCCCGAACGTGCAGCTCTTTGTTTTGCCTATGCACTGAAATTTAGCCGACTCAGTTTTGAACTGAGCTAGCTAAACTGCAGAAAATCTTCTTTCTACAGTCTTAATTCTCTGGCTTTGGTTCCTTACTTCACCTTATATCTCAGGTCTCCGAAGCACTAACCAAGCCCCTGAAATCCCTGGAGCCAACCCGCTAACTCTTCCCATGGCCTCCCAAGGCTTGGGAGCACCATAAATCCTCATAGGAGGAGGCCTTGAACTCCTCCACAGCCCAGCCTATCATCTCCAAAGCCGACTTCACCTCGCAAGCCTCCAGCACGGTGACCCTCCCCTTGACCTTTTTTCTTTACTCCGCCTCTAGTGCTCGAGCGACCTTCAGCCCGCTTGAGATGAGCTCATCTTTTCGAAATGTGCCTTGGAGACTCACAACTTTCACTGCCTTCTCCTTCATGGAGCACTTGGCTTCGGTGGCCTTTCCCTATAGGTGACCAATCTCGACTTGAAGATCCTCCTAGACCTTTAGCGCCTCTGTCTCCTAGCGATTCGCCCTCATGAGGTGGGCAATTATTTGGTGACCCGACTACCACAGCAAAATAGTAGTAAGATAGGGGAGTGAAAGAAAGAAAAATAAAATTGGGAGTATGATAAGATTATTACCTTGAGAAAAGTTCCAAGAAAGTTCTAGACAAGTTGCATTTGGTCAAGATCAGCCATGTGGTCCACTACCTCAGGCATCGCAAATTTGTCAATTAGATCTTGGATGATGTCCGGACTGCCAAAGGGCTCCGCCCCTATATCATCGCTGTCGCTATTACTTGGCTCGCCCGGATGGGCCTTGCGGGCTACCTTGGAAATGGCCAACCTTCCCTTCCCCTTCTCCTTTTTCTTATCGACGCAAGGATCTAATGCATGGTCTCCTGCTGAAAGACCTATGAGCTCGGAGGGAAGCGACCCTCCTTCGACAACATCGATGCTGGCAGCCAGGGCGACCTCGGCACTTGGGAAAACCTCGGGTGCAACATCTATGGCAATAGGAAACCATAGGGTCGGAGGTGCCGACTTTCACCCATTTTGAACCTTCACTCAGGGCCTTCCCCTTTCTTTTCTTCTAGGCATAAAGGCCCTTAGTGAGCCTCTGCACAACATTAGTATCCATTTTTGCGATAAAGAAAAAACTATAGTCAACCAAGGTACATGCAAAACTTCATGAGAATTGAACATTCATACTCATATATATATATGTATATGTTCATACGTGAGGCAAAAAATAGTGATAACAGTAATAGTACCGACGGGGTTGAAAGGACATAAGCCCATGTTGAACAAGGTCTACTTCTTTAGAAGGTCGAAAAGAAGAGGAGCTCGGTATGCCTTGATCTTGTTAGAAGACTTAAGGTCGGCTCCATCTAAATTAGGGGATCGGCGAACTGATTTTCGAAGGAAGTCCTAGGGAAAAAGATCAAGTAGCAAGATCAGACATCGGACATAGAAGTATTTCTCCATCCAGTTATGAATGAAAGAAGGAACACCTTTCAATAATCCCTTCTTACTGAACTGGAATGAGAAATACCATTAGTTCTTTGCAGAAGGATGATGCTTGAAAATATAAAAATTTCAAAAAAATAAAATAGTTAGCCAGACTTTGGCTAAATGATAAAGAAAAAGAAAATCAATTACAAATTGAAAGGAGTTTGGTATGATGGAAGCAAACAAAATGTTCAAAAAGCAAAAAAGCACGACAACAAAGAATGGAAGGAGAAGTTGAAGCCCGACGTGCAAGGCTTCTAGATATAGACAAAATCGACTGACTGGAGGCAAACTAGCATGTTTGTCTGAGTCAGAAAGCTCGAGGTCATACTCGAGGGGAATCCCATATTGGATGTAGATAAGTGAAAGATCGTTCGGAGTCAAAATCGAAGGGGTGGTATCTGGAATAAAAGATTGGTGAGTCATGTTTCTAGGCTCAACCTCGGCCAGGGATGTGGGATCTAGGAAGGTCGGTTCAGACGAGCTCCAAGAACCAACGGAATGGGAGGTTTCAAAAGACATTCAAATCAAAATAAAATCCCAGAAAATTCCCTAAAAATCAAAGAAAAATGCACTGTAGAAGCTTCTACCAGAGAAACAGAAAGAGCAAGAAGAAAAAAGATGCTAGAGAAATTAAAACTAGCTGATAGGAGGTTGAACTAAGTTGACTGAGAGGGGCAAAGAAGCGATGGGCATGACGAAAATTGAGCGAAGGAGCACCAAAAATGGGAGAGGATGTGGGGAAGAACCAGTGCTCTAAAGTAGGAAGAAGGCAAGAGCTCAGAATCGAAGAAGACTCAAGTAAGACTGACTTTCGGAAGGGGGAGAAGGTCTTAAATAGCCGAGGGCAACTCGAGGCGGTTATGATTATAGATCTTACTCGATCGCTCCATGCACGCCATGTCCCACTCATCATGATAGGAGAGTCGCAATGGGTAGGTCTTTAATTTTATTGTACCTAGTGTAGTGTTATGGAAGGAAATTTGAAGAGCCATCACCTCAAAGTCATTTCAAATTTAATGAGCCCAATAGTCGATGCAGTAGATGCCCAAATGTCTCTTCTAGACAGACACAAGAAAAGAACTTCGGTAGTCGTATCCATACTTTCTTCTTTTGAATTTCAAACTCGAGAGTAGGAGGACTAGTGTTGGGGATAAACTCGCTCCTGTCAAAGTTCAATCAAAATGTCGACCTTTGAATTGGCCCATCCGGTGTTAGCGGCCAGGGATGGGCTTTCATCGAATCCGTAAGACCTTCCGAACTCCTTTAGTAGTTGGACTCCTGTCAAACTTCTCCTTCAGTTGGACTCTTTTAGTGGTCAAACTCCTACTGCACTTCTCCCTCAGCTAGACTCCTTCAACAGTCGGACTCCTGCCTAACTTCTCCTTCAACCAAACTCCTATGATAGTTTGACTCCAGACAGGCTTTGCTGCCAGTCAAACTCTTATTGGGATTCTCTACCTGTTGAGCTCTTCTTGGACTCCTCTTACTAGTTGCCCGAAAAGGTCTCGGTACTGACTCATGATGTGATAAATGATGCCACAAGCATGGCTAATCTCAAGAACCTTCAAACTCCTCTAAAATAATGTTAGCTAAGAATTCTTCCTTACCTATGGCTATCCCATCCAAACTTGAGTTGTCAGGCTCTAGCAGACTGGCATATCATGACAACAGACATGACCCTCCATAACAAATCCCATGTGGCCATAAATGGTCCACTACCAGGCAGTTACAGTGGTCATAATCAATTTGTTATAGGCTTCGCCTATATAAGAGACCCTTTAGATATGCCTTCTTCTCCAAGCTCTTGATTTCTTTCTAAAAACTCTACTAAAATCTCTCTAAGCACTCCATTTCTATTGATCGAAAGAGCTAACTTGATTATCGAAGGATTTTGCCAGAGGCACCACCTCCAACTTTAAATGAGACTTATTTTGTAGGTCACCGACAGCGACCTCATCTTCTCTAACTCCAGTCTCATTTTCAACAATAATTAGATTTCACACCAATAGAGTCTACGAGGAGAGATTCATCTATTCCTCTATCTTGGACCAGACTAGATCCCACTATAGTCAAACTTGTAGAAAATCAACTCTAGATGATTTCTCAGTAGGTTGCAACTCTCTTGTCCTAATAGTTTGCCAGTAGGAGCTCCTCAGGATTTGCTCAGCGGGAGAGATCTCAAACTGATCCCTTACCTGATTATTCGATGGCTTCTCATATCTCTACAATGTTTCAGATGCTCACAGCCTTGTCTGCTCGATTTAAGGAGCTTGATGGTTCTATTCTAAGGTTGATGGGAGAGTACTGGATCTTCAGAGGCAGGTGATGGGGTTAGGGATTTCTCAGTCAAGTGAGTTTGTTCCTCTGATTTCTGCTTTGTCTACTGAGGGTGATAGTCTTCATTGTACATTTGAGGCCAGGATTAAGTCTTTGAGGGATGAGATCAGAGGATCCAGTGATGTTGTCTCTACTGCGATTGGTTCTATCGTGCAATCTTTATCGAAAGCAGTGGGATAGCTTGACTCCATTCGACTTATTCTCTTATCCCAGATCTTATCTTCATTTGTTGCTAGACCTTCTCAGCCTCCTATTCGTGCTACTCATGTTCATGCCAATTCTTCTTCTCGATATCGAGGCAAACATGGCCGTAGTCATCCGCGTGGCCTTGCTCCCGACATTCTGCATGACATCTCTGATTCTAATTCAGATCCTAACTTTAATGATTCTCGTTGATTCCATCTTTAGAGTTAGCTTTGTCAGACATACGCTTTTAGGATCTAGCTTATGGCCTTTGTACTTTTTGGTTGTTTGACATGGATGGTTGTATTTTTTGTTATCCATGACTTTTGTACGGCCTATGTAGTTTGACTTATGATACTTATGTATTGTGACTACTAATCTTAAGACTCTTCAATCATATTTTGTGTGTATATATATATATATATATATATATATATATATATATATATATATATATATATATATATATATGTCTTTAGTTTTTCTTTATATGAATGTTGTTTGGATCTATTCTTATGACTGATATCAATCGAAATATTATGATTTCTATTATAGTGTGCTATGAGCAATGTCTTGTATATGAGCAAATTGTAATGTTAATATACGATTGCTATATATATTTTTGATAAACAATTTTTTCAATAGTAAAATAAAGAGAATAAAGTGAGGGGGAGCCTTTTTTCATTCTTCAAATCCTTTAAGATCATTATTGATGATGTCAAAAAGGAGTAGAAAAATAGAATTGGACAATAAGCAAAATTGTCAAAGAAAATAAGCAAACAAAATTATCAAAGAAAATAATCTTATAAGCAATCTTCAAACTACTCATGATGCATTTTATTCAAATAATTAGTTATAATGTTCAAGTGATGTATCTTTGTAAATTTGAAAATTCTTACTCAATGCTTTCTTAATCAATATTTCATATATGTTATATTTTTGCTTATGCTCAAGTATTTTATCATCATCAAAAAAGGGAAGACTTTTGCTCCAAGAATTGATTTTGATGATGACAAAATATTTAAGATGTTGCCCAGCTATATAACCTAATAGGGTGGGGGTGAATTGGGCTTTTAAAATTTTAAAGCTAATTTAAAGATATCAATATTGAATGATGATGTGCAAGTCATGTGTGTAAAGTGATTTAGGTTAGATAAAAATATAAAAAGTTTGAGAGGAAGAAATTAATAAACTAAGAAAAAAATAGCAAGAATACCACAAACAAGCAAAATTTATAATGGTTCGGTGCTTTTCTTGCACCTACATCCACTCCCCAAGCTCCTACTTGGGAATTCAAAATCACTAAACATATTCAACTAGAATACAATATCGGTACCTCTATCCCAAGCTATTGAAAGCTAGCATACTTATTTCTTAGGTACAAGCTAATCCTACACACTCTGATTTAAGGTTCGGATCAACCCTCCCAAGTTTTGTAACCCCCCCCCAAAACTTGAATCAAAATAATAAAGCAGAGTATAAGAGTTAATGATAAACAAATACAAATTTAGCTTCCTTAATAAGCAAATAAAATCTTAAGAATGCTATTCACAATAATGGAGAAGCTTTTCTAATTTTTCTCAAGATTATTGAAGACTTGAATGAGCTCTTGAGAGATTAGTGAACTTAAAATGAAAGCTTCTTTGCTTGGAGATGACTTTTGCTTTGGGCTGAATTGGATTCATAAAATCTCTTATATTTTTATCTTTTTATAGCATTTTAAATCTTCAATAGAATAGAGGAGAGAATCCTGGGTAAGATTTATAGCCATTGGAGATCTTAAAAAAATCATTAAAACATGCCAAAATTGGATAAAACTAGCCATTGCAAAAAAATTTCGTCTTATGGGTTGACTCATGGGTCGACCTCTAGCACAGGGATTGACCTCGAGGTGACCTCTGACATAGAATCTAGAAAATCAACTATTCTATATTTTTGACCTTTGGAATAGCAGAGGTCGACCCTTGGTATAGAGACAGCATGTCAAATAGCCTGTTTCAATAAGGGATGACCTAGGGGTCCATCAATTTGCTTCAAACCTGATTTTCTCCTAAAATATGTGTTCAAAAATCATGGTATTGCCTTCAAAGGATCAGAAATTTTCTATACTTGCTCTTGAGGCTCTCAGATCAAAACTTGATAAAATTATGATTTTGTTCCAGAAATACAAAAAATCTTTTTCCAAGCCAAATTTATTAGTAATCTCCTCAAATGTCTCGTAATCATCAAAATCAATTGTTAGAGCAACATAAGGGGATTACTAATGATTTTGGCTTGGAATAAGATCTATTGTGTATTTTAGGTTTCATAAGAAATTGCAAGCTTATTAAAGAAAGATTAAGAAGGGCAAAATCATAATTTCATAAAGTTGGAGGTTAAGAAAATTTATTTCAAAAGCCTCAAGAGCAAGCCAAGAAGAATTTTGATCTTTTAGAGGTAGCTTCATGATTTTTGGATCCACGAAGTGGAAGAAAATCAAATTTTAGCAAAAGGATGGACCCCTAAGTCTATTCATGCTAAAAGGGATGATTAACGTGCTTCTTTTTTAGTGGCACACAAAAAGGGTCGACCCATGAGTCGACCCTAGGGTCCACTGATGAATGGACCTTTTACTGTTTTGCCATCCAAAAATAGAAATAGGAGTTTTCTATTCTATGCAACAAAGGTCGACCCATGAGTTGACCCCTATGCCGTCAGTCGACTAATGAGTCGATCCCTACGATGGAAAATTCTTGTAATGGCTAGTTTTCAGCCCTTTTCAGCCGCATTTAATGCTCTTAAATGACACTCCAACGGTTCCAAACTTGCCTAATCCACTCTGTAGCACTCTTAGAGGATATAAAGGCTTTCAAAAGGATGGAATACATAAGAGAAATCAAGCATTCATTTTCAGCCCTAGCAAAAAGCCCTCTTCAAGTAGAAGAAGCTTTCATTTCAAGTTCATCTACCCCTCAAGAGCTTATTCATGTCTTCAACAATCTTGAGAAAAATTAGAAAAGCTTTCTCCTTTGTGGTGTATAGTATTCTTAAAGTTTTTATTTGCTCATTAAGAGAGCTAAACTTGTATTTCTTTGTTGTGAACTGTTATACACTATTTTTGTCTTAATTTTAAGTTTTGGGAGGGTTACAAAACTTGAAAAGATTAATCCGAACCTTGACTCGGATTGTATTGGATTGGTTTGTACCTAAAAAATAAGTTTTCTAGCTTTGAATAGGTAGGGTCGAAGGTTTTCGACTTCGTATTCAGTTTGAATATGGCTAGTAGATTTAAATTCTCAAGTTAGAGATTGAAGAGTGGATGTAGGTGCAAGATCGGCACCGAACCACTATAAATTTGTTTGTGGTGTGGCTTTTATCCTCATCTCCTTATTTCTTTATTTTTCATGCTGCTCACTTCTTCACTTCACTTAAATCACCCACTATATTTCACTTGCTTATCATTACTTAATCTTTGAAATTCTAAATGAGCTTTAAAATTTTAAAAATTCAATTCACCCCCCACCCCCTCTTAGGTTGCAAAGCTAGGCAACTGTATGATTTCGGATGAAAAATGGTTAATTCTTTGTATGATTTTAGTAATATGAGTTCTCCTATTTTTGCTTTTCTTCTATAAATATTTTAATAATTTTGATTAGTAAGGCAATCTTGGATGGCTGGTGACTATTTAGCAGGGAATCCTTCATAGTTGATTTGGTTTAGTTATAGCATATACTAAAAATATTTTTGCAATGCATGATTAAATTATGAATCTAAGCCTCCTTTTTATTTTTATTTTCTTATTTTTTAAGTTTATAATATTTAAAGAGAACTAGCATCAATGGGTTTTAGGCCATCCCGATGGTTGTGGCCTACCTGATAGGTTCTATGGTGTGCTGGAGGGTTTTAGGCCATGTCCTAGACTGTGCTGGTCGGTAAGCTGAAAACATCCTCCGATAAGTTTTGGACCATGCTAGTGGGTTTTGGGCCATGCCAGCGATCTTGGGCCATGCCAGCGATCTTAAGCCATACCATGCCAGTCAGTAAGAGAACCCCAATCAAGGATTTCTAGGCCATGCCAGCAAATTCTTGACCATTGGGTACTGGACTATAGCTTGGTAGTTGGATGTCGATGCATGACGATGGCGATCGCCAGGGAGGTGGCGATTACTAATGGGAGCCGTAGCCCAGAGCTCCATCCTCCATCCTTCGACCATGAGTGGAACTCGCATAGAGATATATTTGAGTAATGGTTCATGGGCTACAGATGCAGAGTTTGAGCTTTATTATTGTTCTTATCTAGACACCTTTAACTCTAGTAATGTTTTGGTATAAATGTTAAAGTTTATTTATGAGTGAAATTCATGTTGTAGAATTTATTACATAAAATTTTTTAGGTTACTGTTTATCTTGTTACTTTTATTTATTGCACTGCATAAAGATAGACCCGTTAATTGATTAGTGTACATAATCTTCGGTACCTATATATTTATATATTTTTGTATAGATGGAAAAATTATATACAATGATCAATTGATTGTCCAATTTGGATAGTTTGAAAATTGCAAATACTTCTATAGATAATTACAGTAATCAGAAGGTATGCTGAGGGTTCAGAAAGAAATTTTGAATAGTATTTTTCTTTAGTGTAGTAATTCTTTGTGTATGTAGCAAATACAAAGAGGTCATAAGAATAAAATATGGCATTCTAAGTATGCAGGAGAAAGAGAAACTGCACAGCAAAGAATTTTCTGAGTGGTTCAAAAATGAGTACATATTAGTGAGTTCATATTCTTGCTTTGTCCATCTTATTTGAATATGTTTACTAATTAGGTGTCATCTCCTTAGATATGGAGATTATCGCTTGGTAATTTGAGCCTTGAAGTACATGCTCTTTCAATAGGACCTAATTATACCATGCATGAGTACAAATAGCTCATCATTAATGGCTATAGATTTAATATTCATAACCAGTCTATAAATATAGCAATACAAAATAGTGGCATGATGTTGAGCACCACCACTGGGTGTTATGTTAGCTCAAGGAATTCACAGCTTCATATGAAGAATCTGAACTATTATGGATTGGTAGAGAAGATAATCATCTTAGACTATTATTCTAAATGAAGGATTGTGTTCATGAAATGCGATTGGTTTGTCACATTATCTCAGTTAGACATGAAGATTGATGAGTGCAGTTTTACTCTCATCAACAAGCAACACCATCTCCACACTAAAGAACCATATTTACACTTGCCTCCCAAGCTAGTTAAGCCTTCTATGTTATTGATCCCTTGGAGTCTTAATGGGGTGTTATCGTGAGGATGGTGCCTAGGCATATCTTTGATGATACCGAGGTTGATGATGATGTTGGACCATGTATACAAAGTGCTCCTTTAAGATAATTTACCTAGTGCTGTTGAGGTCCTAGATACATTTATCAGGAGCGATGATGATGTCCATATTGTAGATACAACTAAACGATAAGTTCAACATTTTGGAATAAATATTAGAGTCTATTTATTGATACTCTACTAATAATAATTATTGTTCAGCATGTTATATTGATTAATATTCATTAATATTGCAGGTTATGATAGCACCAAAATGCCATCTAACTTTCATCCCCATCCTTCAATGAGCTACATGGAGCTTCATATCTGAGTCACAGCTGGAGCATACTCCATCCACCTCTATATTGGCTACCCAGGCACCACCGGCATCTACTCTTCCATCAGTATCTACTTTTTCACCAGCATTTAACTCTCCACCATCAGCCACATCTTTGACTCATGCTTCACCTGCTAATAAGTCTCTACTGGTATCCATGTCGCATGATTCTATGGTCAGTGAGAGTATATTTTTATTATATTATTTATTTATTTATTTATATAATTATTATATATTTATATATTTATATAATAGGTTCATCATCCAGTAGGATATTTTGCAATCCCACATCGATACCGTATGTGTGGAACCATCAGCATCAGGTCATGGTGGAGTATGATCAGAAGGAGAGGCTAGTTGGGAAGGTTGCATAGAAGATGCTTTCCTTTTTCAAAGTACTTGTGAGATGTTCCAACATCATTCCAGTACTGCCCGTAGACTGGCAATTGATGGATGCTGATGTCAGGGATCGGATGTGGGAGGAGATATTGATAAGTATATTTTAATTATATTTATGTATTTGATATATTTATACTATGTTTGATTAAAATAATTTCATAACTAACTTCTGATAACTTTGTGTAGAGGAGGTATGACTTTCCAAATCAGAAGAGGGCTCGAGATGCCCGACTAAAGAAAATTGGGGAGTTATGCTGCAACTACAAGGTTAAGCTCCATAAAGGGAGGCTCGAGCACTGATGGGACACTCCAAAAAAGCTTGTTCCTTGGATTCAGGATTGTTCCCCGAGTCAGTGGGAGGGGATGGTCAGGCATTGGAGAAGCCAAGAGTTTTAAATTTAATTTCTAACTTTTAAATTTTTGAATATTTTTAAAATTATATTTGAATATTTTTAAATACTTTTTATTTAAATACTTGTGATTTAAATACTTTTTAGGCTACCTTCTATTAAAATCAAAAGAACTGGGTGGCTCAGGAGTACATGCATACTCTCGGCCGTGGGTCTATGGCCAATCATGCGCATCGAGAGCTAATAAATTTTGAATCTTAGTTTGCAAATTAAATTGATATTTTTTTTATTTATTTCTAATAAGCTGATCCATTGTTATAGCTGACGAGAGAGGGGATAATGCCCACCCATAGCACCATCTTTCGATCTAACCATATGGATAAGAAGGGTAGGCCGATAAACATAGCAATCGAAAGGAGTTTTGTAAGTAATTACTAGATTGATATTATTAGTATTATAACATTTCTTATGATATTTTATTTGAATTTATAATTCTAGGAGAAGTTAGACACACTCGCGAGCGAGAGCCCGGATAATTCTAGCCCCCATGACCATTTATCTCAGATCTTAGGGCCTGTGCACTTTGGAAGGATCCGATGCAGGCCTGAAAATTCATCGATGAGCTACTAGTTTGAGGCGAGCATCTCTTCATATGCTTTTGGGGTCCTTAGTTAGGAGCAGCTAAAGTAGTTGTTGGCACATGCAATTGAGGCTATGGAGTGGACTGCTCAAGCTACAGAGCAGGCTACTTAGGCTGAGGAGTGCACCCTCAGCTACAGAGCATCGTGACTGCTATGGTGATGAGGCTCTCCATGCATTTTGGAACTAACATTATGGGCCTTAAGGATATATTGTCTAGCATTTCAGATCCAACCCTCCAGCTCCACCTCCAACTCCAGCTCTTCCAACTCGTGCTTCATCTCCTCCTAGTGATGATGATTTAGATTTAGATATAGACTTTTGATGTATTTTTAAAAAAAATATTATTATAAATTTTATTTAGTAATAAAATTTAAGTATTTCAAATATATTTTTATGTTATTTAAGATATATTCTTGTATTATATTTTGAACTATATTTATCAGATAAAAAATTAAATATTAAAAATCTATATTTTTTTATTTTTCAAAATCTATGGTAATGGTTGGCAACCACTCCCATAGATGTGCCAACCACTACCGTAGATTGTATGTCAACCACTACCATAACCTATGATAGTGGTTGCAAAACTACTGCATTAGCTTTATAATAGTGGTTGTATAACTACTGCCATAAAATTCTATTGCAGTAGTTATACAACTGCTGCCATAGATGATCTATGATAGTGATTGTATAACCGCTACTATTGATAACCTATGGAAGTAATTAGACAACCGCTACCATAGATTCATTATAGCAGCGATTAAATAACTGTTGCTATACATGATGTATGGCAGCGGTTACGATAACTACTACAAAAATCATAGTCATAGACTTACGGCAATGGCGACAATGATAGCAGTTAAGTAGCCGCTTCCATAAACTATGGCAGTGATTTTTTGGACTATGACAGCTACTACTATAGTCCTTTACCGTAGTAGTGGATAAATAAGTTATACAAAAAAAAAATTCTTTGAACCCTATGATCATGAATCATATGGGACTTGTGAATGTTGTCTCATAAGAAATATGACCAAGTCTTCATTTTCTGGACATGTAGAAAGGGCAAATAACTTATTGGCCCTAGTACATTCAAATGTATGTGGGTCTATGACAACTCAAGCTAGAGGTAGATATTTCTATTTCATCACATTTACTGATGACTTATCAAGATATGGATATGTGTATCTTATAAAACACAAATTCAAGACTTTTAATAAGTTTAAGGAATATCAGAAGATGATCGAAAATCAAACTAGAAGAAATATTAAAGTTCTTTGATCTCATCGAGGTGGTGAATATTTATCTAGTGAATTTCTTGATTATCTTATGAAAAAGAAAATTCTCTCTGAATGGCACCTCCTTATATGCCATAATTAAATAGTATAGCATAAGGAGGAATCATACTCTTATAAAAATGGTACAATCCATGATGTACTATACAGATCTCCTAATGTCTTTCTAGAGGTATGCTCTAGAAACAATCATTTATATTCTTAATAGAGTGTCTTCAAAGTCTGTTCCTAGTACTCCATATGAATTATAGAATAGAAGGAAGCCTAATCTTAAACATTTTAAGAAAGGGGCTATCCTGCTTATGTCAAAAATATTTTTGGACATAAGCTAAGTGTATGGTCAGACAAATATTTATTTATAGGATATCTTAAAAAAACTAAAGGATATCATTTCTACCATCCTATTAAATAAAAGACAATTGTCAGTAGGCATGCTATATTCTTAGAGAAGAAATTAATCCAAGAAGGAGGTAGTAGGAGGAATATTGAACTTAAAAAAGTTCAAGACTTACAAACTGTTCTAGAATTATGTATTAAATGTTCTCAACTAGAAGTATCTAAGGATGACGTACATCCATAATATACACATCCTCTCTAAAGGTCAAAGAGAATGCATCATGCATCTTTAAGATATGGTTTCATCATAGGGAATGATAAAAAGGCAAATATCATTCAAGATGATGATCCATTGACCTATTCGGAAGTCATCATTAGTAAGGACTCTAACAAATGGCTAGATGCAATGAAATCTAAAATGGACTCTATATATTTCAACCAAGTTTGGACTTTGGTTGATGCAGCTGAGGATATAAGCTCAATAGAATGTAAGTGGGTCTTCAGGAAGAAGATCGGAGTAGATTGCCAAATTGAAATCTACAAAGCTAGGTTGGTGGCAAAAGATTTCAGACAAAAATAAGAAATTGATTATGATGAAACATTTTTGCTGGTGGCTATACTAAAGTTTATATAGATTTTACTTATTGTAATAGCATGCTATGATTATGAAATCTAGCAGATGGATATTAAGACCGCTTTCCTTAATGGTAATCTTAAGAAAGAGTTCCATATGACTTAGCCAGAAGGTTTCATCTCTAGTAGGAGGTCGAATCAAGTATGCAAGCTTAAAAGATCCATTTATGGATTAAAGTAGGCTTCGAGGAGTTGAAATATCTGATTTGATATGACAGTCAGAGAGTTTGGCTTTATAAAATATATGTATAAATCATGTGTATATAAGAAGGCTAATGGGAGTGCCATAGTCTTTTTGGTATTGTATGTCGATGACATACTACTTATTAGGAATGATATCCCAATTCTCCAATAAGTTAAAACTTGGCTATCAAATAAATTTTCTATAAAAGATTTGGGTGAAGCATGCTATATACTTGGAATTAAGGTCTATATAGATAGATTTAATAGGTTGCTAAGCTTGTCCCAATCTAGGTACATTGCCTTAGTATTGATGAAATTCAATATGGAAGAATGTGAAAGAGGTTACTTGCCCATAAATCAAGACATACATTTCTCTAAGAAGATGTCTCCTAAGACATCAGAAGAAAGAGAAAGAATGAATTCTATCCCTTATATATGCTTTAGTAGTGGGATCTATAATATATAAGAATGAATTCTATCCCTTATATATACTTCAGTAGTGGGATCAATAATATATGCCATGTTATGTACCAAGCCTGATGTGGCTTATGCATTAGACGTAGTCATCAGATATTAGGCTGATCTAAGGGAGGATCATTAGAAAGCTATAAAAAACATTCTTAAATATCTGAGAAGAACTAAAAATATTTTTCTAATATATGAAGTGTCAGAGTTGAAACTAGAAGGTTATACTAATTCTAGTTTTTAGTCAGATCCAAATGATAGTAAGTCAATATCAAGATATATATATTCACCTTAAATGGTGGAGCAATGAGTTAGAAAAATTCAAAATAGCAAACTATAGCTGACTCAACCATAGAGGCAAAATACATTGCTACTAATGAAGCTACCAAAGAAGTTGTCTGGATGAAAAAAATCATCAATGATCTAGATGTGGTTCCTGAGATAGAATGACCAGTACCACTTTATTGTGATAATACTGGTATGGTGATCCAAGTCAAGGAACCAAGTTTTCACTATAGATCAAAGCACATCCTCAGACAGCTCTATCTCGCTTAAGAGATTGTCGAGAGACAAGATATTGTATTAGAACAAGTCAATATTAAGAACAATATAGTAAACCATTCACAAAGGCCTTACCATGCAACTGTGTGATCACCATCTCAATTGTATGGGTTTGAGATATAAAGGTGATTGGCTTTAGTGCAAGTGGGAGATTAAAAGAATAAGTATCCTACAAGCCAATCACATGAGTGATGTGATAGAACTTTTCTATATATTCTACTAACTCATGTAATGATATTTTTCTAATTTTAATAAAATAAGATATTTTGATTCATCATTTTAGTTCTATCTTTTATGCTTGAAGATTATGATGAACCCTAAAGATTAGGCAATTGTTTTAGAGGACATGAATGGGTCATGCCTGTAAGAGCTAAAACCTTAAAATCCTATCTTAAATATTCTTGGTCATAGAAACATCGAGTCAAGGATCAATGTTTCGGATAGACTGGCATATCCTATGATGCTCAATGGATAGGATGGTGGATCTTATAAGCCACTTGTGTGGGGACACTAATACAAGGATGTGGGTGCTCATCGAGGAATGAGTTCACTAAATTGACTCGCTTAAAGAAAACATCTTTTAGAACCTTATATGAAGATAGTTCTCTAAGTGAGAGTTGTGCAAATGATCCTTAGACCTAAGATCATTGGAACCTTGTGCACATAAACCCATATTTTTGGTTCATACTATATCATGATATTAAGTCATGAACGGGATGTTCTAAATATGGTCAAGTATGTATGAATGTTATGAGTAGGTCAATAAGAAATCAATCACTCCTAATAAAAGAAGATGCCATTCTATATATTCTCATCTATTGATAACTCAGTAAGGCTTTGGCCAAAGTAGAATGAAGATTAGATAGGAATTCTAATGCTTTATTAGAGTTATTGCTGATTGATGAAGAATCAATATGAATATGTATTTGAGTTTGACATTTATCCATACTCATAAATATATTCGGGATGTAGGATGATCGAAGAATTGAATTGCATAAGAACTTACCACTAAAAAGTATAATTGGTATTTCCACCAATTTCACCTCTTCTAGATAATCATGATACGTTACTAGTATCAATATTGACTTGTAGGTTTGATTGACTTAATTCAATCCTCAATTAGAAAGTTTTTCTAATTGCTGAATTTGGATCGGCATGAATTGAACCCTAATCGATTAAGATTGAGTCTAATCGAATTGGGTCAAGATGCACCTAGGCCTACTGTTGGCTTGATATGAAATCCAATGGATCACACATAATAAAAAAATGATCAAGAAGTATTACTAGGATTGTTAGATCCTAATTAGGTTGCTAATTAGTATGTTAGCACATGTTAGCTAACCTAAATCCTAACTGGATTCATTTTGATTCAAATCCTTGCTTTTTGGCTAACCAATTTTGATTGGATTTGAGATTAGGTTGAGCCAGAATAGGCAGCCATTAGATGGAGCCTCATGAGCCTTATCTGGACACCTTAAGGAGGAGTCCTAGGTGCCTAAAACACCTTCCTCTTGTTGGCACACAAAAATGTGGTGCATGAGTTTTATGGCATGAAGGAGTCCTTCTGCTTGGGGGCATTGACCAATGTGGCACCTTCCCCTAAGACTCTCTCTCTACTTCTTGCTGTCCACCTTCTTTGACCAGTCAAAGTTGAGCGTGGAAGATTATCTCTCCAAGAAATAACGCGAAGTGTCATTTTGTTTTATTTTGAAGTTGGCTCCAAGTCTCCTGCCTGAAGGGTCTTAGTTGGCACCACTTGATAGATATTCTCTCTCCCTATCCCATGCCTTATTAGATGAATATCATATTAAATCTGATGGAAAGTCGTATATACGACGTTCCAAAGGCAAATTAATTCTTTGATGAATTTATGGCACCTTGTTAGACTCCTTCTGCTTCAAGGAACTTATCTGGTTTCTTAATATGCCTGATGGAGAGCTGATAAGTGATGGAAAAGGGTGTTATTGGTGTAGGTGGTGTGGTGCTCCCAAGTCTTGGGAGGCCACGGTCGGAGCTAGGGTGAAACCTCCAGGGAGACTAGGACATGTGCAGTCCTATGGCTAGGACAGGAGTTGTCCTAGGATGGAGACAGCATGTAGTTCTCTATGGGCTTGAGATTCAGGTATTGAGGATATCGAGGGGCTTGATTGGAGCTTCAAAAAGCTAAGACATGAGGAGAAGCGAGAAACTAAAGTCGGAAGATTGAAGACTAGAGAAAAGAAGCTTTCTGCAGGTTAGCCGGCTCGGTCCAAAATTGGATTGGCTAAGTCTCAAAGCATAGGACAGATAGAAGATCGTGTTCAGAACTATAAGCATGGCATAGAAACTAGGCCAGCTCAATCTCAAACTAAGCCAACCCAGTCTCAGGTTAGCTGGCTCAGTGCTGAGACAAAGCTAGCTTAATGTGCAGGCATAGTTATGCGTGGGTTTTGTTTGTGCTAGGATAGGGATTTATCCTAGGGTTCTTAAGGTCTGGTTTGAGAGGTCTTAAGAGGGCTAATTCATGTATGAATCGGGTTTAGATCCAGAGGATGTGAGCATGGGAGACATGGGTGTACATGGGCTCGGTGAGTGCTTTCATGTATTGGGTTAGCCGAAAAATTTTTGGTCGGGCCTAATGGCTATGTATAAAAATACATAGGTTGTCTTAGGGTTTCAAAAATGCTGTAGAATATAGATCTTTTCTTCCTAAACTCTCTCTTCTTCTCTTCTCTCCAGAGTTGCTGCCCTAGGATTCTTGAAGAAGCCCTGGAGAGTGGGGGCGTCTCCTTCAAGCCCAAAGAGGGAGGCACTCCTTCAAGCCCTAGGATCGATGGTTTGCTGTCCATAGAGAATGTCATAGATTCCTTCAGGTCCATGCTAATGATCAGAGGCTTTCGCAATATTGTATCAGAGCTTGTGATGCTAAGGATGATTAGCGTACGAGCGACACCATGGTTTATTCGATTGGTATTAGAGTGAGGTGATGCCAGTTAGTGGGCTTACATTTGGTATCAGAGCCTGATAGTGCATGGAAAGGAAGGAGAAGTCGTCCAAAGTGAAATCAAAAATCTGCATAAGGATTTCACGATATGTCTCAACTCTATTTTTGTTGTTGCTATGATTTGGCCAACCGAGAGCAGCGGGTTGAAGGTGGAGGTTGAGAGGATTAAGGGGAAGTGATTTTTTTTAGGATGGAAGGATTGGGTGCATGATTTGTTGTTTGATCTTGGTGGAAAGATTGGGGTACATGATGGTTATATGATAGGTAGGTAGAGCTGGAGTGCTGCAGTAGCATTTCTAAGAAGATGGGCAATGTGGGGCTATTGAAGAGAGATTTTTTAGGGAGTAACGATCGAAGGAAGGTTGAAGAAGTGACTATACATCCTTTGGTGTTAGAAAGATGGGAAAGTAGTCGGGGGTGCATTCAGTAGTTTGACCAGAGCATGGATTTGTGAAGCCTTAGGGGTGATGGAGATGGATGATCCATGAAGGTCCAATGGGTTAGGACTAGATGGTTGTAGAGCGGCATAAAGACAAGGCTAAGGAGTGCTGGAGTGCTGCAGTAGCACTTGAAGGAAGCAGTGCAGGGTTTGTAGTGCTACTTTCGAAAAAAATTTTGAAAATAGCAAAATATAGTGAAAAATTAATTAATCTATTAATTAATTTTTTATCATATAAAAATATGAAGCTCTACACTAAGAATCTAAATACAATATGCATGCATTTATATAGATCTGAAAATAAAACTAATGTAGCAAACTCTTTACTACATCTATCTGTTCAAAATACAATACCTTTTCGTGGATAGCTGATCACCATAATCTGAAAGCATCGGATAATGTTCTAGTGTTACACCATAGCTGCACATATGTCTGACCTCTATGGTTGGTCCACACGGAGCTCCTGGTTCCAATCAGTCCCACTAGAGTGCTAGCTCCTCGTCGGGGTCTACAATGGCTGATCATGATCGATCCGATCGATCATATATATTTTAATTTTTTGGATAATCTAAAAAATTAGAACATAAATATTAGAGGATGATGAAGAGGTCATTCAAATTTGATGGCGATCTGATGCTCACAGCACTCAATCTCTCCACCCAAACCCAGATTCCCAAATCTAGGGTTTCACTCTACCTAAAAACCTGACACACTGAAAATCCTATCATGCCCTCTCTGTCTAGAGTATTTTTGTGAAATAAGTTTTAATGGAAAGATGACTTTAAGATATACAAACCCTGTTTAGATCATATCTAAAAATTAGGTATTCTTAGAGGTGAAAATCAGAAGAGAAGAGAGGCATGAGGGAAAAATAAGGTGCTATAGGACCCTGCTCAGCTTCACTCCAAGATTTTTTTTAACCCAAAATTGATGCCCAATCATATTGAAATTTTTATCATGAAATGCTAAACCTCTCTATTGCATGCACAAAAACTCTCATAATTTATCGACATGAATACCATGGGAAAGGCACATGTAAAGAGATAAGGGTCGGAGGTTGAACTTATTTCAACCTCCCAACCAACATCAAATTTAAAAACCTTCTTATACCTATCCAACACCCATACCAAAGTATTTGATGCATAGAAGGACTCTCCTTCTATGTGTCCACTCTGAGAATGCATAAAAATTACATGAAGTAAAATCAAAGTGGGCATGGGAAAAGGATAAGAATGAGAGGGAGTTGAGAAGTTTCAACTTCTACATTGAATTCAAAATTCAAATTATTTTGACCAGTCCAACCATTGGACCAAGTCAAAGGTAGAAGAGATAAGGGGTGCAGAAGGTATCTGGGTGCGTGGAAAAATTCATGTAAAATAAAGAGGGGTGTGGGTCAAACATTGGTTAAATATTGTAAGTTCCTCTTTTGACTTTTCAAAATTGGTATCAACTAAACCAATTATTCCAGACCCAATAGGACTAGGTCAAATCTAACTAAATTAAGCTTGACCCAACTTATTAAATTTTTAATCAAATTAGAAATTAATTTGATCAAGCTCCTAATTAAATTAGGGTCAAATCTCCTACAGCGATTAGGTTAACTCATAATCTGATCAGGTCAAACCCAATCGAATCTAATTCGATCGAACATGATCAAATCTCCATTGCTCAATCAAATTAAGTTAATCAATAATCAAATTGATAATTAATCCTTCAATAAACATAGAGTTCCAATCAGGTGGATGTCTGGGCAATAGAGTCCATCAACATGAAACTCCTGAAGAGTCCCAAACTAGTGAAACTCTTGAACCCAGTGTCCCAAACAAATCAAACTCATGATCATTGAGTTTCAGACCAGAAACCTAGATGAGTCCTAGTCTAGTGGGACACTTGGTCATAGATTCTCAGTCCAGTGGGACTCTTGACCACAGTGTCCTATGTCATCAGGACTCATTATCAGCCATCAGATCAGGTAGGAACATCTTATGTGTGTGACTCCATAGGTTCGAATCCTAAGTTGATAGTATGAGCTTAGAAGTGACACACCCAAGTCTTGAAAATATGAGAAGATAGATCATGAAAATACGGGAGCAAGTCAGAATAGAAATCAGCTCTCCTAGCAAAGTTCAGAAATTGGGCCAGTTCACCCTGAGACTAAGCCAGTTAAGTTGGAAACTAGGTCAGCTAAGTCCAGGACTGGGTTAGCTAGGTCTCAAAGAAAAATCTAGATTGAAAGCAGCATTTTTGGGCTATTGGCATGGTACATAATTAGGTGGTACTAAGCAGATCCAGTCGTAGGTTAGCTGGCTCAGTCTAAAACTGGGCCAGCTCAATTTTTGCGGATTATTATTTTATGTATGTAGATTGTTTGGATTTGGAGTATTTTTCTATGAGCTTAAGCTTGACCCTTTGTAATGTATATATACTGAAAATAGGTCAAAGATGTAATGAGGCTGAAATATACTGAATAAAAGCTCTTTTCTCTTAGAAATCTCTTCTTCTCTTCTTCTCTATTTCTTGAATTATTTGATCATATTTTCATAGAAATCTCTGAGAAGTACTTTCTTGTTGCTACAAAGGTCAACCAATCTGACTTCTAGGAAATTCATCTAATAAGGGGTACATCTGCACTGAATGTGACCAACTCCAGAGCTTTCTGCTATCAAGACTTACTCCAAAGGGATACGGATATGTGTTCCTCCATCCTAAGATCACCATGGTGACTTCCAAAATACTTACTATGCTTTGGTGTTGGACTACTTGAATTTTTAATTTAATAACAAAAGGTTTCTGGACATAATCAAGTACTTAAGAAGTCGGTGCGTGAGTCAAGATGGGATTGACCACTCATGGTTTCAGGAGTTATGTTGAATTATGTTTCAATTTAGCAAAATCTTGACTAAGATAGTCTTTATGAGGAGTCATATGACTAATTGCGTTGAGACATAATATGCATGTACTTTTCAGAGTTGATAGTTTAACTCTGAGTCATTCTAAATATAGAGATCAAAGAGATGAATTATATGGTAACTATATTCGATTAGGTTCTAAATATTGCGATTGCGACTATCGACCTATTTAGACGTCGGGTATCATAGCTAGATAGTCATATTGATTGGTACAAGAATTGGTTTCTGCTCTACCAGCTTAAGTTCAAACCTATGGGGTCACACATATTAGAGATTCCTACCTGATTTGATTACTGATGCGGAGTCCCATTGGACTAGGACTCTATAATCAAAAGTCCCACTAGACTGGGACTGTGATAAAAAATCCTACTACATTGAGACTCTAGGTTCTACTTATTTGGAACTCTGCGATCGAGAATCTTGCTAGTTTGGGACTCTGTATTCATGACTTGTATTTGTTTGGAACACTGGGATCAAGAGTCCCACTAGTTTGGGACTCTTTAATTAATTTAATTTGATTAAATGATGAGTTTTGGATCAAATCTAACTGAATTAGATTCAATTGGATTTAACTCGATTAAGTTATGAAATGATCTAATCGTTGAGAAGATTTATTTTCTAATTTAATCAGGACTTAGATTTAATTAATTTTTGATTTAATTAAAATTTAATTAAGTTAATTTAAGTCTAATTTAGTTAGATTTATTCTGATCTAATTAGGTCTAGCCAAATTGATTTGGTTAGGGCTTAATTGGATAAGAGTTAAAATCTAGTTTGACTAATCTTTGCATGCTGTGCAGTTTATATTGGCCCAAGAGAGGCTGTGGGTGTTTCTTATGAGGGCAAAGTGGGTGTGGTGTGTGGTCTTTTATATTTGCAGTTTGTTCAAATAATAGCTCATCTATTGGCAGGAAGAAATTATGTTCCTTTGCTCCATTTATTGTAACTAATCTTAGGTGGATTGTAGGCAACGGGACATCTATTGATGTGCTGCGGGATTGATGGCTCTCTTCTATTCCCATTAGACTTTAGTTGACTTTGTATCTTTACAAAGTCTTAAGGCGAATGATATTTTGCTGCCCAATAAGAATGGTTGGAATGACTCAATGACACTTTTTTTTTTGAGTCATTGGCTAACAAAATTTTCTCTACCCCTGTTCTGGGAGGAGATAATGCTAATAGGCTAGGATGGAGCTCTTCGGCTGGGCTTTATAAGTATTTCAAACTTGCTTCACTAACCAGAGATATTGGTTGGGTCTAGTGGCTTGGTGTTCATCCTAAAGTTGATTTATTTATGTAAAAATTAGCATGGAATCGACTTCCTTGTCGAGGCATTTTACATCAGCATGCTTATGCATTCCTAATTGCTATGATCTTCTGTCATGATTTGGTTGAATCCACTAATGCTATTTTGTATTGCAACTGGCCACTCAAATTTGGACCATGGCCCCAATTTCCAACACTTCCACCATCTCTGCATTTTCTTTTGGACAATTTCCTTCACACAATCAAAAAACGATCAAGTAAATATGGCTAGCTATCACAGGCTATTTTATTCACTATATTGCATATCAAATTTGGGAGAATAGGAATGATCATATTTTTCAAATTATAGTTTGGCGCCCATAATGATTTTAATGAGAGCTTCAACCTAGGTGCATGAATACGTTAATGTTACTGCCTCAAAAGACACTTGGATGGTTGGAAAAATTGTGGCTCTTTGTTTGTAGGCTTTGCATCTTCTCAAAGAATTTATTTTACTTGGAAGCCATCACACCCTGGTTTCCTCGAGGTTAAATTTTAATGGTAGTGTTCTGAATGGAGATGAATGGGGCGGAGCAAGTTTTGTTATAACAAGCACTAGTGAAGCTTTGGGTGTAGCACATGGAGTTAGATTGTTTGATATTACAGTTCTTATAGTAGTTATGGGAAGGTGTGTCATGCCGCTAGAATTTTGAAGGCGAATTGTAGGATAGTTATTTAGATCTATATCTTTTTTAGATTAGTTATGATTGTTAAAAAAATGAGGGCAGCTCCATAATTTTTTAAAGTCACATATATTTACAAAAAGATAAATAGTATAATTTTTTGAAATCACATATATTTACAAAAAGACAAATAGTAGTGCTGCAGATTGAATATCAATATACATAGTTATACACTAAAAACGAACTAAAAAGAGCGAAGAAAGGTGCATTTAACTAAAAAATATATTTTATTGATTCGCTGATTTTTTTAGTAAATGGCATCATAAACTTGTCACTATCTCATGTCCAAAATTTTAGTTTTCACAATTTGTCACTATCTAATCTCCAAAATTTTAGTTTTCACTATGCAGACATCGGATTTTAGTTTTCACTATGCAGATATCGGATGAAAGAGATGCAGCAGATGGACGGACCAGGAAATTATACAGCCTACAGCCAGTTACATAAACCGGCCTTCAAAGGCTTTCCACATAACTAAATATTGTTTATATTGATCTCCCGTGGGGATAAAGGGCGCATAAATTTGGAGGGCGGTAAGGCATGTGAACCAGGTTATTCGACAGTATTCTATTTGACAATTTTATGGTAATTGTTTTCTATGTCCGTGGATCTGAAACCATAGAGAAGCCTGCATTCCATTCCACCAGTATTTCACAATGACAGATGAATACAAGGCCTGTCTAAAAATTGGTTCTCTTTGGCAATCCCAATTTCAGCTGTCATCAGATAATATTACATTTAAAAAAACTTCAAGTGTTAACTATGGCTTGTAGGGATCCTTATTTTTTGAGTATAAAAACTATGGGGAACTAATCAAAAGTCAACTAATAGCATTTTCTCTCTTTTTTTTCCATTTTGGCTTTCAAACAAATCAAGGTACACTGGCAGAAACTGCCCCAATAATCTTGAAGGGAGAAAAGAAACGGATAAAAATGCCCATATCAAAGAAACCTAATAATGCTCTAGCCACATGCCCGGCATAATGCAGACCAATATTATTAGCGATGAGTGGAGAATCCTGTTCTTTAACTTTAAATCGTTTGAAATTACGTGGGCGGTGCAAGAGTTACTTGGCACTGGCCAGCTGGGTGCGAAGGACCTTAGCAGCAGCAACCATATTGGTGAGTGCAGGCTTGACCTCAGCATACTTACGGGTCTTAAGCCCACAGTCAGGGTTAACCCACAGAATGTTGGTCTCGAGCACAGCAAGCATCTTGTTGATGCGGTCAGCAATCTCCTCCGTGGATGGGATTCTTGGAGAGTGGATGTCATACACCCCTGGACCAATACCAGCACCGTATTTCACTCCCTCGCGGAACACAGACAAGAGTTTCTCATCTGAACGGGAGTTCTCAATGGTGATCACATCAGCATCCATGTCAATGATTGAGTGAATAATGTCATTGAAGTTAGAGTAGCACATGTGAGTGTGAATCTGTAAGAGCAGTTTAGGCATCAAGCTGTTTAATAATAAATATTCTAGTTACAGATTGTAACCCATGATTACAGAATTAGAACTAAATCTCTAGGTTATTTCAAAGAACATTAGAAGAATTTGATGATGAGAAAGAACCTGAGTAGTGTCCTTGACACCACAATTGGTGATCCTGAAGGAGTGGACAGCCCAATCCAGATAGAAAGCCTGCTCGGACTTGCGTAGAGGCAAGCCTTCCCGGAGAGCTGCTTCATCAATTTGAATAACCTACGCGCAACAGCAAAGCGACAGCTCAGGAGTTGTAAGGAAATGAACAAGTGTATATAATAAATTATTTAGACAAGAATGGAAGACCTACCTGAATACCAGCAGCTTCCAAATCTTCAACTTCTTTCTTGATAGCAAGAGCAATCTGATAGCAGGTCTCATATCTGTAGCAAAGCATGTATCAGGTTGTACACAAACAATGAGAGGCTACAAGAAAATATTTACAGCACTAAAAACTCTGATGAACATCTAACTCGGCTTACCTTGGCTGGTCATTCCTGACAAAGGACCAGTTAAGGATTGTGACAGGACCTGTCAGCATTCCCTTCATCGGCCGGGCTGTCATGCTCTGGGCCATTGTCGACCAGAAAACAGTCATGGGCTTGGGATGGCTCACATCACCATAGATGATGGGTGGCTTAACACATCGTGACCCATAAGATTGCACCCAGCCATTCACTGTGAATGCAAAGCCTGATAGCTGCTCCCCAAAGTACTCAACCATATCATTTCTCTGTGGAAACATTTACCATCATCCTTAGCATTGATGAAATCAGTTCTTTCAGAAACTACACAGAAACTAAACAAAAATTAAGTGTATCTTATCATGATTATGTAGTACAGGCAAAAATGCACACCTCAGGCTCTCCATGGACCAGGACATCAATGTCAAGTTCTTCTTGAAGCTTGACAACTTTGTTAATTTCCTCTTTGATGGCTTTGACATACTCCTCTTCAGAGATTCTACAACAAAATAAAGCAAAAAATAAATGGAATTTACTGACAAAGTAGAGAAGTAAATATCAAATGAAGCGACGAGCCATTATTAGAGAACACACTTATTTGCCTTGTATTCACTTCGAACTTTTCTGAGATCCATGGTCTGAGGAAATGAACCAATGGTGGTGGTAGGAAGGATTGGTAGGTTTAGCTTCTTCTGCTGTGCATCTAATCTGGCACTAACATTTGTGGCTCGGCGATGGTCAGAGCCCTTCAAAGCAGCAGCCTGAGAGCAATGCCAATGTCAAATTGGTAAATAAGCCACCTTCTCTGATGATTAGAAATAAGCTACCAAATTGTAGCTACTTACAGCCTTCTGAACTTCTTCATTTGTCACCCTAGGAGATGACTTCCTTGAAGCCTGAGCAGCAGCATTTGCCGAGAAGAAAGCCTGTGCATAGTGAGACAAACAGTGAAAGGCTATAACATGGAACTTAAACGGCCCAACATGCCAAATTGACATCTATAAATAATTAGTTTAAAAGCCAGGTATGTACATTGCAATGTTATTGAAAAGAATGCTTGTACAACTTGTTCTCAGGATAAAACCAAAACTTATATTTGCAGGGAGGACAAGACTAGCAACAGGCATGATCTGCTGATTATAAGAGGTTGTACCTCATCCTTCTGCCCAGTCAATGCCTTGGCCAGTGCATTCACTTCAACCACCTTTTGTGCAGCAAAAGCCAACCACGATTTAATTTCAGTATCCAATTTTGTCTCATTTACAAGATCAACAGCAGTGTGCAGGAGTGAGCAGGAAGTAGAGACCACAAGCTTGTCTGTGAACAAACAACAACCATTCCCAAAATGCCTCAATTTCTAGCCAAAAACAAGGGGAAAATGCATGTCAGTATTAATACCTTTGCCTACAACAGCCTCAAGAACCTGAAGGGTGCTGAGAGAGGCAGCAAGATCATTGGCCCAAATGTTCCTCCCATCCACAATTCCAGCAAAAAGAAACCTTCCAGCAGGGAAGCCAGAACTTCTGATTAAGTCAAGTGTGTTGGTTCCACGCACAAGATCAAATCCAAAACCTGAAATGCCTTTCAAGGCAGTGATTGTCCTGAAATAATCAAAAAATATTAATAAACAATACCCACCCACCCCCCCCCCCCCACCCCCCCCCCCAAAAAAAAAGAAGAAAAGAAAAAAAATAAGGAAGAGGTAACCAAGTAAGAATCAACTCACTTGTATGCCTCTGCAGGAACATCAGCAAAATAGGTCTCAATTAGCACATTCAAATCAGAGAATGATGATTCCAGTTCAGAGTAGGCATCAGCAAATGCTTGCAATTGGTGAGAATCTAGATCCATCACAAGAGTGGGCTCATCAAACTGAATCCATGATGCACCAGCTGCCTTCAACTCAGCAATAACTTCCCTGTATACAACCAGAGGTAAGTACCCAACACCAGAGGATGAAAGAAGCCAAAAATGGCCTGGAAGCTTGTCAGGATCCGTACTTGTAAATGGGAAGAATATTTCCCAGAAGTGAGAGAAGAGAAAATGACTTCTCTACACCTTTAGCAGGTTTCGACAGCAACAAGTATGTGACAGGTCCAATAAGCACCGGAACTGTGTCAATCCCAAGCTGCACCAGCAAAAGAAAAATTAAACAATGAACCGTGAAGATTTGATAAGTAAAATAGGTCATTGAGCAGGGCAGCACCACAAAAACAAACAAGAAAACATCAGGAAGCCAAATGTATATTGTATCATAGAACAAAATGTACCATGCCTAATAATGTGAAACTTTACACCTAATACCTAGAATATTTTGCGTTAGATAACTTAATGCTCACATCAGTAATCAAGTTAGAAATATCATTCTTAGGCATCTGATCAAACCTAATGAAAGTATGGTTCATAAAAGTTCAGATTAGCTCATTACACTAAAAGCATGGTTAACCGGACTTGGTAGGCCAGGCTACCCATGCAGATCAAAATTCATCACATCTCGCCCCTACTTCTATTTGTGCATCTTTATATATTGTTTCAAAGTGACAGATTATCTATACAAAACTCCTCAAATTACCCTTGATTAAACATTGAAAGCATTTGTTCCCTACAGAAGCATTATCTTAAACATTAAGACACCCCACACCAAAACAACTAACAGATAATACTTAAAATGTTACACTGTGATGAACAAATACACAACAAGACAAGTCTAAACTAATTTAGTGCCAAAACAAAGAGACAAAGTTTCAAACAAACAGACTGATGAATACATAAGTAATCAGCACAGGATTACAAATATACTGATGTAGGTCCATACCGCCTTTGCTTCCTTGTACTCAGAAACTGCCTTGTGAGAAGCATAGGAGAACTTTGTGTTTGGATCCAATTCAGGTACAATAAAATGGCTAGATCAAGGGAGAACAAGGAAAACATGTCAACAAACAAACAAATAAACTTACATGAAACAATAATAACACCAAATTTGGTACTTCAGGATTCAAGATGGGACAGATATCTTACTAGTTAGTGTCAAACCACTTGGTCATCTCCATAGCAGGTACAGAGGCATTTCCTCTGGCCATAGAGAAGTAAGTGTCAAACCCAATCTCCACACCACTCCACCTATACCTGTCAGGAACTGCACCAAGCATAGCCGTGGTATCGAGCACCTGATCGTAGTAAGAAAAAGTGTTGCTAGGAATGTATTTGATCCCAGCATCAGCCATTTGCTTCCAAATGGAACACCTGAGATCTGTGGCAACCTTCTGCAAATCCTCGGCACTGCTCTTCCCATCCCAGAATGATTCCAGGGCAAACTTGAGCTCTCTCTTTGGCCCCATGCGAGGATACCCAACAATGTGTGACGCCATCTTTCTAATCATGCAGATAGAACAAAACATTGTATTACCTCATGAAAAGCAAATTTAAATTCCTCCAATAGTGTTAAACAGCACATCATCTTATATAGTATGAAGATTGAACAGCACATAGCAGCATTCCTTCCCCATATAAATCTTGAACTTCAGGAATCTTTTAATCACCTAAAGACCCATATTATTATAGCTAATGCTCCATCATATTTATTTATGAAAAACCAGATAAATAATAGATAAATCAGAACATTTGAGAATTATGTACATGATTAGTTTCCTTCAAAAAATTTTGCCAGGAGTGGAAGCAGGCACTTGTTTTCCATCCTAGTGGCATGTAAAGTCACAGGGATGCTACAGGAATACAACTTGTTAATGACAAAAAGTTAGTATGTCAGTGGGAGAAGAAAAGGCAGGACACTTCTGAGGCCCCATTTGGCATTTCTTTTGGAAGGCCACAAAGCACTTCTTGAAGGACCAAAAACTGTTTAGATGATTTCAAGGTGTTTGGTAAAATTCTTGAAACAACATTCTAGCTTTTCCAAAACACTGAAAATAATCTACTAGAGAAAAGCTCCAATTTGGAGCTTTTGGGTAAAAGCTTGACTTTAGATGTGTCAATAACATATTTTTCAGACAAAAACTCATCCAAGAACCTGAATGCGAGTCCCAGCAATAATTTTTTTAAAAAAATTAACTTAACATACTTTTATCCATAATCATTTAAGTTACCATTTTTTTATACCATAATCATGCAATTCAAGATTTTAGTTTAACTTTAATATGATTAGGAGAGTCTATGCCCTTCTGATTGTTTAGAGATTGATAGGAAGAAAGGTGTACAGAACAATGTCTAACATTGAATAACCATGAGACGGATGTTTTGGATGATCATATTCCAGATCTTCTTACAAGTCGTTGACTTGCTTATTTAGCATATTATGCTTGAAACATGGATATTGAGAAATGTTAATGAATATTTATATTGCTATTATGATTATGGATATGTGAACAATTTTATTGATATTTTGTATTTAAGTGAACAAAGTCAAGCATTTATATTGATATTAGAATCAAGAATTACCCAGTTTGCTAAAATGATATTCTTTATTAATCACTCAGAAAAATTAATTACATTATTCATTATGTTATTTGACTGAAACATAAAAAATTTATAAATTAACAATACTTTATAAGAATCATTGTTAAAGAAATACAATAACGGTATACCATAATAGTACTATATTATTATATTATTATAACATTATATTAAAATAATGGCATGATATAATAATACTATAATATAACATTATTACAATATTATGCTAAAATTATAATATCATATTAATAAATTATAATGATATACCTTAATAAAACAATAAGAACATTGCCATCTATTCTAGTAAATATAAAATTATTATTTATTATATTAATTAGATTAAAATATCAACAAAAATAATTTGTAAATTAGGAGGATCTGAAGTACAAAAAGTGAAATAGTTAGATAATTAAAAGCACTATGCGATATCCTTTGTTAATATTTCATGATACAAAAAATACTTTCTCAGATTGATTCCCAAATAGATATTAGAGTTTCATAGTAAAAGCTCTACCGCCAAATGCTGTAGAGATAAAAGCACTACGATGTATGATAATACCAAACAAGGCCTTAATAGATCATTTTTCTACTTAAAATATAGTAAAGAGTGGAAAATTTTTATTGGCCTTAAAAGAACGGATAAGAACAAAACGCATAAGTCACTTGAGGTATATCAAACCAAAATAAACAAATAAAAGAATTGCAAACGTTAGAAAAATAACTCAAGAGAGTGGAGCATGAATCAAATAAAACTCGTAAAAAGATTTTAAAAAAAAAAATGATGACCATTTCAAGCTATCTAGAAAACATTTTCGTGATAAAAAACGTAGAGATACTTAAAAACAAAGTTTTATTCAATTGACGGGCCATCTGTAAGATCAAAGAAACTAAAATTCTAGATCTAAATAAATCGGACCAGCAAACCGCAAGGACAGATCTATAGCTTGAATCACCCGACTTCCGATTTATGTGCTGCGAAGCTACCAGATCTGATCCGCACTATCATAAATCAAAGTAAGCCCCAGAATTTTCATATAAAAGTAAGATCTGATCTGCTAGTTGACACACACGTAGAACCAGATCTATAACTCCATATACACCGCTGTTGTAGATCTAGAACACGATAAAGATTTCAAATCAGACCCAGGACAACTAAGACCCAATTGCATTGAAACAATCATAGAACACAATCCACATGAGTACCGCAGTAGCACAGCGAAGTTGATTAGATTTCGAAGTAGGAAAAACAAGAAAAAAAGGAAGTACAAATCACTAGATTGGATCTATCACGATGAAAGGGGAGAAGAAACGAGAAAGAAAGCAGGCAGAAGAGGGGTATATAGTTCATAGGATTGGGCTGGAAGACCATTACCTTTGGCGGCGAAGGAAGCGGTCCCGAAGAGGAGGACAGAGGGCTGTGTAGAGAGAGTGGAAGGAGGCGACGAGGGCGCAAGGGGGAAGGGAGGAAATGGGATTACTTATAGACACGGAGAAGGTGGGTGAGGCCGTGCGGCAGATTCGATTCTTTTGAATTCGCCTTCCGAGAAGCGGCAACTAATTTCCGGTACCTTCATGCCACCTCTACTCTAATTGGTTATTTTTTATAAGTATTATTATTTGAATTTTAAATTCGAGGGTATGTGAGCAAATGCAGCGTGAGAGTACAGCGGGTGGGAAAGCAGTTGGTGAAATGGGGGTTGGTGGGAGAGTCGGCATGGTTGGGCTATCATTGTCCGTACTTTAAGCAAGTGCTTTTTTTTTTTTTTTTTTTTTTTTAATTTTAACAACAAAAAAAATTTTAATTTTTAAATTATTATTATTATTATTTTTTGTTATCATTATTATCAAAATATAATTAAATAATAAATTATAATTTTTTAAATAATTTATATATAAAATATAAAATAAAAGGCATAAAAATATGTTAATAAAAAGCATAATATATATATATATATATATATATATATATATATATATATATATATATATATATATGTTGGGTTCATAAATTCAATTACATTAATTTAGCAATTGTCCGATTACAAATTGGATAATCTTGCCAACTGAAAGATGATACTTCGGGCTATACGACAGACGTAATAAATTTTCGACTTATGACAGATGATTATAAATCAGCTGCATCCTTTGGATGACCGATTATTGATCGGCCAGCTGATCGACGATCATCTTTCCTCAACCAAATGACGATCGTCTTGTCGACTCTCAATCATCAGCCAACCGTTCGTCGACTGACTCCCGATCAACTCTCCAAATCGAATGGCTCCATCAATCAAATGAAATACCAATTAGCTATCGATATTTGATCAGTTTTACCGACATATAATTAGTACAATCGATATATGGTAAGAGCTATATTTTCAGCAGAGAACATGCACAACATGTCCTCCACAATCAATTAGTGGGCATTAACTATCCCTTAACGTTGGAACATGCGAGATCTCATGATTTATGATCATTATAGACGGTTACTGCCACATTCATCTATAAAAAGAGGATAAACCAAGTATATTGGTAAGACAATTCTGGGCTAAAACTCTACCTATATTCATTCTCATTATCTTGTTCACCAATCCTCCACTGACTTAGACATCGGAGGGTTCTCGTCAAAAATATTTTCGGTCGGTATAGACTGCCTCTTGCAAGTGACTTTGATCGGGACGCACCAGCGGATTGGCCGTAATAGATTAGCATGCCAGGTAGGAGGGCAAATCAAGAAAATAGATCGTTCTATAAAGATGCCAAAAACATGAGCCCAACACTCCTTCGGCTCCACTAGAAAATCTTCTCGCCGGAAAAAATGACTTCCTCCTCCACCTCTAATGACAGATCCCAATTTTTCATGTCCAACAACTCCAGCGGAGGCTCAAATCCAACAGCTTGCTGCTTTAATATAGCAAATGCAAATTCTAATGAAGGCCATCCACAACCTCCAATAACAACAACAATCGGTGGCAGAAGAACCACTGATGCAACCCATGCCATCAAGACATAATTGCCGCTCCCCCCGGCGATCTTTATCTCCTTCGCTTGAACGGCGATCAACTTGATACTCTCACCATAATGGACAATCACCATCATGGCACTTCTGCCATTCTCGAAAATCGGCTTCTCTTTCCCTTCGACGTGGTATCAATAAGGGAAAGAGACTATGATCACCATCTTCTTCACCTTCTTCAGGAGATTCTACCCCTGGATTTTCGCAATTACAATGGCTCGACGACCATGATCGCAAGTTCAAGAAAATCGACCGCCAACTCATCCAATTGAAGGTGAGTAATCGAGGGAGTTCTGACAACTCCAGCCTTCACACAGCCCCCCTATTTTCTCAATGAATTATGGATGAACCGATCCCTAGTTTGTTCAAAATACCATAGGTGGAACCATACGATGGTTTCATAGACCCGATTGATCATCTAAAGAGTTACAAAACTCTCATGATGATCCAAGGGGCCTCCAATGCCTTTCTCTGCAAAGGCTTCTTGGCAACCCTTTAGAAAGCTGCTCGAGCTTGATATTCTGGGCTAAAGTTGAGAAATATTTATTCTTTTGAATAGCTGGAGGATTCATTCATGGCCTACTTCAGCACCAACCAAACGATGCTATGAATGGCCGACAGTCACTTCTCCTTCAAATAAAATGAAGGAAAGACGTTGCGAGATTTTGTGGCACGTTTCAACGCTACCAAACTTGAGGTCAAGAACCTTAATGAAGATATGGCTATTTCAATCATGAAAAAAGGTCTAAAGAGATCAAGGTTCACTTACTTGCTGGATAAGAACCACCCTCAGACCTATTTTGAACTTTTGGATCGTGCGTTCAAACATATTTGCATGGATGAAGTCGCTTCTGATCGTCATCATGCGGAAGGAAAAGATCAAAAGAAGAAACAAAAGAAAAGCGAAGCTGCTACTGAGTCAAGTTGACATCTGACTAATAAAAGAGCCTCGCCATCCTAACGGAGTCCAAAGCTGAATAGATTCGGTACGAAATTCAACTTCTATACTCCGTTGACTGCTCCTCATGCACAAATTCTAATGAAAATTAAAGGAGCAGGAAACGTACGACACCCCCCATCAATGAATGCACCATCCAAGAGTCACGATAAAAAAAGTACTATCAATTTCATCATGATCATGATCATGATGCCAAATAATGCATTTAACTCAAGGATGAAATCGAGGACCTAATACACCAAGGATTCCTCGATAAATTCCAATGCGACCCTCCAGCCCTAGCCAACCAACAACCACAACATCAATCGAAGGAAGCAAATGACAACCGACCTACGGTCGGAGTCATCAACATGTTCTCCAGACGATCCAAAAACTGGGGGGCAACTTTCGAAGAAGAATAGGCTAAAAAATAATGAAACAATAATATAATTTTCTTTTCGAACAATGATGTAAGAAAAATACAAACTCTCCATAATGATACTGTCGTTGTGTCGACAATGATAGCTAATTATGATGTTAAAAGAATTCTTATAGATAATGGAAGCTCAACCAATATTCTATTTTACTCAACCTTCTCTCAAATGCGATTGTCGACTGATCAATTGCGAAAAATTTCAATGCCATTGTCGATTTCACTGGAGATGCCGTCGACATAGAAGGAGAAATTACTTTCTCCCTCACTATAGGGACAGAAGCACGACAAAAAACCATTCATGCTACATTTATGGTTGTCCGAGTTTCTTCATTTTATAATGCTATAATCGGATGACCTGTGCTCAATACTTTAAGAGCAGTGGTGTCAACCTTCCATCTACTAGTTCGATTTTCTATCCAACAAGGAGTCAGTGAAATGTGTGGAGACCAACAACTTGCACGACGTTGCTTCATGATCTCCACCGAAGCAACAAAGTTGAAAGAACCTCTGACGATCGATAAACTGGATCAGAGGGAAAGCAAAGAAAGGGGAGAAGCAGCAGAATAATTAATATCCATCCCCTTGCAAGAAGTAGATCCCACAAAAATCATTTCAATTAGATCTCGATTGATCGAACAAGAAAGGAATCAAATAGTGGATCTACTAAGGAGGCCGACATATTTGCCTGGTCAGCAACTGATATGCTAAGCATTCCTCCAAAAATTATAACTCATCAACTGAATATTGATCCATTAGTCGATGCAATATCGGGACACCAACTTTTAACCTTCATGGACGCCTTTGCAGGTTACAATCAAATCTGAATGGCGCGAGAAGATGAAGAACATACGACCTTTGTAACCGATAAAGACATCTACTATTACAAAGTAATGTCATTTGGTTTGAAAAATATCAGAGCGACTTATCAACAACTGGTCAACAGGTATTCAAAGATCAAATTGGATGAAATATGGAAGTCTACATCGATGACATGCTGGTAAAAAGCATCCAAGCTAACAATCATGTCTAAGATCTAGAAGAGGCCTTCAACACACTTTGACAACATTGAATGAAGCTGAATCCAACTAAGTATGCTTTCAGTGTAATTGCCAAAAAAATTTTAGGATTTCTTATGTCGCAACATGGAATCGAAGCTAACTCAGAAAAAATAAAAGCCATTATCGACATGAAGCATCCAACTTCTAAGAAAGAGATACAACAGTTGAACAATAGAAGTGTTGCACTCAGTCGATTCATCTCAAAGTCAACAGAGAGATGTCTACTATTATTCAAGGTTTTATGACAAGCGAAGGATTTTTCATGGTCGGATAAATGCCGACAATCCTTTGAAGACTTGAAGAGATATTTGATGTCTCCACTGCTGCTCACAAAACTAGAAATAGGGAAAATATTGTATCTCTATATTGCCATGTTGGCGAAAGTAGTAAGTTTGGTTCTTGCTCGAGAAGATGAAAATCAAATTCAGTGATCGATCTATTATACCAGCAAAGTGCTTCATAATGCCGAAGTTCGATATTCGAGGGCTGAGAAACTGATCTATACCTTGATCATTTCAATGCAATGGGTCCGACCGTACTTTCAAGCTCATTCGATCGTAGTATTAATCAATCAACCATTGAAAGCGATGCTGCATCAACCAGATACTTCGGGTAGAATGGTAAAATGGGTGATCAAGCTTAGTAAATTTGACATTCAATATCGTCCACGACCATCAATAAAGGCACAAGTGTTAGCTGATTTTGTCATTGAATGTACAGTAATCAATGATAAGCCAAAGCAAAAAATTGATGAAAAATCAGAAATAAAGGAAGGACCTAAGACTGACTCTAGTTTAGCATGGATACTGCATGTAGATGGAGCATCCAACATCCAAGAAAGTGAGGCTGGTCTCATCCTCACCAATACCAAAGGGACCGTCATTGAATATGCCCTTTGGTTCGACTTCAAGGCATCTAATAATCAAGCTGAATACGAAGCATTGCTAGTTGGCTTAAAAATTGCTAAAAAACTTAACATAAATAATCAAAAGATATTTACCGACTCACAACTAATAGTCGAACATGTTAGAGGTGAATATGAAGCCCGAGATCTCACTATAGCAAAATACATTCAGAAAGTTAAGGATCTCATACCAACTTTCAAATATTTTAAAATTTCTTATATCCCGAGAATAGAAAATGCTCGAGCTGATATTCTCTGTTGACTCGCGGCGACCTCCTCTAACCTACCCGATCGAATGTTCATCAAATACCTTGGGCGATCGAGTATTGACAAAGTCAAAGAAGTGCTGTAAATAAATGACGAACCTAGTTGGATGGATCCAATTATCAAGTACCTCACCAATGGTATCCTATCCAATGAATCTTTGGAAGCTAAGCATCTCCGATGGACTGCCTCTATTCTGATGAATGGACATCTTTACAAAAGGTCTTTCTCTTTACCCTTGCTCAAATGCTTAGGATCGATTGATGTCGACTATGCCCTTCGAGAAGTCCATAAAGAAATTTGTGGAAATCACTTGGAGGGCAAGTCACTGCCTATAAAGTGTTGTGCTAAGAATATTATTGGTCGACTATGAAGAAAGATGCAGTCGATCTTGTTCGAAGATGCAACCCATGTCAGAAGTATGCCAACATTCAACATCAACTGGCAAGCCAACTGACATTCATCATCGCACCATGGCTATTCGCACAATGGGGAATGGACATTATTGGCCCTTTCCCACCGACGTCTGGTCAGGAAAAGTTTTTGATAGTTGTAGTGGATTATTTCATCAAATGGGTAGAAGCCGAACCGCTAGCACAAATCATCGAAAGCAAGCTGGAAGACTTTGTTCAAAAGTCAATCATTTATTGATTCGGACTGCCGCACACTATCATCACTGACAATGGTCAGCAATTCGATAATCAAAACTTTAGAGGATTTTGTGCAAGATTTTATATCATATATAAGTTGACATCTGTCGGCCACCCTTAATCCAACGGTGAAGTAGAAGTTATGAATCGGACGATCTTATATGGACTAAAAACTTGATTGCATGAAGCAAAAGGTCTTTGGGTAGAAGAGTTACATTTGATTTTATGGGCATATCGAACAACTCCTCGCATCCCAATGGGAGAGTCACCATTCAATTTAGCATATGGGACTGATGTAGTGATCTCGATGGAAATCAGTTTACCGATCATGAGAGTTGAACATTATACCGAACCAAATAACTCTGAAGCAAGAAGAGCTGACTTAGATTTGCTTCTAAAGGTTCGACAAGAAGCTCAAATTTGAATGGCTGTGTACCGATGGAGAGTTGCCCAATGTTACAATGCAAAGGTCAAGCCAAAGATATTTCTTCTTAGAGATTTGGTCTTGAGAAAAGCAGAAGTTTCTAAACCCTTAGGTCAAGCAAAACTATCTCCAAATTAGGAAGGATCTTACAAAGTGATCGAAATACTTCGTTCGGGCACCTATCGACTTGAGACTCTTGACGGGACTATTCTTCTCCAAACTTGGAATGCAAATAATCTAAAGATGTATTATCAATAAAATTTTTATAGTGTTTAAATGAAATGAAATGATTGAGATTCAAGTTCTTTTTGATCTGACTAAGTTACATCTAATCAGTGACATGACACACAAGGCTGACTTATCATCGATTAGCAAACAACAGTCCTACAACTTACCTTGAATGCTGATTTTGCCAACTTATAATTGGACAACATGACTATTAAAATCTGATGCCTCAAGATTTGATCTATGATAACCCAAGAACAAGATTCAGGAGTCATGAGAAAGATTAGCCAACATACAGTCAGGCTGGCTTGGATATGCAGTCGAGCCAGCTCGAGATGAGATCAAGCCAGCTCGAGGTGGATTTGAGCCGGCTCTCTTAAGTGGATAGAAACCAGTGCTTGGGTGAGACGTAGTTGAGCCAACTTGGCTTTTGATGGAGCCGGCTTGATAGAGGCAAACAACATGATGGCGAATAGTGCATGGGCACATGAGCAGAAGCCTTTTGATGGGGTCTACAACCCCTAACTCATGGACCAAGTCTATTCACATGGTCTATGGAGCTGTTGTGCTATCCAATGGTCAAGAGAGCATGCGAAAGCTGATCGGATGGCTATTGAAATTATTAGAGCTTATAAAAAGGCCTGACGACCTAAGGAGTGAGAGAGTCTTAGCAAAAATCTCTTAGATGGTGCAGAGATGAGGTAGGAAGCATTGGAGTGCTGCAGTAGCACCTCCCTAAAAGGCACGAGAGGCTGAGAGAGGCTTGGTGGTGTAGCAGTCGAGGAGGTTATCTCAATAGAGAGTGCTAAGAACTTCTTAGGGAGACCAGGAGTAGGTCTCAGGGAGAGCCGGGGATCTCCGAATGTGTTAAGAGCATCAAAAAAGTCAGGAGTAGCCTAAAATGGTGGGGTTGCCTAAAGACAGAGGCTGGAGCTTGATGTAGAGGCTGAGAGGATCACATAGTATCCAGGGATGTCGAGAACCCTGGATCGATAGATTTGTGAGGGAGATCTTCTTGGAATTACTATGAGAGCATTGTATGGGTGAGTGCTTCTAGATTGAGAGAGAGGGTTGGTGAGTTGAGATTGTATCTCTTCTATTATTCTTTCTCGGTAGTGAAGCATTGCATGTCTCATGGATATAGATACTTAGATCGAACCACTTATATGGTTATATTTGTTTGTCTTCTTCTATCTTTCCATAGCAATAGATGGTGCCATATCTCCTATAGGTGATCTTGGATGGATGATCCATATTCTATAGTTGATGGATCTACCCTAATAGTGGTATCCAAGCCTGGAGGAGTCAGGTTGTACTAGGGGTTGCTACGGTGGTGATCAAGTTAGAAGAAGGGCACAATCAAGGTGGATGCTCTCAAGTGCAAGAAGAAGTCAGATGGAGCTCAGTGTGAGGTGGAGCTCCAGGTGGAGATGGATCGGGTACGAGACTCAGTTTGAGATTGAGAGGACTGGCTCAACTCTCATATTTGCCGATCCATGAGCAGCAGGTGGTAGCCCCAGGACATGGGGATGGTATTATACAGGAAGTTCTCAGATTTGAGGTGGAGTCGAATATTGAGTTAAGATAGAGAATGTTGAAATTTGGTGCCTCAATTTGGTCCAAGATAAGCCAAGAATGAGATTCAGGAGCTATGAGAAAGATCAATCAACATATAATCGGGTTGGCTCAGATATGCAGTCGAGTCGGTCGGGATGAAATTGAGCTGGCTCAAGGTGGATTCAATTTGGCTCTCTTAGGTAGATAGAAATCAGTACTCGGATGAGACACAGTCAAGCCAGCTCAGCTTCTGATGGAGCCGGCTTGACGGAGGAGAATAGCATGATGGCAAACAGTACACGAGCACACGAGTGGAAGCCTTTTGATAGGGTCTACAGCCTCTAACTTATGGACCAGTTCTATTCACAAGGTCTATGGAGTTGTGCTATCCAATGGTCAAGAGAGCATGGGGGAGCTAATTGGATGGCTATTGGAATGATTAGAGCTTATAAGAAGGTCTGACGACCTAAGGGGTGAGAGAGTCTCATAAAATATCTCTTAGGCAATGCAGAGATGAGGCACGGAGTGCTGGAGTGCTACAGTAGTACCTTCCTGGAGGCACAAGAGGTTGAGAGAGGATCGAACCACGTATATGTTTGTGTTTATTTGTCTTCTTCTATCTTTTCATAGTAATAGGTGGTGCCATATCTCCTATAGATGATCTTAGATAGGTGATCCATGTTCCGCAGTTGATGGATCTACCCTAATATTGACGACATGCTGACTTAACTATAGCAAGATAGAAATTTATGCTGACTAAGCTATGGCTTGGTGGAATATACTAACTTAGCCATGGTTAAATAAGTGTTATGCTGACTAAACCAAAGTTGAGTGGAATTCTATGCCCACTTGATGAGAATATACTAACTTGACTCCGATCAATCGAAGGATATTCGGCTTGTCCCTATTTATCAAACATGAATGAACTTTATGCCTAAAGTCTGACCGATAAATATTCGATTAGACGACATACTTATTGACTATCCAATTTAATATTTGATGAGTAAATAGTAAAAAGAAAGAAAACAATACTTAGAAAAATTTCTATCCATTTCATTCATATAAAAGTCTTTACAAAAGTCGACCAAAGCTGAAGTACAAAAGTCGAATTCATTTGATGACAAAATATAAAAAAGAAAGAAAATATATAGAGCAGATCAGTCATCGATAATGACTGCATTAATAATAGCCATTGTCAATGCCATCTCTTCTTCAGTCGGAGAAGGCTCTGAAATCCTCTGTCTCGGAGCTGTAGCAGGTTCTATCATCGGGGCCACTTCTCCGACAGGAGCAACCTTATTCGGAGCTACGTGATTGGTCAGGACATCCTCAACTGACTTGTCCTCTTCATCAGAGTTAGGAAGGGATACTTGAGTCATATCCAAATCTAGATATAATTGACCAACTGCATCCCGACCATCTTCATACTCGATTCTATAGGCAAGGCGACTGGCTGCGACGAGTTCCTCCTTGAAGTCCTTCGATCATCGAAACTCTTTCAGTGCTTGCTCTTTCACCCGATCCAAAGTCACTTGGGCTGATGCTGCATTTGCTTCAAAAGATTTTTGTTTCTTCTGCTCCTTTAGCCCCGAAGCATAATTGTCATGCTCCTTATGGAGTTGACTAGCCTCACACCTTTTCTTCCAAATTTGAGACTCTTGATTTTCAATAATCCACTCATTCATCTCTTTATCATTGCGAAGTGATAGTAGTTCAAGTCACGTGACCCCCATCTCCGTGCGAACTGCATCCAAGTCATTATGGGCCAATTTTAGGTCAGCTTGTCCCGACTCAAGACCAGCCCATGCCGACTCGCAATCGGCCCATGCTGACTCTAGCTCAGCCTTTAAATGAGAATTTTCTTCTTCATTTTTCTTCTCCCATTCCTCCATTGCCTTCATTTTGTCGGTGGCAGCCTGGAGATGCTAAAGAGCGGCATTCTTCTCTATAACGACTACCACCATCTTATCTTTCCACCCCTGGAATATCTCAATAAAGTTGCACATGAATCTATCTAACTATGACATATCATGCATCGCTTGAAAAGAAAGAAAAAGAAAATGAGCAGTGGAAAGAAAGTATAAGAAGGAAGAGAGAAAGAAAAATAATTTACCCCAATAAGTGAAGTATAGAACGACGAAAAAATGTCATTCAAGGTCTGACTTTTTTGACTTTTCTTATCAGCTGGAAGAAGTATGGCATCCATCAGTCGCTTCGCTAATGTTGGATTAGCCGCTTCGCTAGTGTTGGATTTGTCAAAGCCAACTCTTCAAGTGGGATATGAATGTTGATGGATTCCAAACCTGCTAGAGTCCCACTGGTAGCTAAAGATGCAGGGGCTTTTCCCTGTCGATGAGCCACCGACTGTTCAAATGGATTTGACATCCATTCAGGAGTTGACGGTACTGAAGAAATAGCTGGCCTCTACCCCTTCGATCCAACCTCGGGCATCGATGGTGCTCGATATATTGCTGGCTCGATAGGTGCCATTGGAAGCTCGATGAAGACCTTGTCAGCATCTAGTTCTTCGATGACTGGCGTAGCTCTCGTTGACATATCTTCAGTTGGTGTTGGAATTGGTACGTCTTGAGTTAGAGCCGGGACCGCCAACATGATGATCGCTTCTCCGACTGTGCAAGATGTTTCGACTAATGGAACATCGATCAGACCTAGCATGATCGATGGAATATTGATCGATAGTACTGCTACTACTGCTGGAATGCCGGTCTTTTGCTTCTTGGCCATTCTTGACGATCCTTCGCCAGCAACCAACTTTCGCTTCCCGATAAGTTGATGGATATCAGCCACCGAGTGAGATGATGAAGGATGCATGGCTGTGAATAAGAATAAAATCAATCAGATGAAGATTAGTTAAAAATAAAAAGAAAGAAAAATATACTTGGTATGTCGAACTATACTAGCAATCGGTGCCAGACCAAGTCCGACATCATACAGAGCCTGATCAGTTATCAGATCCTTTTGCTTTAGGACCTCCATATCCTTTAGCTTCAAAAAATCATCTCGATCGATCGGGTCAATCCGATTGTTGTCATTCGGGTTGGTGTTTGGAGTCCCCAAATGAACGAAAAACCCGAAGGAAGAGTAGATGATACAAAGAAAAACTGGATCTTCCAATCGTGAATGGACGATGGAAGATCAAAAATAAAGAAAAACCCCTTTCTTGGGGCGAACATCCACCAACCGTTCGCTTTTGGATGAGGACGGAGAGTAAAGAAGGGACGAAACAAAGAAAGACAAAGAGTAGTCAGAATAATGTTGCATAGAAGAGCAAAAGAAACTAAAATCCAAATAAAATTTGGTGGAAGTTGCATCGAGCAAATCCGATAATAGTCCAGGATGTTCTGAATGAACTTTGGGAGTGGAAATCAGAGATTCAACCTAAGATTTTCTATATAGAATGCCACCTAATCAATCAGTAGAGAAGATAATCGACCTTTCGGATCAGAGGTGAAAAACTAAAATTGCTCCGAAACTTAATACTATTCCTGGAGCCGATTGACAATAGAGTCCAACAGCGAAGAAATCTCCACTACCGGACTAGTAGAGAAAATGGTCGTCGAACCGACGGTTGGCCACCGCCACCTATAGTTCTACTCCTACCTCTACCAGCCATAATGAAATTCCAAAGAAGTAAGGAGGAAGAAAAAGAAAACCTAACCTAAAGAATAGGAAGGAAACTTGGAAGAACAGTAGAGACGAAAGAGAACAAGAAGGACTCAAAACTCCAAAACACCAGGAAAGAAATAAGTTATGATAAAAACTCAGGAAAGGTAACAGTAGTCCTATATAAATAGGAACCATCAATGGCTAAGATTGTTTTGGTAAAACTGAGGCTGCCTAGATTTTTGCCACCTGACAGAATCTAAGCCTTCAGATGTTCGGATGCTTCAATACACCTCCACTCAAATCATGCCACGACATTGCAATCTATAAGAATGACCAAAGACCAATGACAACTCGACACGTGGCATTATCAGATTGAGCCAAAATCAAATATTAGGCTGATAAATCATTTCTCCAGCTGATCGTGCTATTAATTGCTACACGACCATCGAAATGACAAAATAGTAGAAATCTTTCTCACTGAATGTGCTAATAATTACTTCACGACCATCGAGATGACCAGCCATCACCTCCATTTAGGGGTCAATTATTAACACTGACAGAAAAATGACTGCCAAATTGAAATCTAAAGCAATTGATGAAGACTCTCATCATTCAAAATGACTGATCACATGACAAGTCATGTGACCCCACCATTTTAAACTTGAGAGTGGGGGGCAACTGTTAGATTCATAAATTCAATTACATCGATTCAGCGATCAATCAATTACAAATTGGGTAATCTTGCCTACTGAAAAATGATACTTTCGGCTATATGATAGACGTAATAAATTTTTGACTTATGACAAATGATTATAAATCGGCTGCACCCTTTGGATGACCGATTATTGATCGTCTAGCTAATCGACGATCGTCTTCCCTCAACCAAATGAAGATCATCTTGCCGACTCTCAACCATCAGCCGAATGTTAGTCGACTGATTCCCGATCAACTCTCCAAACCGAATGGCTCCATCAACCAAACGTAATACCAATTAGCCACCGACATTTGATCGATTTTACCGATATATGGTCGGTAAGAGTTATATTTCCGATGGAGAACACACACAACAGCTCCTCCATAATTAATTAGTGGGCGTTAACTAGCTCTTAATGCCAGAACATGTGAAACCCCATGATTTATGACCATTATAGATGGATATACCACATTCACCTATTAAAAGAGAGTAAACTAAGTACTTTGGTAAGACAATTCTCGGCTAAAACTCTGTCTATATTCATTCTCATTACCCTATTCATCAATGCTCCACTGACTTAGGCATCAGAGGGTCCTTGCCGAAAATACTTTTGGTTAGTGTGGACTGCCTCTTATAGGTGACTTTGATTGGTGACATGCACACTAGAGGATTGGCCACAACAATATATATAATGAAAAATTATAATTTTTTAATAATTTATATATAAAATATAAAATAGACATATAAATATAAATTAGAAAGCAGAAAAATATGTTAACAAATAAGATACATACACACATACATACATATATGTAGGTACGTATATATGCACGTACGTACGTACGTATGTATACATACATACATACATACATACATGTATATATATATATTGTTAGGGGTAAATAACCCCCTTCGAAGTCCATAGTTGCCGATCTTTCTTCTATTGGAATTCGTCGATTTTGAAGAGTGAAAGAGAATAGTTGTTATACTAACCTTGCCCTCTAACTAAAAATGAATGACAGGCTCGGAGCCAAGTCGCACTCTATCTAGACAAACTCCTTCAGTTGCACTCCTTCTAAATGAATCTCTTCAATCATACTTCTTTTGGACGAACTGCTCCAGTCGCACTCCTTCCGGATGAACTCCTTCAGTCATATTTCTTCTAGACGAACTCCTCCAGCAGTACTCCTTCTAGTCAAATTTCTTCTGGATGAACTTCTTCAGTCATGCTCCTCTCAGTAGTGCTCCTTCTAGTCATGGACCTATTTAATTTCTGCTATGCCTATCGCCAGAGCCATCCAAAGAAACCTTGTCAAATCATCGATATACAACAACTGCTCCATGAAGGATGGAGCACAAAACTTCAAATCTCAATTCAAGGGGCATCTACCTGTGCGCAGCGCAGGAAGCTTCCGAACTTTTTAAAGCCACTAGACATTGCCCTCAACAAATCTCGATCGATCATAGGTCTACCACATACACTAAAGTCTCCTACCTATGTTTGAACTCCAACAAAGGGATTTCCACCGCCTACAAGTTACGACAAACAACAACTCATCTTCGTAATAAATTTTATGTGGCTTGAGTGGCCCACTATCAAATGGTTATGGCTGTCACCATCAATTTATTACATGCTTCATCTATAAAAGAGACCCTCCAAATATATTTTTCTCGGAGCTCCTCCTTCCCATCATGCTACTTCTCTATTTTTTGAGCACTCTATTTTAGTTGATCGAAGAACTAACTTGAGCATTGAAGGGTCCTGTCGGAGCCACCCACCTTTGGTTTGGACTTTATTTTGTAGGTCCCATTAGTGGTCTCACCTTCCCAACTCCAGTTACCTCCGACATCCTCATAGATTTCTGCACCAATAGGATTGATGCTAGAGGAAGAAGCTCTAAGTTCTTATTCTAAAAGGAGTGCTCAGTCGACCTTATTTACTTTCTTCTTTTAATCCTTCAGGATCCATCTCCGTTTGATCTCTTTCAATCCTAGAAATTTTCATAAACAAGACAACCAACCGACGATCCACCACCTCCATGACTAGATTTGAACTAGACCCGTCTGCTCCAACACCATCACCAGCACCTCAACTGAAGGAAAATCTAGATTTTTTGGATCAGGTTCGTTCAGATCTGATCAGATCAAGAGATATATTTTAAAATTTTTTCTCTTTGATCTAGATCAGATATGAGATATTTCAGATCTTATTCTTATTATTTTAATAATTAAAATAAAATTAGATAAATTAAATTAAATTTAATTTATCTTAAAGTGGATAATCTTATTATCTGATGATGATCCTGTGAGCAGTGGAAGGTTCTGGATCTAGCCATGCAAGTGCCTGACCTCTACCAGTATCCACTCGGACTGAATCTAGAGATCCTCTTCTTCTCTATCACGTCTCCAAAAATCAAATCTAGATATGATCTAGAGGATCTTCAAAATATCTTTTAAAGATCAACAGTCGTCCTTTGCAGCAGCGCAGCCTTCTAGCTTTCAGTTGCCTTTCTCTCATCTAGATTGCACCAACCAAGAATCCAAACCTCTTTGGACGTGGAGAGGAGAGGGAGAAGGTGCTTTGGCATGGAGGAGGAGAGGAGACACAGCCTTGGGGTATAGAGAATTATGATTTCCAATCTTAATTTGAGTTGGGCGCAGGGTCTTATTTATAGACTATCTGTGATCCAACTCCTCTTCTTCCCAACCAATCATAACTCTTTGTGAAATCAGATCTAAATCTGATTGGTGGGAATAGAGTCCCCTTGATTCCTCCTTAGAGGGTGCCTAAGATCAGTCAAAGTTAGTTCTTAGGAGAACTCTAATCAAAATCTAAAAAGAAGATGGAGTCCCTATCCAACAAGGACTCCTGGGCGCCTCCAACTTAGGCACACGCCAAGGGATGGCGTGCGCCCTCCTCCTTGCCAGGTTCTGGCACGGGGACAAGCCCCCACCAGCCCTCCAATAGGTGCATGACACATGGACAAAAGTCAAAGTACCAAAGGTCAACATTTGACCAGTCAAAGGTCAACTTTTGACCAAAGTCAAAGGATGAGAAATGGTAGGTGACCAAAAATGGCAGATAATGTCTTATAAAATAAGACAACATTTTCTAACTTGAACAAGCTCCAGTCAGACCAAATGAAGGCCTCTAATCGAGCACAAACTTCTTTGGCTCAGTCAGGATAACTATTTATGATAGTAAAAGAAGAACGTTAGGTTCAATTGAGTGCTAGCACGATTTAGAACGTTAGTCAAATCTAGATATAATCTAGAGGATCTTCAAAATATCTTTTAAAGATCAACAGTCGTCCTTTGCAGCAGCGCAGCCTTCTAGCTTTTAGTTGCCTTTCTCTCATCTAGATTGCACCAACCAAGAATCCAAACCTCTTTGGACGTGGAGAGGAGAGGGAGAAGGTGCTTTGGCATGGAGGAGGAGAGGAAGACACAGCCTTGGGGTATAGAGAATTATGATTTCCAATCTTAATTTGAGTTGGGCGCAGGGTCTTATTTATAGACTGTCTGTGATCCAACTCCTCTTTTTCCCAACCAATCATAACTCTTTGTGAAATCAGATCTAAATCTGATTGGTGGGAATAGAGTCCCCTTGATTCCTCCTTAGAGGGTGCCTAAGATCAGTCAAAGTTAGTTCTTAGGAGAACTCTAATCAAAATCTAAAAAGAAGATGGAGTCCCTATCCAACAAGGACTCCTGGGCGCCTCCAACTTAGGCACACGCCAAGGGTGGCATGCGCCCTCCTCCTTGCCAGGTTCTGGCATGGGGACAAGCCCCCACCAGCCCTCCAATAGGTGCATGACACATGGACAAAAGTCAAAGTACCAAAGGTCAACATTTGACCAGTCAAAGGTCAACTTTTGACCAAAGTCAAAGGATGAGAAATGATAGGTGACCAAAAATGGCAGGTAATGTCTTATAAAATAAGACAACATTTTCTAACTTGAACAAGCTCCAGTCAGACCAAATGAAGGCCTCTGATCGAGCACAAACTTCTTTGGCTCAGTCAGGATAACTATTTATGATAGTAAAAGAAGAACGTTAGGTTCAATTGAGTGCTAGCACGATTTAGAACGTTAGTCAAATCTAGATATAATCTAGAGGATCTTCAAAATATCTTTTAAAGATCAACAGTCGTCCTTTGCAGCAGCGCAGCCTTCTAGCTTTCAGTCGCCTTTCTCTGATCTAGATTGCACCAACCAAGAATCCAAACCTCTTTGGACGTGGAGAGGAGAGGGAGAAGGTGGCTTTGGCATGGAGGAGGAGAGGAGAAGCAGCCTTGGGGTATGGAGAATTATGATTTCCAATCTTAATTTGAGTTGGGCGCAGGGTCTTATTTATAGACTATCTGTGATCCAACTCCTCTTCTTCCCAACCAATCACAACTCTTTGTGAAATCAGATCTAAATCTGATTGGTGGGAATAGAGTCCCCTGGATTCCTCCTTAGAGGGTGCCTAAGACCAGTCAAAGTTGGTTCTTAGGAGAACTCTAATTGGAATCCAAAAAGGAGATGGAGTCCCTGTCCAACAGGGACTCCTGGGCGCCTCCAACTTGGGCACACGCCAAGGGTGGCGTGCGCCCTCCTCCTTGCCAGGTTCTGGCAGGGGGACAGGCCCCCACCAGCTCTCCAATAGGTGCATGACATGTGGTCAAAAGTCAAAGTGTCAATGGTCAACATTTGACCAGTCAAAGGTAGACTTTTGACCAAAGTCAAAGAACAAGAAATGGCAGGTGACCAAAAATGGCAGGTAATGTCTTACAAAATAAGACAACCTTTTCTGACTTGGACAACCTCCAGTCAGACCATATGAAGGCCTCTGATTGAGCACAAACTCCTTTGGCTCAGTCAGGACAACTTATTTATGATAGTAAAAGAAGAACGTTAGGTTCAATCGAGTGCTAGCACGATTTTCTTGAACCTAATTGAATCTCATTCAGATCAATTGAACTGGATCAGTTCAATTGATGATCACCAGATTCAAACCCTTGTTTGTGTGACCCAGTTAGGTTCAGTTCTGTATGGTAATGGGATATGTCATGATCTCTATCATCGACATCATCGAAACTCCTTTCGATGGATCAGAACTCTTCTGATTCGAACAGCTAGAATGATCGATCATCTAAATCATTCTAATTGCTCCCAAAATCCACCAGTGACACCTAGCAGTATATGGTGGCAACCCATCAGAGCTGAATGCGAACCTCTTGGTGCAGCTACCTGTGTGATTAAGTTCTTCTATCTTGAGCCCCGATCAGATTAGGGTTAAGGTGAACTCGTCAAACCCTAGTTCTCTGTCATATGATGTAATCATTCGATTCGAGTCCGATGTGAAAATCTAAATAGAAACTCTTTCTATTATTTCACTCTGCCATGGCCATGGGCTTCTGGACTTGATTCTCATGATCATCATAGGGCTGCTCCTCTACCACCGAGGTAGATAGATTCCATCTTGATGCAATCCAGTTCCTACAATGAACATGCTATAGCCAACATACACCTCAGGGTTCCATATGGCTAGGAGACCGAGTAATGGTGTAGTCAAACTATAACACCCTCAAGGTGAACTGCCGATGCACCTCAGGTCAAAGAACCAGACACACTACTGCAGCATCGAGTCAGTCATTGACGAGAAGGTAGACTCCCTAATGACTACTCGAGGTGGTCACGCTCAGTGCCCTCGTTCTCTAACGAGTACCTGTACTCTCGCTCCGGTGTCTCCACACCGTAGACTCAAGACTCATCTACTAAAGAGAAGCGATTGTACACCAACCTTTCGGATCAATCACCATCCTCGTGATGATCCTATGGTCGGGAGCATTTTATGAGTTAATAATGATTATTCATGTCTTAAATTTTCAACTCTTGAAAATATGAATTATCATTACCATTAACTCAAAGGATGTATCACAGACACTAAATACACATATGTGATAGAAAATAACCCATTTTATTGATTATAGTCAAAATTATAATTTTGCCCCTAGAAGTGTATTACAAGTGTCAGCCAATTCTGGCTTCTAGGGCACATATATCTAACAATCTCCCACTTGTCCTAAAGCCAATTGGCTACAAGTCTAAGTCCCATCTTCTCAAGGTGGGACTTTCGAACTTCTGCTGGCCCAACGGCTTTGTAAGTGGGTCTGCCACATTATCTGTGGAGTTGACTCTCTTGACCTCGACGTAACCCTTCTCGAGGTAATCGCGGATGAGGTGGTATCGCCGCTCAATGTGCTTGGATTTTTGGTGAGACCTCGGCTCCTTAGCAAGGGCTATGGCGCCATTGTTGTCGCAGTATAGAGGAATGGCATCTGATGGCATTACTCCAATTTCTGCAGCAAACTTCTTGTACCAGAATGCTTCCTTCGCAGCCTCTGATGCAGCGATATATTCTGCTTCCATGGTGGAATCTGCTATCACCGTTTGCTTGGAACTCTTCCAGCTGACAGCACCACCATTGCACACAAACAGACTGCCAGATGTCGACTTTCGATCATCTATATCAGACATGAAATCCGAGTCTGTGTATCCCTGGACTTGGAGTTCTCCATTACCAAAGACCAACATCATATCCTTAGTTCTTCTCAAGTACTTAAGGATACATTTCACAGAAGTCCAGTGTTCTTCACCTGGATTTGACTGATATCTGCTTGTGACACTCACAGCATGGGCTATATCAGGTCGTGTACATAGCATGGCATACATGAGGCTCCCTATTGCAGAAGCATAAGGGATCTTGCTCATGCGTTCTATTTCCTCAGGTGTGCTAGGGCACATCTTCTTGGAAAGATGAATACCATGTCTGAAGGGTATTAATCCCCTCTTAGAGTTTTCCATACTAAACCTCTTTAGTACTTTCTCTATGTACATCTTCTGTGAAAGTCCTAGCATCCTATTCGGTCTATCCCTATAGACCTTAATTCCTAGAATAAAGGATGCTTCACCTAGGTCTTTCATGGAGAATTCCTTGGACAACCATAATTTGACTGTTGTCAATCATGGGAATATCATTCCCAATAAGGAGGATGTCATCCACGTACAATACGAGGAAGACAACAGCGCTCCCACTGACCCTTTTGAAAACACATGGTTCCTCTTCATTTTTGATGAAACCAAACATTTTGATCACATCATTGAAATGAGTGTTCCAGCTCCGAGATGCTTGCTTAAGTCCATATATGGACCTTTGCAGCTTGCAAACCTTGTGATCAGTATCACTGGATGTGAAACCTAGCGGCTGTTCCATATAGATATCTTCCTCAAGATATCCATTCAAGAATGCCATTTTCACGTCCATTTGCCATATTTCATAATCGAAATAGGCTGCAATGGCAAGCAATGTGCGGATGGATTTTAGCATAGCCACTGGGGAAAAGGTATCCTGATAGTCAATGCCTTCGCGTTGACTATAACCTTTTGCCACTAGTCTAGCCTTGAATGTCTCCACATTCCCATCTGCACCAATCTTTCTCTTGAAGATCCATTTACACCCAATAGGTACTATACCTTCTGGTGGATCTACCAAGGTCCAGACTTGGTTTGAGTGCATCGAGTCAATTTCTGACTGCATTGCCTCTAGCCATTTCTCGGAGTCGATATCTGATATCGCCTCGTTGTAGGTTTTGGGATCATCACCATGAGCACCATTACCTACGAGGAACATTTTCCTCTACTTCCTCTGAAATAATACCTAAGTATCTTTCAGGGGGACGGAAAACTCTTTCCGATCTACGAGGTGGAGGAGGTAGTGTTCTTATTGGCTCAACCTGATTTGGTTCCAATTGGTCCTTAGCTCGTTGTACTTGTGAGACTTTCTCATCAAGCTTAATCTGCTTTCCAATGCCCGCTATCTTGAATAAACTATTTTTCAAGAAAGATGGCATGTCGACTCACAATCACATTGTGGTCTTCTGGAATGTAGAAATAGTATCCTAATGACTCTTTAGGATATATCCTATGAATCGAGCTCTAAAGGACCTAAACTCTAACTTGTCCGCTTGTTGTCTTTTGACATGAGCCGGACAACCCCAAATTCTGAGATGACTCAGACTTGGTTTCTTACCATGCCATATCTCATACGGTGTGGTAGGAACGGTTTTAGAGGGAACCCTATTCAGTAGATAAATTGAAGTTAACAATGAGTGTCCCCAAAGAAAATCAGGGAGGTCTGTGAAGCTCATCATGGATGGATCGAACCATATCCTAATAGAGTCCGATTTCTCCATTCTGAAAAATCCCGTTGAGTTGAGGTGTTCCTGGTGGAGTCCATTGAGAGACTATGCCATTTTCCTTGAGATAGTCTAGGAATTCTCGGCTAAGGTATTCACCTCCTCGATCTGATCGAAGAACCTTAATGGGTTTTTCCAGTTTATTTTTCTACTTCATGTCTGAATTCTTTGAACTTTTCAAAAGCTTCAGACTTGTGTCTCATAAGATACACATACCCATACCTAGACAGATCATCGGTAAAGGTAATGAAGTAGACAAAATTGCCTCTAGCCGGCACATCAAATGGGCCGCACACATCAGTATGTACTAGGGCAAGGAGATCTATGGCCCTCTCCCCATGTCCAACAAAAGGGAGTTTAGTCATTTTGCCTTGAAGACAAGATTCACAAGTTGGATATGACTCGGAAGTCAATGGACTCAATAGCCCATTTTTCTCCAATTTGTTGATCCTATCTTCTGCTATATGACCTAATCTCAGGTGCCATAGATATCTGTCGTTTGGACTATCCCTAGGTCGTTTGGCATTCACACGTTTTGCTCGATAGTTAGAATAGGTACATCAATATGTAGCTGATAAAGACCATTAATAAGGAAACCATTTGCAATTTTATTTCTTTCATAAAGAATGTTACAATGGTCCTTAAAGAAGGTAATCACATAAGCCTTCTTAGTGCTAAGCATGAAACAGAAATCAAATTCCTGCTAGCTGCAGGCACATAATAATAAAGTCAGTCTTTCAAAACTAAGTCTAAACCAGATGGTAATCGAAGAGGGTATGTTCCCACGGCTACTGCAGCAACTCTTGCTCCATTACCGATGCGTAGGATCATGTCTCCATCCCTCAGCCTCCTGCTATCCTCAAGACCCTGCATGGAAGTGCACAGATGAGCACTAGAACCAGAGTCAAGCACCCAACTGGATGCAGAAGAAACCGTAAGGTTAGACTCAATAACGAGCATACCTCCAGAAGGACCTTCCTTCTTGTTCTTCAGGGTGGCCAGGTAAGTAGGGCAGTTCCGCTTCCAATGGCCGTCGCTGTTGCAATGGAAACACTTTCCTTTGACATCGACCTTTTTCTTCGGATTCTGCCTTCTTCTTCTTTGATCCTTCCACCTTTTGCTTTTTCACAGACTTCTTTTTCTTTCCATAAGACTTTCTTTTGGAAGAAGTCCGTTCCATAGCAAGAACTGAGCCTTTAGAACCTTTCATAGAAAGCTCAGCGGTAACCAGCATATTCATTAATTCGGCCAAGGAATTTTGAAGTTTATGCATGTGGTAATTCATGATGAATTGCCCATATGCATCAGTCAAGGATTGCAGAATAATATCGTTCTGCAGGATCCAAGTCCAACTTCACACCGAGCTTCTCAAGCTCTTCCATGTCCTTGATCATTGTCAGACAGTGATCTTGGACTGACTGCCCATCACGCATCTTAGCCTTAAAAAGTCATTTCGTGACTTGATATTTGGCTGCGCGACTCTGTTCACCAAACATCTCCTACAGGTGAGCCAACATTTGGCGAGCAGTCCCGATATCTTCATGTTGGCGCTGGAGCTCATCAGACATCGAGCCCAACATGTAATATCTGGCCTTATTATCTTCGTCTATCCATTTTTTCAGAGACGCTCTCTGTTCAAGTGGATGGACGGGCTGGTAAGGTGGGAGGGTCCTGGTCCAAATACATGGGTTAACTTCTCGGAACCCAAAATAATTTTGTAGTTCCTGAGCCAATCTTTATAATTGGGTCCAGTCAGTCTATGTGTGTCCAGGATACGTGCCAATGGGTTGGACGCAGACATTTTTCTGTAGAGAGTCAAAGATTCTAGTTAGATACTGTAATTTTGACTTGACCAATTTATTTAGGGATTTTATTTTTAAACAAATTAGCTCCCACTATTTTCTCGGATCCCTACACTCCCTCTGTAGAGATGCGAAAATCTCCACGATTAATGATTTCTAGTGGGTGGTGCGGTCTCACCAACTGACTCATCACCTCACCTAACAGTTATTGGTGATGGGTTAGCCAATGAGTGAACAACTCTTGTTCAATGATTCTCTAATCATGGTGCACCCAAACTTGGTCTCTAATTCATGAATCTCACCGTATCCAGAATATTGATCCACTCCTTAGTTAAGTCAGACCCACCATTTGCATAGACTGGGTTCCTAATTGAGTCTCTCACCGTATCCAAAATATTGAGCCCAACTCATCCTCCAGCCCATAGCATCCAATGCCTAATAGACATGGTTGCATCTTCCCGGTGCAACTGAGCCACTGTATCCAGCCGAGAACAATCAACCCCGGGAAGGGCCCGCACATCTACAATGGTGGAAGACCTCAGACTTAATCTTTTCTTAGGGAGAATTGATTCAGGTCTCATTAAACTAGACTTGGTCATAGTCATAACAATTATGACTAACCTAGTGGCATGGGTTAGCTCGGATTATTGACCACCTCAGATCAGAACTGTGTCAACAGATATGGCCAGGTAAGTGAGATCGGTGGAAGGAATATGCCATTAACTCGTACAAGAACGCATTCAGGTCGAGTAGCTTCCAATTAAAAACCAGTCGGTCGTATGTGCCAAACTTACCTTAGACACCAAATTGTTGAGTCAGAACCAATTGGGTTAGCCTACAATCCAGACTCTAACCTCTGAGCCTAATTAGGTCTTGCTTGATCGTGACTCGATCTTGACCCAGACTTAATCCTATTAGGCTGGTCAATTTAAGCATTGTTGATCCCATCTAACCAACTCTTGATTTGGTTTGATCAACCGCTTAGACCTAATTGAGCTACCCAAGCCCGAACCCAGTATTATGAATATGTCTTAGATCTAAAATTCTCAATTTTAGACCTAATTAATATTCCATAATCTTAATTTTTAATTAAGTAGGGTTCATAAACAAAATATGCACAATAAATCCTAGGGTTTCAGGATCTAGGGTTTTGCAGAAAGTAAGTTTTGGGATTTCTGATTAAGGACGAACACGCAGCACCCCTACACATCATAAGAACACCCCATCGAATGGAAGAGAGGGCCTTTAAACCCTTCTTCATTCTTATGACCGGACGGCCAAGAGGAACGCCTTAATCAGGAACATGCAATACTACAAAACAGTTTTAGATCTATATCATATATCTCATATATAAATTAGATCTAATCATGGCATATTTTGCATACATCTCATGTATCGAATCATGCATATTTTCAGATCTAAATTATCTCATAATAATCTAAAAAATTAGATTTAAATTGATCTAATCAAAATAAATTCTAATCTAGATAATTATGTAGAACTATTCTACAACTAGTCTAGACATGCATCAATCATATCTCATATGATGTTTAAAATTAAATAATTTTTATTTTACTATTTTTTAGATATTTATTATAATAATTATAATATCAAAAAATAGTAAATAAATAGATCTAAAATATGATTTAATCAAATTAAATTAAAAACATGCAAGACTATTCTATAGAACTATTCTATTTTAGAACTAGTCATGCATATTTTCTAATCTTAGATCCAAATCATTTAATTTTAATTTTTTCTGATTTTAGATCTGATCACATCTCATGTGACATCTAAAATCACTTTATTTTTTAATTAAAATAAATTTAAAATTAGATCTAAATACTTTTAGAACCTTGGCTCTGATACCAGTTGAAGGGAAAATCCTGATTTTTCGGATCCAGGTTCGTTCAGATCTGATCAGATCAAGAGATATATTTCAAAAATTTTTTTCTTTGATCTAATCAGATCTGATATGTTTAGATTTAATTTGATTATTATTTTAATAAATTAAAATAAAATAAAGATAAATTAAATCAAATTTAATTTACCTTGATTGTGGGTAATCCTATTACCCGTTGATGATCCTATAAGCAGCGGAAGGTTCTGGATCTAGCCATGCAAGTGCCTGGCCTCTACCGGTATCCACTCGGGCTGGATCTAGAGATCCTCTTCTTCTCTATCATGTCTCCAAAAATTAGATCTGGATCTGATCTGGAGGATCTTCAAAATATCCTTTTCGAAGATCAGCAGTCGTCCTTTGCAGCAGCGCAGCCTTCTAGCTTTTGATCGCCTTTCTCTGATCTGGATTGCACCAACCAAGATTCCAAAACCTCTTTTGGACGTGGAGAGGAGAGGGAGAAGGTGGCTTTGGCATGGAGGAGGAGGAGGAGAAGCAGCCTTGGGGCATGGAGAATTATGATTTTCAATCTTAATTTGAGTTGGGCGCAGGGTCTTATTTATAGACTGTCTGTGATCCAACTCCTCTTCTTCCCAACCAATCACAACTCTTTGTGAAATCAGATCTAAATCTGATTGGTGGGAAATAGAGTCCCCTGGATTCCTCCTTAGAGGGTGCCTAAGACCAGTCAAAGTTGGTTCTTAGGAGAACTCTAATTGGAATCCAAAAAGGAGATGGAGTCCCTATCCAACTAGGGACTCCTGGGCGCCTCCAACTTGGGCACACGCCAAGGGTGGCATGCGCCCTCCTCCTTGCCAGGTTCTGGCAGGGGGACAAGCCCCCACCAGCTCTCCAATAGGTGCGTGACATGTGGATAAAAGTCAAAGTGTCAATGGTCAACATTTGACCAGTCAAAGGTCAACTTTTGACCAAAGTCAAAGGACGAGAAATGGCAGGTGACCAAAAATGGCAGGTAATGTCTTACAAAATAAGACAACCTTTTCTGACTTGGACAAGCTCCAGTCAGACCAAATGAAGGCCTCTGATTGAGCACAAACTCCTTTGGCTCAGTCAGGACAACTATTTATGATAGTAAAAGAAGAACGTTAGGTTCAATCGAGTGCTAGCACGATTTTCTTGAACCTAATTGAATCTCATTCAGATCAATTGAACTGGATCAGTTCAATTGATGATCACCAGATTCAAACCCTTGTTTGTGTGACCCAGTTAGGTTCAGTTCTGTATGGTAATGGGATATGTCATGATCTCTATCATCGACATCATCGAAACTCCTTTCGATGGATCAGAACTCTTCTGATTCGAACAGCTAGAATGATCGATCATCTAAATCATTCTAATTGCTCCCAAAATCCACCAGTGACACCTAGCAGTATATGGTGGCAACCCATCAGAGCTGAATGCGAACCTCTTGGTGCAGCTACCTGTGTGATTAAGTTCTTCTATCTTGAGCCCCGATCAGATTAGGGTTAAGGTGAACTCGTCAAACCCTAGTCTCTGTCATATGATGTAATCATTCGATTTCGAGTCCGATGTGAAAATCTAAATAGAAACTCTTTCTATTATTTCACTCTGCCATGGCCATGGGCTTCTGGACTTGATTCTCATGATCATCATAGGGCTGCTCCTCTACCACCAAAGGTAGATAGATTCCATCTTGATGCAATCCAGTTCCTACAATGAACATGCTATAGCCAACATACACCTCAGGATTCCATATGGCTAGGAGACCGAGTAATGGTGTAGTCAAACTATAACACCCTCAAGGTGAACTGCCGATGCACCTCAGGTCAAAGAACCAGACACACTACTGCAGCATCGAGTCAGTCATTGACGAGAAGGTAGACTCCCTAATGACTACTCGAGGTGGTCACGCTCAGTGCCCTCGTTCTCTAACGAGTACCTATACTCTCGCTCTGATGTCTCCACACCATAGACTCAAGACTCATCTACTAAAGAGAAGCGATTGTACACCAACCTTTCGGATCAATCACCATCCTCGTGATGATCCTATGGTCAGGAGCATTTTATGAGTTAATAATGATTATTCATGTCTTAAATTTTCAACTCTTGAAAATTTGAATTATCATTACCATTAACTTAAAGGATGTATCACAGACACTAAATACACATATGTGATAGAAAATAATCAATTTTATTGATTATAGTCAAAATTATAATTTTGCCCCTAGAAGTGTATTGTAAGTGTCAGCCATTTCTAGCTTCTAGGGCACATATATCTAACATCAACCTCCTCCATCGACGACCATGGTGGATTCAAAGTAGTTCAACCTATAGATGCAGCAGGTTCGAGGCCTCAACGAAATGATATAGGCCATGCAGTAGCCTCCGATGGTAGTTCATCAGAAAACCCCCAGCCAGAGCTTCAAGAACTAACACTAAGAAGGGCAACCTAGGTCAGTAGACCCGTTACCCCTGAAAAGAGAAAGCAAAGAGGAGGGAGCCCTTGCTCTGATCATGATTTTTTTTAGAGGAGACTTTCTCTATCCACAGCCGACGACCCTCCAAAATCTATGGTCAAGATGATGCTCTTGATCAGAAACTCGAAGACATGAATTGATGGATTGAGGAGCTCCACCATGCCATCCCGTCCATCATGATGACATCTGCACTGATCTCCCCTTCTCCATCAAGTTTATGCAGGAGCCCATTCCATCGAACTTCAAACTTTCCCAGCTCGAGAGTTACGATCGAACTTCTAATCCGATCGACCATCTTGAGGCCTTCCAGATGATGAGCTGCTCCATGATGCATTGGATGCCATTCTATGCTGAGCTTTTTCATCTACTTTGAAGAAAGCAGCAAGAAACTAATACTCGAGCTTTAAATCGGATATGATCTTTTCTTTTGATCAAATGAGCCATCAGTTTGTGACTCATTTTATAAGTAGCTGACGTCCAAGATGAGGCACAGACTCTCTCATTAATATAAAGCAAAAGGACGGAGAATCTATCCAAGCTTATGTTAGTCGCTTCAATACTATTGTGCAGGAAGTCTGAAACTTGAGCCAATCTATAGCCATGGCCACATTGAAAAATGATCTTCAGAAGAATGACCTTCTATCCTCCTTGAAAAAAAAGTATCCTAGAGATTTTGCTGATATGTTGGCCCAGACTGAAGGTTACGCTTGAGCTGAGGAGGCCTTCAAACCATAAGAGAGTGGTAGGTGGGTGAATCTAGCAAGCCTGCATCTGAAAGCAAGCCGAGTGAAGCTCGACCGTGCTTCCAAACTCCTCCCGAGCATAGACAAGCCTAGACTCCTCCTCGAGCTCGTCAATAGGGAAGCCCAGATTGAAGGGCTCGATAGAACTCTCATTCTAGAAGTTTCAATAACTATGCTTCCTTGAATGCCTTAAAGATCCAAGTGCTAATGAAGATAAGGAGCAGCTACCAGGACCTCTCCGACTTATCTGATGAAGCGTAATCATGACAAATACTATCTCTACCATCGTGATCATGATCATAATACTGAAGAGTATATTTAGCTTCAGGATGAGATCAAGGCATTGATCAGAAGAGGTCAGCTAGATCGGTTTATTAAATATTGGCCAGAGATAAGAGAAGATCGTTCGAGAGTGCCACCGCAGCCTGAGCCACCTCGAAGGGATGAATCATAAGAAGACTAGTCTCTCCTAGAAATTATCAACACCATAATTAGGGAACATTGATAAGGGAGATCGGTGAGCTTGTAGAGCCGACAAAGAAATAATAGACTAAAGAGCCCATTCCTTTCGCTGAAGAAGATGCCTAGGGAGTTCAGCTTCCACATAATGATGCGGTTGTAGTCATTTTAAATATTGCTGATTATGATATATGCTATGTTTTAATTGATAATAGAAGCTTTGCTAATATCTTATTTTATGGTGTTTTCTCTAAAATGTCTATACTTGATAGCAGAATGGGACATATGAATTTTTCATTAGTGGGATTTATAGGTGATGCAGTACTAGTAGAAGAAATAATAACATTGTCAGTGGTAGCAAGACAGAAGCCAAGACAATCCAGAGCCTAGGTCGATTTTTTAGTGGTGAAGGTGTCATTTGCCTACAATGCAATCCTCGATCGGCTTGGTTTGAATGCACTACGGGCTGTAGTTTCAATTTATCACTTGAAAATAAAATTTCTAACAAGGCATGGAGTTGAAAAAGTTAGAGGAGACTAGGCACTAGCTCGACACTATTACAATATTGCCTTACAGAGAGGAAGGGAAATAGACCCTTATCCGGTGGATGGGGTTGATGCCTATGATGATTTATTTGAAGAAAGAGGAGAACCCATCGATGACCTTATGGAGATCCCTTTGGATTATGGGAATAAGGAACATACTATAAAGATCGGCTCCAATCTAAAAGGAGAAGTCAAAAAGCAACTTGTCATCTTCTTGCAAAGGAATGTAGATGTTTTCGCCTGGGTGCCTGTGGACATGCCTGGGATTGTTGTAGAAGTAACAGAGCATCGCTTGGATGTGGACCTTAAACATTGACCAGTAAAGTAGAAAAATGTAGCTTTGCACCTGAGAGGCAAAAAGCTATTGTGGATGAGGTCGACAAGTGTCATGGCTCCTCGAATCGGGGCTGGATCAAACATGGATCAAGGTGCAAACCAGATCGAATCGCTGAAAGGGTTCGAGGTCTGACTATACTCTCTTAAGATTTGGACAACTTGGAGATCAAATCTGAGCCCTAGAATTATCTAGAAAAATATGTACAAGATCTATAAGGAGTACTCAAGAGAATGGGGTCGAGGGCACATGTCTCGAGATGTACATTGGTCAGCAAAGAAGCTAGTGCAATGAGGCATAACAGAATGTAGTTTATCCATGCAACTTTGTATGATATTTTGGAAACTCTATAGAAGTTGGTTTAAAGTGGGTAAGGTATTATCTTAAAGGATTTTTCATTTTGAATCCAACGGATCAAGTTTTGTTGCAATCCGAGTTCGTTTGGATCACAAACTTGACAATTTTATCTAACTACACAGAGTCCTGTGAGAACAGGGACTCGGAGTTTATCTTTATCTTGTACTTAGAGAGTTGAGTTCGTAAGGGACTTGTAACCTGAGGTTGTTTCTATATAAAAGGACAAGGGTGGGGTTAGAGATCAAGAGAGAGAGGGAAAAAAAAGATCATCTAAGGATCCTCTTGTATATGTGAGAGATCGAGAGACTGAGAGAGCTTCTATTGTAAACCAGTGAGTGGTTATTTAATAAAAGTTCTCTTCTCCTTATTTCTTCTTCTTCTTCATGGTGTTTTTTGGTGTCGCATTTCTCTATGTTCTATTATTGTTGGGCATGGCCTAAGTTATAGAGACTAGGTTCCTTCGCTAGGAAGGCTGATCGGTTCTTTTCTGCCCTATGAAGAGCTGATCGAGCCACACATTGTTGGGATTTGCTCTGAGATTCCTTCGTACATGATAGTTGGTATCAGAGCGATACTGAAAATGAAGAAGATGACCTCTACATCATCATCCATTGTGGGAATGGGGGATTCATCATCCTCAACCTTGGATCCCAATCTTGCCTCAGGAGGAGGCACGACAATGGGTGGAGCGCATCCAATTGATGATTCCTTGCAAGGGCTATGGATTGTATCTCCAATTATCTCTACCAACAATCGACTATGGAAGTGTAAGGCCCAAATAGTAGAGGTTGAAGGGCGAGTAGAGGACCTCGAGGGTAAGGATGCAACCCTTCGAGGTGAGATTGCTGCTCAGTTGAATCAAATTTCCTTCGATATGGAGCGGCGCTATGAGAAAGTGCTGCAGCACAACAAGGAGTTAGAGACCATGGTGAAGGCTCTCCAAATACTTTCAAAGAAAAAAACTACCATGGACATGTCCTCTTCTACCTCAACAATGGAGGTCATAAGTGAGGCTACGCGTCCTTTGCACAAGCTTGATATTCCCAAGCTGCAGGAGTTCTACGGACAACAGTCCATAAAGGAGGTAGATAACTTTCTTTTCATCGTGGAACAATATCTATAGATTACCGACGTAAGGGGTGAAGCCATGAAGGTGAGCACGGCAGCCATGTTCTTGAGGGATGTGGTGATGCTTTGGTGGTGACGTCGGGTTGACGATGTGAAGTGAGGGGCTGTTTTAATCACCACTTGGGCACAGTTCCAAACTGAACTTCAGAAGCAATTCTTCCCCAAGTTTGCTAAGGATGATGCTCGAGCACGACTACGATGACTCACACAAAAGGATGATGTGCATGAGTATGTACGAGAGTTCAATGAATTATTGTTGGAGGTACCAGACCTCAGCCAGGAGGACTCTCTCTTCACCTTCCTTGACGGGCTCAAACCATGAGCCAAGATGGAGTTGCAGCGAAGAGGAGTTAAGAGTTTGAATGAGGCGATAGCTCAAGCAGAGGCTCTCATAGAGTTCAAGACTCAACCCATAGCTCCTAAAGCCTAGGCATCCAAATAAGGCAAAGGTGGGGGAGCGAAATCAGGTCATAAGGGAGGTAGAAAAGGCTCGAATCCGGGCTCCTCAAGTGGAGGTGCTTCCCAAGCAAAGGGCAAAAGGGGGTACAAGGTATCAGCACTATCTCATGCTACATTTGTAATGGACCGCATAAGGTGAAGGATTGTCCATTAAGGAGCAAGATCACATCTATGACGGTGGAGGAGCAGCAAGAGACCGATCAAAGAATGGGTTCACTCAGTCTCAATGCCCTGAAGGCCAAGGGGCCACGAGGCCTACTCTACGCACCTGTCGATATCAATGGTCACACCTTCCAGGCACTCATTGATACGGATGCTACTGACTTCTACATGGACTTAGCAATGATGAAGAAGCTCAACCTCAAGATTGAATGTGATGAGCACACGTTTAAGGTAGTCAACTCCATGGAGGTAGCTACAAGCGGAACAACCAAGGATGTTAAGATCCAATTTGGTACATGGATCGAAAGGGTGACAGCGGTGGTCGCCACTATCAACGACTAGGAGGTGGTCATTGGTATGTCTTTGCTAACCCAGCTACATGCCATGATAAAGATGGATTCAGATGTGGTGGTGGTTCTGAATTCGAGCAGATCTTGCATTGTTCAAGGAAAGCGAGTTAGAGGGACTTCACAGTGAGTCCTATTGGCAATGCAGCTTACTAAGGGGCTAAGAAGAAAACTTCCAACATACATTGCATCCATTCAAGAGGAAGACTTGCTAGAGGGAGAAGAGATCCCAGCACCCATCGAGGATGTTCTCACTGAATTTGGAAATGTGATGCCCTCCGAATTACCCAAGCGATTGCCGTCAAGAAGAGAAATCGATCACTAAATTGATTTGGTATAGGAAGCACATCCACCAGCTCAAACACCAAATAGGATGGCCCCACCTGAACTCCAGGAGCTGAGGAGATAGCTAACAGAGTTGGTGGATAGCTGGTTCATCCAACCTTCGAAGAGTCCATATGGAGCACCGATACTTTTTCAGAAGAAGCATGATGGTTCATTGAGACTCTGCATCGACTACGGATCCCTCAACAAACTCATGGTGAAGAACAAGTAGCCCATTCCATAGATTGATGATTTGTTCGATCAACTTGGTAAGGCACGGTGGTTTTCCAAGTTGGATCTTTGCAGCGGGTACTATCAAGTTCGTGTGGTGGAGGAGGACATTGAGAAGACTGCATGTGTGATAAGGTATGGGAGCTTCGAGTACCTTGTCATGCCTTTCGACCTCACCAATACTCTAGCAACCTTCTGTGCTTTGATGCAACATGTACTCCCTGACTTTATCGATAAATTCATGGTAATATACTTGATGATATTATTGTCTATAGCCAAACGTTAGACGAGCATGTGGTGCACTTGAGGCAAGTCTTCTCCATCCTATGGCAACACCAACTCTTTGTGAAGAAGGAGAAGTGCGTGTTTGCACAATGGAGGGTGCTATTCCTCGGGCACATCATTGGGAATGGAAAGCTCATGATGGATCCCTCCAAGATTTCAGCCAAAGTCAAGTGGGAGGTACCTACATGTGTTACACACATATGCTCTTTTCTTGGTTTGGCAAATTATTATAGGAGGTTCATCATAGAATATTCGAAGTTATATGCCCCATTTATGGATTTGTTGAAGAAGGGTCGATAATGGTAGTGGTCGGATCAATGTCAGGAGGCATTCGATCATCTTAAGCAGGCGGTCACAGAGGAGCTGGTCCTCATGCTATCGAACTTCTCGGTTCCTTTTGAAGTTCATACCGATGCAACAGATTTTGCCATTAGAGGGGTGCTCATGCAGAAAAGACATCCAATGGCCTATGAGAGTCGAAAGTTGAACGACACCGAGCACAGGTATACGGTTCATGAGAAGGAGATGATAGTGATTATGCATTGCCTTAGAACCTAGCACCATTACCTCCTCAGATCCAAGTTTGTGGTGCATACGGACAACGTGGCCACAAGCTACTTCCAAACCAAGCCAAAGCTCATCCCAAAGCAAGCAAGATGGCAACAAGTTCTCATTGAATTCAATTTTCACATCGAGTATAAGTCAGGCTGAACCAATTCGATTCCTAACACCTTAAGTAGAAAGGCACAGTTGGCTATGGTTTCTTCTACTTCAGGACCAGCAAGTGACTTAATGGATAGGGTTAAGACTGAGATGGAGAAGGATCCATGGGCCACATCCATGGGTGAACTCATCATGGACGGCAAGGCACGCCGTTTCTAGATCGAAGGTGGGCTGATTTTGACATGGGGACCGCATGTCTATGTGCCTTCAAGCAGAGGGCTGAGGTGCGAGTTGCTGTAAGAGCATCATGATTCTATGTGGACACGACATCAGGGGGTGCATTGGATCCAAGCTCTCATAGAACATAGCTACTATTAGCCAAATATGCGAGATGACATCGAGAGGTATGTTCGCAGTTGTTTAGTATGCCAACAAGATAAGGTTGAATATCAGTAGCCCATGGGGTTGTTGGAGCCATTGCCTACACCAGAGCGTCCATGGAAGAGCATCTTCATGGACTTCATCATCGGGTTACCTCCAGTAGAAGGGTATAGCTCCTTTATGGTAGTAGTGGATCGCTTCTCGAAGTATGGAGTCTTCATTCCAGCACCTACTACTTGCCATGCGGAGGATGTGGCACGGTTGTTCTTCATATATGTGGTGAAATATTGGGGGATACCTGGAGCATTATTTCTGATCATGATGCTCGCTTCATGGGAAGATTCTGGATCGAGTTGTTTCGGATACTCAAAATAGAGCTGAAGATGTTCATGGCTTTCCACCCTCAGACTAATGGCCAAACAGAATGAACAAATGCATTATTGGAGATGTATTTGAGGCACTATGTGAATGCCAACCAGTAGGATTGGGTGCGACTCTTGGACCAAGCCCAATTCAGTTACAACTTGCAGCAATTAGAGTTGATCAGTAAATCACCATTTGAGGTGATAATAGGGCAGCAATCAGACACTCCAGGGAGTATCGTAGCAGACTACGTGGGACGTAGCTCAATCGCCTACAAGTTTGTGAGGGATCTGAAGGAGGATATAGATTTGGTTCAGGTCTCCTTGTTGAAGGTGACCAAATGGATGAAGGAGTGGACTGACATAAAGCGGCATGCAGCTAAGTTTTAGATTGGTGATCAAGTATTGGTGAAACTCTACCATCACATGAGATTGAAGTCGGACAACCACAAAGCACTCGTGAGGAGGTATGAAGGCCCCTTCATCATCACCCATCAAATTGGAGAGACTGCATATCGATTGTTGCTGCCTTCCAAGCTGAAAGTGCATCCAGTGTTCCAGGTGTTTCTGTTGAAGCCATTCAAAGAAGACACAACCGACCCTTCTTGGGCTCAAAGTGGAAGAGCTCCAATGGCCGTAAGAGTTCATTACACCAAGAAGGTTTCTAAAATCTAGGCGGATAGGAAGAAGGGCAGTCGGGTGCAATACTTAGTCCGATGGAGAGGACTAGCAAACTCAAAAGCGAGTTGGAAGTATGGTGACGAACTATGGTAGTTTGAAGACATCATCAACAAGTCCCGCCTAGCCTCATCGGGGGCGACTTTGGCTTAAGTGGGGTAGGGTGTCACGGCTCCTTGAATCGGGGCTGGACTGAACACGAGTCAAGGTGCAAACCAGATCGTGTCACTGGACGGGTTCAAGATCTGACTACACTCTCTTGAGATTTGGACAACTTGAAAATCAAATTTGAGCCCTAGAATTACCTGGAGAAATGTGTACAAGATCTACAAGGAGTACTCAAGAGAATGGGGCTGGGGGCACATGTCTCAAGAGTACATTGGTCAGCAAAGAAGCTAGTGCAATGAGACATAATAGAATGTAGTTTATCCATGCAACTTTGTGCGATATTTTGGGAACTCCATAGAAGTTTGTTCAAATTGGTTAAGCCACTATCTTAAAGGATTTTTCATTCCGAATCCAATGGATTAAGTTTTATTGTAATCCGAGTTCATTTGGATTACGAACTTAGCAGTTTTATCTAACTGCATAGAGTCTTACGAGAATGGGGATTCTGAGTTTATCCTTTTCTTGTACTTAGAGAGTTGAGTTCGTGAGGAACTTGTAATCTGGGGTTGTTCCTATATAAAAGGACACTCAAGGGTAGGGTTAGAGATCGAGAGAGAGAGGAAAAGAAAGAGATCATCTAAGGATCCTCTTGTATCTATGAGAGATCGAGAGAGCTTCTATTGTAAACTAGCAAGTGGTTATTTAATAAAAGTTCTCTTCTCCTTATTTCTTCTTCTTCTTCATGGTGTTTTTTGGTATCGCATTCCACTGTATTCTACTATTGTTGGGCATGGCTTAAGTCACAGAGACTAGGTTCCCATACTAGGGAGGCTGATCGATTCTCTTCTGCCCTATGAAGAGCTGACCGAGCCGCATGTTGTTGGAATTTACTCTAAGATCCCTTCGTACATGACACAAGCTTCTTAAAGCAAGATTCATTCAAAAAGTGCTCTATCCAGACTGGATTGCAAATATTGTTCTCATTAAAAAGGCAAATGGCAAGCGGTGGATATGCATAGACTTCATAGACTTAAATAAAGCTTGCCTAAAAGATAGCTATCCCTTGCTCAGGATTGACCAGCTAGTGGATGCAACTTTGGGCCATGAACTTCTCACCTTCATGGATGCCTTCTCCGGCTATAACCAAATCCAAATATATCAGAGGATGAGGAGAAGACTACTTTTATTATTGACCATGGTCTTTATTGTTACAGGATCATGCCCTTTGGGCTTAAAAATGTTGGTGCAAGAATAAGATCTTCAAGGAGCAAATCGGCCGCAACATGAAGGTCTATGTAGATGACATGATGGTCAAAAGTCGATCTTCTCCAAGCCATATTGCCGATCTTGAAGCACCTTTTGGAAGTACAAGATGAAGCTGAATCATATGAAATGCGCTTTTGGAGTAACCTCGGGGAAGTTCCTAGGATTCATGGTATCAAGGCATGGCATCAAAGCCAACCCAGAAAAAATCCAAGCCACCCAAGAGATGACCGCCCCAAAAATAATAAAAGAAGTTCAGCGCCTCACAAGTAAGGTAGCATCCCTGTATCGCTTCATTTCAAGATCGATGGAATGTTGCATGCCCTTCTTTCAAGTCCTAAAATAGCTCAAGAATTTTAGCTAGACTTTTGAGTGTCAATAGGCCTTTGAAGAATTGAAGAACTATCTTAGTTCGCCTCCGCTCCTAGCCAAGCTCGAACTTGAAGAAGAGCTGTTCTTATATCTCGTTGTCTCCAGCAACTATTGGAGCCATCCTGGTTAGAGAAGAAGTGAAAGTTTAGAAGCTGATCTACTATATAAGTAGAGTCCTGAGGGATGGAGAAATAAGATACACCAAATTAGAAAAACTAATTTATGCCTTATTGATTATAGCCAGAAAGCTCCGACCTTATTTTTAGGGATACAATCACTCTTCTCCCTGATCAATCCATTAAGGCAGTCCTACACTGGTTTGACACCTTAAGAAGAATAGCAAAATAGGTGATCGAGTTAACTAAGTTTGACATTCATTTCCAACCTTGGCCATCCATTAAAGCTCAAATACTGATCGATTTTGTAGTGGAGTCCACTATTCTAGAGGAGACTGAACCAGAGAACCAAGAAGTTTGTATCCTTGCCCCCCCTGAAGAGAGGGCTAATCTTCTTGAAGACTTCTGGGCATTATATGTGGATGGTTCATCTAATGCTTCTAGTGCAGACGTAGGCTTAATTCTCATCAATTCGGAACTTGTAGCGAAGTATGCATTATACCAATTAGAGGCAATTATATCTACTTCATTATCTTTACTGGTAATTTATCTCGATACGAGTATGTGTATTTGATGCGACATAAGTCTGAAGCCTTTGAAAGTTTCAAAGAATTCAGACTCGAAGTAGAAAAATAAACAAAAAAATTCATTAAGGTTCTTCGATCAGATCAAGGTGGTGAATACCATAGTCGAAAATTTTTGGACTATCTCAAAGATAATGGCATAGTCTCTTAATAGACTCCACCTGAAATGCCTCAACTCAATGAGATTTCAGATAGAGAAATCAGATCCTATTAGATATGGTCTGATCCATGATGAGCTTTATCGACCTTTCTAAGTTTCTTTGGGGATATAGTCTAATGTCCGTAATATATTTACTAAATAGAATTTTCTTTAAAATTATTCCTACCACACCATATAAGATATGACATGGTAAGAAATCAAGTCTGAGTCATCTTAGAATTTGGGGTTGTCCGACCCATGTCAAGAGACAACAAGCGAACAAGTTAGAATATAAATCCTTTAGAGCTCGATTCATAGGATATCTTAAGGAGTCGTTAGGATATTATTTCTATCTTCCAGAAGATCATAATGTGATAGTGAGTCGACATGCCATTTTTTTTGAAAAATAGTTTATTCAAGATGGTGGCATCAAAAGATAGATAAGGCTCGAGGAGAAGGTCTCCAATGAGCAATGAGCTAAGAAACCTAAGGAACCCAATCAATTTGAGCCAATCCAAACACTATCTCCTCCATCTCAAAAATCAACTAGGATTTTTCGTCCTCCTGAAAAATACTTAAGTACAATTTTATTAGATTTTAAGAAAATATTTCTCACGAAAAATGAAGTTCATGGTGATGATCTCATGACCTATGACGAGACGATATCAGATATCGACTCTGAGAAATGGTTAGAGGCAATGAGGTCAAAAATTGACTCAATGCGCTCAAATCAAGTCTAAAACTTGGTAGATCTACCTAAAGATATAGTATCTATTGGATGTAAATAGATCTTCAAGAGAAAGATAGGTGTCGATAGAAATGTAGAGACATTTAAAGCAAGGCTCGTAGCGAAAGGGTATAGTCAGCGCGAAGGCATTGACTATCAGGATACTTTTTCACAAGTAGCCATGCTTAAATTCATCAGTATATTACTTATTGTTGTAGCCTATTTTGATTATGAAATATGATAAATGAATGTAAAAATGGCATTCTTAAATGAATATCTTGAGGAAGATATCTATATGGAATAGCTGCTTGGTTTCACATCCATTGATGGTGATCACAAGGTATACAAGTTGCAAAGGTCCATATATAGACTTAAGCAAGCATCTTGGAGCTGGAATACTCATTTCAATGATGTGATCAAATCATTTGATTTTATTAAAAATGAGGGGAGTCATGTGTATTCAAAAAGATCAGTAGGAGCACTGTTATCTTCCTCATACTGTATTTGGATGACATCCTCCTAATTGAAAATGATATTTTCATGTTGACCACGGTCAAAATGTGGTTGTCTAAAGAGTTTTCTATGAAAGATCTAGAAGAAGCATTCTTTATTCTAAAAATTAAGATCTATAGAGATAGACCGAATAGGATGCTAGGACTTTCATAGATAGCACACCTGAGGAGATTGAATGCATGAGCAAGATCCCTTATACTTCAGCAATAGGAAGCCTCTATATGCCATGCCATGTACACGACCTAATATTGCCAATGCTGTGAGTGTCACGAGTAGGTATCAGTTGAATCTAGGCGAAGAGCACTGGGCTTCTGTGAAGTGTATCCTTAAGTACTTGAGAAGGACTAAGGATATATTTTTAGTCTTTGGTAATGGAGAACTTTAGATCCAGGGATATATAGACTCGAATTTTATGTCTGATATAAATGATCGAAAGTCAACATCTAAGAGTCTATTTGTATGCAATGGTGGTGCTGTTAGCTGGAAGAGTTCTAAGCAGATGATGATAGCGAACTTCACCATGAAAGCAGAATACATCGCTGCATCAGAAGCTATGAAGAAGGCATTCTGGTATAAAAAATTTACCGCAAAGCTTGGAGTGATGCCATTGGATGCCGTCCCTCTATACTGTAACAACAATGGCACTATAGCCCTTACTAAGAAGCCAAGATCTCATCAAAATTCTAAGAACATCGAGCGATGATTCCATCTCATCCGCAATTACCTCGAGAAGGAATATGTCGAGGTTAAGAAAGTCGACACCATAGACAATGTGGCTGACCTACTAACGAAGTCATTGGGATAACAGAAGATCGAAGCTCATCTTGAGAAGATGGGACATAGATTTATAACCAATTGACTTTAGGTCAAGTGGGAGTTTGTTAAATGTGTGCCCTATAAGCCAGATTGGCTAACACTTATAATATACTTCTAGGAGCAATTTTATAATTTTGATTATAAATTAATAAAAATATTATTTTCTATTATAGTATATATTTTAAGTATCTGTGATACATTCTTTGAGTTAATGATAATGATAATTCATATTTTCAAGAGTTAAAAATTTAAGACATGAATTTTCATAATTAACTAATAAATTGCTCCTGACCATAGGATCATCATGAGGATGGCACCATGCGAAAGGTTGGTGTATGATCTCTTTCTTAGGATAGATGAGTCTTGAGTCTACAATATGGAGACACCAAAGTAAGAGTACAGATACTCATTAGAGAACGAGGGCACTAAGTGTGACCACCGCGAGCAGTCATATGAAAGTCTATCTTTTCATCGATGATTGGCTCGATACTGCAGTGGTGTGTCTGGTTCTTTGACCTAAGGTGCATTGACAGTTTACCTTGAGGGTGTTATAGTTTGACTATACCATAACATGATCTCCTAGCCATTCAGAATTCTGAGGTGTATGTTGGCTATAGCATATTCATTATAGGAATTGGATTGCACTAATAAGGGATCTATCTATCTCGATAGATGAGGAGTAGTTCTATGATATGTCTATAAGCCCATGACCTTGGTAGTGTGAAGATGATCGAAAGAGTTTCTAAAAGAATTTCACATCGGACTCGATTCGAATGATTAATTTATATGCTAGATATTGGGTTTGATGAGTTCACTTTAACCCTAATCCTATCGGAGCTCAAGATAGAAGATCCCAATCACACAGGTAGCTGCACCGAGAGGTTTACTTTCGATTCTGATGGCTTGCCACCATATACTACTAGGTCAATTAGAATGATCATGATGATCGATCATTCTCATTATTTGAATTAAAAAAGTTCTGATCCATTGAAAGGTATTTCGATGATGTTGATGATGGAGGTTGCGACATGTCTTATTACTATACGAAATTGAACCTAACTGAATCATACAAACAAGAATTTGGGTCTGGATGTGATCAATTGAGCTAATTAAGTTTGATTGATTTAGATTAGATTCAATCAGGTTCAAGAAAATCATGCTAGCACACGATTGAGCCTAACTTTCTCCTTCTATAGTCTTTCTAGTTTATCTCGGCTCAGCCAAATTGGTTTGGGCTAACCAGAGAACCTTGTATGGATTTGTCTTTATCTAATTAGAGCTTGTCTAGATCAGAAAAGGGATGTCCTAATCCATCAGATGGAAATAAGACAACACCTGCTAATTCCTATCGCCACCTATCATTTCCTATCACTGCCAAGACATTCAAGGTGGAAAAGTCAAATATGGTGGGCGCTCGGGAGAATTTAAATTCAAATCTCATTTGACTTGGTCCTAATTGATTTCAACCAAATTAATTAATTTAAACTAATTAGACCAAGTTTAATCCAACCAAATTAGTCTTAATTCAAATCAATAAAATTCTAATCAAATTAAAAATTAATTAGGTCTAGATCCTGATTAAATCAAGATCGAATCTTCCTTAGCAATTAGGTCATCTCATGACCTGATCGGATCAAACCCAATCGAATCAAATTCAATTGGACTTGATCAAATCCTCATTGCTCAATCAAATTAAGCTAATCACAATCAAATTGCTAATTAATTCTCTAAAAATATTAGAGTTTCAATTGGATGGATTATCGAGCATCAAAGTCTCATCAACATGAAACTCTTAAAGAGTCCCAATCTAGTGGGACTCTTGAACCCAGTATCCTAAACGGATAGATCTCGAAATCATAGAGTCCTAGACCAATGGAACTCTTGATCAGAGAGTTCCAAATAAGTAGGACTTAAAGTACCAGTCCACTAGGACTCCTAGTTAAAGAGTCCCAGTCCAGTGGGACTCTCAACCACAGAGTCCCAGGTCATCAGGACTCTCGATCAGAGAGTTCCGAACATGAAGGACTCACGGTCTCAGTCAAGTGAGACTCTTGATCATAGAGTTTCAGTCCAGTGGGACTCTTGACTTAGGACAAAGTTTCAGTCGAGTGGGACTCTTGACTATAGAGTCTTAGGTCGTCGAGACTCAATATCAGCCATCAGATCAGGTATAAACTCCTATTATGTGTGACCCCATAAGTTTGAATCTTTAGCCGATAGTATAGGAATCAATTTTCTATACCAATTGATGTGACCATCTAGTAATGGTACCTGACATTCGGATAGATCAAAAAGTTGTAATGTAATAATGACAAACTTGTGACATATGGTTATCGTATAATTTATCCCCTTGACCTCGATGCTCAAAGGATGATCAAGGATTTACTGTCAACCATAAAATTCATCCATAATGTATTTCAAAACTCAATGTCCATCATATGGATTATCCCAACTGAGGGTTTGCTAAATTAAAATACAGTGATGCACTTGCTCCACACTTGGAGGGGTCAATCCCATCTTGACTCATACACCGACAAGCCAAGTACTTTATTGCACCCAGTAGCCTTCTGTCACTGAATTAGAAATTCAGGTAGTCCGATACCTAAGTACAGTGAGTTGCTTGCAGGTCACCATGATGATCTTAGATCTAAGGGACACTTATATCCATATCCTTTGCAAGCAACTCTTAACAGTAGAGAGCTCCATAGTTGAATCATGTTCGGTGAAATGTACCCCTACACTTCATCTGCATGCCATAACAGTATCTCCATACTTCTTGATTAAGAGGACAACCAACACTTATGGCACACAACAACCTACACTCGATATGTTATCATCCTGGATAACAACGAATCATTTGGTCGTGAACACGTTTGAGGACTAAATGACAAATCCTCCTTTGACGAGTCTAAATAGTCCTAAGATCTTGATTACAGAAGAGTTTATTACAGAAAGATGCACAAAGTGATGAAAAGGTCAAAATAATAATTTTATTAATTCTAGTATAATTATATTTAGCTCAACCATCTACAACCTAGATGATTGGCTTTAGGATACAATTCCCAATAATTTCTACTTCATCACTTCCATAGATGATCTATCCAGGTATGGATATGTCTATTTGATAAACATAAGTCAGATTCATTTAAAATGTTCAAATGATTTTGAAGTGAAGTAAAAAAATAAACTGAGAAGAGTATTAAAACTCTACGATCTGACTAAGGAGGAGAATACCTTTTTGATGAGTTTCTCACATATCTAGGAGAGAATGGGACTCTCCAAATGGACTCCTCTAGGAACACCATAGTATAATAGTGTGTTTAAAAGTACGAATTAGACTCTGTTAGACATGATTCGATCCATGATGGATTTTGCCAGCTTGCCAATATCCTTTTAGGGATATGCACTTGAATCGACTTGCTATCTATTAAATAAGTTTTCAAGTAAATCTATAGTTAAAACTCTATATGAGATATGAACAAGGTATAAGCCAGCACTTTCACACCTTAGGGTCTGGGGGTGCTCGGCTTATGTCAAATAATTAATCACAGATAAACTTGGACCTAGGTCTAATAAGTGTACATTCATAGGATACCTAAAAGAGATCAAAGAATATATTTTCTACCGTATTAATGAACAAAAAATGTTCATCAGCTTTAAGGCAATCCTTTTAGAAAAGAAGCTCCTTGGAGAAGGAACTATTGCTTCTAAGGTTGAACTTGATAAAGTTCAACAAGTAGAAAAATTGATGATAAGTACCATAAATTCATCAATAAAAATATTAATTTATTAATTAATTTATATTTACTTTTAAAATTTAATAATCATTTTTTATATATTTTAAGAAATTAATATTTTTATTAATTAAAAAATTAATTAAAAAATAAAAATAAAAAATAAAATATTATCATTAATAAAAAGAGCTTATTTTTTTAGTCACAATGAAATAAATTTAAAATAAAATAGAGTTAAAATAGATTTGATATAAATTTTTAAAGAAAAAAATAAAATAAAATAAAAAAATAGCTCAGTCGGCTCCATAAGCCAAGCCATCGCGCCATATTAGCCGACGCATCCAAACGCACCAAGCAAAGCCATGCACTAGCAAGCCATCTAGCCAACCACCCATCCGCTGACGTCAGTTTTATCGCAGCTTACCATGAACCCTTAAAGGAGGGCATTTTGGTCATTTCAAGGAGATGCTATGTGCTAATTGGTTGTAGTCCACGAACTGCCCAGTCCATCTTAGTCCATGAGCACAATCATGTGCGATCCAATGACTGTGGTGGTTTGCGGTTGAAATCGGATGATTGTTGCTTTTCCTAGTTTAATTTGAAGCTCCCTCAGCCTTCTTTACATGATCCGACGATCAGGAGCCCTCCAAGCAGTGATCTGATGGCCGAAATTTCTCCCAATGGCAATCCAATCTCCAAGTAGTGATCCAATGGTAGAAAAATCTCCATCAAACATGAACCAATGGCTAGAATCTATTCCAACTTGATCTGGTCTTATTGATGTCCATTTTTGGTATTTTTTGAAGCATTTGATCAACATCTAACAGCCATATTTCATCCAGAGAAGTAGAATTCGATCCAGAACTCTTTCAATCCAAGTTTTTATCAAATTTCTCTATATTTTGATGATTAAAATGCCCCTTAGTCCCATATTGCCTATAGAAAAATCCTCCAGCCCTCCAACACCTATTTGAAGGACCCCAGAACATCAAATCAAAGCATCTTCAGTCATGGGAAGAAATTTGGTAAAGGTTGGAGCCATGCATGGGTTAGAGGCTGCTTCAAGGCAATGGGTGCTGCGAAAAAGAGCTAGCTTCACACCATCTCAATGCCGATGCCGATCCAAGATCAAGATCAGCTGCTCTTATTTTTTTTATTTTTTTAAATTTTATATATTTAAATTATGAATTTTTAAATTAATACAAAATTTTTTGTATGCACTTTAAATTTTAGCTATTTTATTTTTAATTATAATTTAATTTTTATATTTTAATTATTATTCTTTAATTTTATTGTAAGTAGATGCTAAGATCTAACTAGTAGATCTTAGTACCAAGTTTATTATTCTGCACTATTTAATTTTTATTTTTTATTTATAATTTTATTTTTTAACTTTAAAATTTTTTTAAATATTTTTTTAAAAAAAATTAAAAATTTTGAAACTAAAATACTATCTTCTCTATGGATTCAATCCAACTCACTACTTACTATCTATTTTTCATAATAATTAAGAAATCAAAATTAAACTGATAAACATGATGTCTTAAAGACAACATCATGCTCTTATCAAGTTTTTAGCACTATTGCTGGAGATGGCATGAAAATTTATTTTTTTAAATTTTTTTATAAATTAATTATAAATAAAATTTTAATTTTATTAATTTTTTTTGTAAATATTGCTTACTAACTTTTCTTCTTTATTTTATATATAGATAATAAAAAAAAAGAGAGCAAAAAGATTAAGGCAAGGAAAAAGCTTTCAATCCTGCTCGGTGAGATCAATCCTAACCCTAAATTTTTTTATTATTTATTTTATTTTTAAATTAATCTAAAAATATCTACTTAAACCTAATTAAAAGCTTCATGACAAGATTAGAAACTCTAACTACTTAGAGTATTCATCATATTAGATTTAGTTTTATTTTTATTTTTCTTTTTGGCGATCGCTGGAGACAAAATAAGCTCTTAAGTTTTATTAAGATTCATGCATCTAATTTAGTTGCATAGAACCTCTTGTTTGAAAGTGATTGTGCATATTCATATTAAACCAAATTAAAGGCACAATCCATTAAACAATATAAGATAGGAATTTAATTATCCTTTCTTGGCCCATAAATAAGCAACTAGCATCCTGCATTGACCTAAGCCTTTAAATTAAAATCAATTAGACATCGTCCCTAGGAACTCAAGCTCATTAGGATAAGGAATCCTAAAAGTTGGATCGAATTAGGGTTAATCAATTTAACTGAAGTCTAGAAAAGTGGTTCAAGGATGATTGAGCTCAAAAGAAGGTGGTTTATAATTAGTTTTATTAGCTTACCTAGCCAAGCATAATTGATGTTTAAGACAAGCAATGGAGGGACTTCCACCAACCTTATACTTATCTGACCAGTTGATTAGCTGATCTTATAATTGGAGGACTTAAAGATAACCTTGACAGTTAGGAGCTATCTAGATCTAGGACAATCCTTAGTTATGATTGTTTGCCTAATTTGATTGCTAACCAACATTAAATCTAATTGAAACTAATCTTCTCTCTCTTCTTAGCTCTAAGACTCCTTAGGACCTCTTCTTTCTTTCTTCTCCTTTTTTCCTCTTCTCTTTCAAAAAAAATAATTAAAATAAAATAAACTAAATTAAAAATAATAAAAAATTAATAATTAAATAATAAAAATAATAAAAATAATTAAAAATAATAAAAATAATTTAAAAATTAAAATAAATAATAAAATAAATAAAATTATAATAAAATTATAAAATCATTAAAAAAACATTATTTTTTAAAATATAATAATAATAATATAATAAAAAATAATAAAAAATTCTTAAAAAAGTTAAAAATCTAAAATAATAAAATAAAAATTAAAAAATTATAATTTTTTAAAAAATAATAAAATAATAAAAAATCTAAAAAATTTTGAACCACATGTTAAGGTTGCACTAGTACATGCATGATAGGAGATCATTTTTTCTAAACTAGTTAAATCCAACCATAAAATTGAATGGCTGAACTATATTAAATCCAGTAACCAAATGGCTAGAAATCTTAGAGAACCACCTAGGTAGATGAAGAAATATTTTATTTCTTCCATCTATAATCCATCGACTTATATCCAGTTATCTATTTTATGCTACCCACTATGATATCAAGCTGACCACAATTCAGATGCTCCCATCTTTCTATGGAAATATCAATAACGATCCTTATAAGTATCTGGATAAATTCTTAGAGATCTGCTCTATGGTGAAAATTTAAAATTTGACTGATGATGTTCTTAGACTAACTTTATTCTCTTTTTCATTGAAAGATAAAGCCAAGTACTGGCTTGGTACAATAGAAAGACCAATTCAAACTTGGGTTGAATTATAAATTAAATTTCTTAAGAAATTTTATCCCATAGGTTGAACCAATATCATGAGGCGAGCTATCATAGGATTTGCTCAACTTTCAGGAGAATAAATTCATGAGTCATGGGAGAGACTTAAGAAACTTCTTAGAAAATACCCACACCATGGTCTATCTAAGTGGTAAATAGTTTAAGCTTTTTATGAGGGTTTAGGAGATCAATATAAACAAATAGTAGATGCATCTTGTGGAGGTGCATTCATGAATAAAAGTGAGGATGAAGCCTATACCTTATTTAAAATTTTGAGTGAAAACTCAATCAATTATGCTTCATTATCTTTCTACCAAACCTGGGTAGGGATCAATGAATTTAAACATCCAGAATCTAGTTTTAAGACTAACTTGAATCTAATAAATAAAGTAAATTTTCTTGCCCAAAAATTAGGTCAACTCCTAACCCTAGGTCAATAATCTTATGCACAATTCACATCATCTTTTAATTATTAGGAGATTTGTTCCATCTATGCTAGCCCAACCGATCATGTTGAGAAGAGATGAGTTCACAAGGACTTGGAAGCACAAAGGTGGAGAATGTGAGCTCAGAAGTGGCACTCCCAAGTCTTGTAAAATAGAGAAGATAGATCTGGGAAGACGGAAGTGAGCTGGAAGAAGAATCAGTCTCAATGGTAAAGTTCAAAAACTAGGCCGGCTCACTTTGAGATTGAGTCGGCTCAGTTGTGTACCGTGCCAACAGCCCAAAAATATTGCTTTCTATCTGAACTTTTCTCTGAGACCTAGCCAATCCAGGATAGACTGAGTCCACCCAGTCGTGGTTAGCCAGCTCAGTTTTTGCAGGTTATTATTTTATGTACGTGGGTTGTTTAGGTTTGGAAAGTTTTTCTATGAGCTTGGGTTTGACCCTTTGTAAAGTATATATACTAGAAATAGGTCGAGATTGTAAGTGTACTGAAATATACTGAATAAAAGCTCTTTTCTTTCAAAAATCTCTTCTTCTCTTCTTCTCTATTTCTTGATTTATTTGATCGTGCTTCCGTAGAGATCTCTAAGAAGTATTTTCTTGATTGCTTGGCTAATCATCGACGGCCATGCTGATCCATGTGGGAAAAGTGCATATTCCAACAGGTGGTCCACTGTAGAAAAATAGGAGGGGCACCCAAGAGTTGGACACTCCATATGTTGCCTTATTTGGACATATCTTGTCAAGGTATTTGACCTAGATAAGGATTCCTACATAACTCTATATAAGAAGGATCATTGGACTTGATTTTTTAGAAACTTTTAGATCTAAGAGAGGACATTAGGGGTGTGGGAAGACCTAGGAGAGAAAGAGCTAGGGTGTGGGACTTTGTTTAGACACAATATCTTGTGTCTTGGAGAGAGAAACAAGGAAGAAGAAGGGTCTTCTTCCACTTCCAAGGTTTTTCTTCTGCATCTCTTCCTCCACTTTTTGTGAGTTTTGAGAGTGTCTCTGATTCACAAAGTCTTCCTCCTTCCTTATTGTTGGGGATAAATCCCGCTCCCGCCGAAGTCTGGCCCGACGCTCAGCCCAATGTAACCAGTAGCCGCTGAAGAGCTTTAGCGCCAGGCGCCAGGCCGAGCCAGCGCCAGGCCGCCAGGCCGAGCCCCTGCGCCAGCCGACGCCTAGAGGCCGAACTCGACCGCCCTAGAGGCCGAACTCCCCAAGGTCCGGGCCGAACTGCCTAGAGGCCGAACTCCCCTGCGCCAAGGTCCGGGCCGAACTACCTAGCTGCCGAACTCCCCAGCGCCAGGCTCCGGGCCGAACTCCCACCGCCAGCCGAACTTCCTGACGGCCGAGCTCCTTGGACTCCAAGCGGCAGGACTTCTTCGGGAGACGGACTCCTCCCAGACGCCCGTTCGGCCACCCGAGCTCCTCCCGGGTTTTCGAACTCCTTCGGACCGACTCCAGGCGAGCCCAGGCGGCCGAACCCCTTCGGACCGACTCCAGGCGGTCGAACTCCTCGGCAATCGTCCCTCGGCCGAACTCTACAGATGGCCGACCCTTCAGCCAGCCGAAGCTCCTCCCAGCTTCCCCTTCGGACCGAACTCTGTTACAAGTCCGAACTCCTCTGGACGAACTGTCGCCTGCAGCAAGACCGGACGGCGCCTTCCTCTCCGTACCGGACTCCATGCGGCCCACGACTGCTCGCCGGTATGGCTCCCACGATCCTACCGGACGACGCCTTCCTCTCCGTACCGGACTCCATGCGGCCCACGACTCGCCGGTATGGCTCCCACGATCCTACCGGACGACGCCTTCCTCTCCGTACCGGACTCCATGCGGCCCACGACGTCGCCAGTATGGCTCCCACGATCCACCGGACGACGCCTTCCTCTCCGTACCGAACTCCATGCTGCCCGATGACTCTCTGCCAGACGGCACATGGCCGTCACCATCAACTAAGCTCCGCTATAAAAGGACCCCTCCCGACATACGCCTAAGGCTAAGCTCTCTGAACTCTCGACTCTCTAAGCTCTCCTCCTCATCTCTAAGCTCCGGAACTCATTCCGAGCACTCCATTACTGTTGGCCGGAAACTAACTTGACCGTCGGAGGGTCCTGCCGGAGCCACCACCCCACCGGTTCCGGACGGGACTTCGTTTTGCAGGTCCCCGGCGGCGACCTCAGCGGCCTCGATTGCGGCGACCTCCGGCGGCGACGGATTTCTGCACCAACAGATTGGCGCTAGAAGGAACAAGGGCCTGAACCTTCGAGGTTCCCTTGTTCTTAAAGGAGTGCTCGGCGACGATTTCCCTTCCCCTGCTCCGGATCTCTCTTCTCCCTCTTCAGTATTCCTTTTCTGGAAAGAAAAATGCCCCCCAGAAGAAGCCTCGACCCGGAGGTCGGCAGCCTCCGCGGCCCGATCCCGTTCGGGTCCGTCCGCTCCCACTCCGGCCCCGGCAACACGGGCCCGCTCCGTACTCGCGGTAGATGCGGAGCGGTTCGACCTGCTTGCCCAGCAGGTCCGCGATCTTACGGAGGCGGTGCAGGCAGTGCAAGGCCACGCATTCGCGAGGTCCGGCGCCCACTCGACCGGCGCGGGGTTCCCCGGAGCCCGGGAACCCAGTCCAGGAGCGACCGATGTGGGCTACCCGACCTCCGGCCCTCGGGAGAGAAGGGCAGCCGGCAAAGAGCCCCTGCTCGGACCGCGGCTCGACCCAGGGAGAAGGCTTCGCACCTACCCCTTCCTGCGAGAAGACCTTGGGGATTAAGGATCGCGAAGATTTCCTGGATCAAAGGCTCTTGGAAGATGGGACGGACGCATAGAAGAACTTCGTCATACTCCTTCCTCCCGCGGTAACGATATTTGCACTGACCCTCCCTTCTCACAGAAAATTATGCAGGAACAGGTACCACCGAACTTCAAGCTCCCGCATTTTGAAAGCTACGATGGGACCACCGACCCGGTCGACCATTTGGAGGCCTTCAGGACGACGATGTTGCTCCATGGCGCGCCTGATGCCATTTTGTGTCGGGCTTTCCCTTCTACCCTCAAGGGAGCGGCCAGGAATTGGTACTCGGCGCTTAAGCCGGGCACCATCCTGTCGTTTGACCAAATGAGTCAACAATTCGCGGCCCACTTCGTCAGCAGCAAACGGCCGCGCAGAGGCTCGGATTCCCTTGTTGGCCATCAGGCAAAAAGAGGGGGAACCCATCCGGGCTTACGTCACCCGGTTCAACGCTGCCGCGCTGGAAGTCCGGAACCTGGACCAATCAGTTGCTATGGCCGCCCTCAAGGGCGGCCTTCAGAAGAACGACCTGCTGTTTCTCCCTGGAAAAGAAATATCCCAGGGACTTCGCTGACATGCTAGCTCGGGCCGAAAGCTATGCCCGGGCAGAAGGAGGCTTTTCGAGGCCAAGGATAATGAAGCTCGCGACAAGCGACGAGTAGGCAGAGCGGGAAGGCCCGCCGAAGAAAGAAAGCGCACCGAAGCCTTGGCCGCGTTCCCGAACTCCCCCTGGTCGCGGGCGTGCCCGGACTCCACCCTCAGGCTCGGGGGCGGGAAGCCACCGACGGAAGGGCACGCCGAAGTTCCCCTCGGCGCACCGAAGTCCCCCCCGACGCCGAAGTTCCCCCCGGCGCCGAGGTTCTCCCTCGCGACGAGGTCCCTCCTCCGCGCCAAGGTTCTCCCCTCCGACGGCGTTTTCACAGCTACGCCCCCCTCAACGCCCCGAAGGCTCAAGTGCTGCTGGAGATCAAGGGACGACTTCCGGAGCCGGAGAGGATGCGTTCCCATCCCAGAAAACGCAACCCCAACAAGTTCTGCCTTTACCACCGTGACCACGGTCACGATACCGAGGAGTGCATCCAGCTCCAGGACGAAATCGAGGAGCTGGTCCGGCGGGGCAGGCTTGGCCGATTCCTGCGAAGACAATCCTAAAGAGCAGGAAGATCGGCCGAGAATGTTGCCGCCACCGATTGGGGAAGATCGGCAGGAGGACCGGCCGTCTCTTGGCGTCATTCAACACCATCTCGGGAGGACCGCAGCAGGGAAAGACCGACGAACCCGAGGGATCGGCAAAGAGGCAGAGGACCTCGGAGCCCGTGACCTTCACCGAGGCAGACGCCCAGGGGATCAGATTTCCGCATAACGACGCGGTTGTAATCTCTTTAAACGTCGCTGATTATGATGTACGCCGCGTTTTGGTGGATAATGGAAGTTCGGCGGACATATTGTTTTACGATGCCTTCTTCGAAAATGTCCCTACCTGACACCCGCTTAGGACCTGTAAATTCCCCCCTGGTGGGATTTGCCTGGACACGCCGTTCCGGTCGAAGGCATGGTGACTTTGGCAGTGACGGCGGGCCGATCCCCAAAATCGGCCAATGGCGCGGATCGGACTTTTTTGTCGTAAGGACCCCGTCCGCCTATAATGCAATCCTTGGGCGACCAGGCCTTAAACGCGCTGCGGGCGGTAGTGTCAACCTACTACTTAAAGGATAAAATTCCCGACGAAGCCATGGAGTCGGCGAAGTCAGAGGAGACCAAGCCCTGGCAAAGTACTGCTACTCAATCGCCCTGCGCGAGGGAGACCGGCCCGACCCTTGCCTTGTTGACAGACTGGACGTCCGCGACGACCTCACTGAAGAACGGGGCAAACCTGCGGAAGACCTCGTCCCTGTGTCCTTACGCGATGGAGACCCGGGGCATGAGGTGCGGATCGGCTCCAACCTTAGCGGCCGAGGTCGAGGGGACAGCTCGTCGCCTTTCCTCAGAAGGAATGCGGACGTCTTCGCCTGGGCCCCGGCGGATGTACCGGGGATCGACGCCGATGTGTTATAGAACATCGGCTGGCCATCGACCCAAGGCATCGACCCGTCAGAGAAAAAGTTACGCCGCCAAGCCCCAGAAAGACAGAAGGCGGTAGCCGAAGAAGTGGATAAGCTCCTTCGAAGCTGGACTCATCCGGGAGGTCAACTATCCGACCTGGGTCTCGAACGTGGTCCTCGTCAAAAAAGCAAACAACAAATGGAGGATGTGCGTCGACTTCAAGAAGCTGAACAAAGCCTGCCCAAAGGACAGCTACCCCCTGCCGAGGATCGATCAAGCTGGTGGACGCAACCTCGGGCCACGAGCTCCTTCACTTTTATGGACGCATTTTCTGGTTATAACCAGATACGCATGGCGCCCGAGGATGAAGAAAAGACCACCTTTATTACTGACCGAGGTCTCTATTGTTACAGGGTCATGCCTTTCGGACTCAAGAATGCAGGAGCCACTTACCAGCGCTTGGTCAATAAGGTCTTCAAGGGGCAGATCGGCCGCAACATGGAGGTGTACGTGGACGACATGCTAGTCAAAAGCCGAGCCTCGACAGACCACCTCGCCGACCTTGAAGAAACTTTCGGTGCGCTTAGGAGGCACAAGATGAAGTTGAACCCGACCAAATGCGCCTTCGGCGTGACCTCCGGAAAATTTTCTAGGATTCATGGTGTCGAGACGCGGAATCGAGGCAAATCCCGAGAAAATCCGAGCCATTCCAGGAGATGACTGCCCCGAAAACAATTAAGGAAGTTCAGCGCCTGGCTGGGAAGGTGGCGTCCCTTGAACCGCTTTGTCTCGAGGTCGGCTGAGCGGTGCCTGCCCTTCTTCCAGGTCCTCAGGCGATCGAAAGATTTTTGCTGGACAGCGGAGTGCAAACAGGCATTCGAAGGAGCTTCAAAAACTACCTCGGCGCGCCTCCACGCTGCTGGCAAAGCCCGAACCTGGAGAAGGGCTGCTCCTATACCTAGCTGTCTCTCCAATGGCCCTGGCGGCTGTCCTGGTCAGGGAAGATGCGAAGGCGCAACAACCAGTCTACTACGTGAGCCGAGCCTTGAGGGACGCGGAGACCAGGTACTCCAAGTTAGAAAAATTAATTTACTGTCTTCTGATCGCAGCCAGGAAGGCTCCGACCTTACTTTCAGGGAGCATACCATAACGGTCCTCACGGACCAACCAATAAGAGCCGTCCTCCACCGAGCAGACGCTTCAGGAAGAATCGCCAAATGGGCGATCGAGCTCACGGAGTTCGACATCAATTACCGGCCCAGGCCATCGATCAAGGCTCAGATACTGGCGGACTTTCGTGCTGGAATGCACCATACCAGTTGAAGCCGAAGCTTGAATCAAGCGAGACTATCATCGGAGGGAGACCAAGGCCCCAACGAAGCCGAGCTGTGGCGGTCGAGCTTCCCTGAAGAAAGGGCCGACCTTCTTGAAGGCGCCTGGGTTCTGCACGTGGATGGCTCATCCAACTCTAGCGGGGCCGGCGCAGGGCTGGTCCTGGTTAGCCCCGAGGGGATCGTCACCGAGTACGCACGTTGCGCTTCGAGTTTCCCACAACCAACAATGGGGCCGAGTATGAAGCGCTGATAGCCGGGCTGCAGATAGCCAGGGAATTGAAGGTGGGTCGGCTTCAAGTCTATAGCGATTCCCAGTTGGTGGTCGGTCAGGTCGGCGGCAGCTACGAGGCGCGGGAGGAAAGCATGGTGATGTACCTCGGGAAGGTGAAGAACTTAATACCAGCCTTCGACAGCTTCGACATTCGGCACATCCCAAGGACCGGAGAATACAAGGGCCGACCTTCCTCTCCAAGTTGGCCACCTTCTGCCCCGGCCGAACTACCAAAAGAAGTGTTTCTGGAAACTCTGAAGTGCCCGACCACCGAAGAACCTCAGGCCGTCCTGCGGACGGACTTCGAGCCCAGCTGGATTCGATCCGCTGATCGCCTACCTCGAAGAAGGGGTCCTCCCCTCACGACCGGAGAGAAGCTCGGAAGCTCAGGAGTCAAGCCTCCCGCTACGTCTTGTACGAGGGCAAGGTTATATAAAAGGTCGTACTCCCTCCCGTTGCTGAGGTGCCTCCGACCCTCTGAAGGCCTGCATCGCGCTACAGGATGTCCACGAAGGACTCTGCGGGAGTCACGCGGGAGCCAGATCCCTATCGCAAAAGACTACTTCGGCAAGGGTACTACTGGCCAACCCTACTTCGTGATTCCACGGAATACGTGAAGAAATGTGACCGCTGCCAGAAGAACGCCAGCGTGCAAAGGCAGCCGGCATCCGAACTCACTCCGCTCACTGCACCCTGGCCCTTCGCGCAGTGGGGGATGGACATCCTCGGCCCCTTCCCAACGGCGTCCGGACAACGGAAGTTCCTCCTGGTCGCGATTGACTACTTTACCAAGTGGGTCGAGGCGGAACCACTAGCGAAGATCACCGAGGCCAAGGTGCAGGACTTCGTCTGGAAGACGCTGATCTGCCGGTTCGGTCTGCCCCGAGCCCTCATAACCGATAATGGGCGACAGTTCGCTGGAGCACGGTTTGCCGAGTTCTGCGAAGGACTAAACGTCTCCCACCACTTCACATCGGTGGCTCATCCGCAAGCCAATGGGGAAGCCGAGGTGACCAATCGGACCCTGCTGCAAGGCCTCAAAACGAGGCTCGACAGGGCAAAAGGGGCCTGGGTGGACGAACTCTACCACGTTCTCTGGGCATACCGAACTACGCAGAGGGTACCGACCGGCGAGACACCCTTCGCCTTGGCCTTCGGCACCGAGGCAGTCATCCCGATCGAGCTCAAACTTCCGTCTGCTCGAATCGTGGGCTTCAACGAGCAACTCAACCCCCAGGACCTCAGAGCCAACCTCGACCTTCTAGAAGAAAAAAGGGAGGCAGCCCGCATCCGGATGGCCGCCTACCGACGGAAGGTGGCTCAGTATTACAATTCCAGAGTCAAAAGCAAGGCGTTCAGAGTTGGGGACTTGGTGCTTCAACGAGCAGCCGTCTCTCAGCCCCAGAGTCAAGGGAAGCTCGTCCCAAATTGGGAAGGTCCGTATGAAGTGGTAGAGGTCATCCGACCTGGAACCTATCGCCTAAAGGAGCTCGGAGGACTAGCGCTTCCCCGACCTTGGAACTCAGAAAATCTGAGAATGTACTACCAGTAGTTTCCCTCAATAAAACCCCATTGCTCGACACTATTGTTTCAGAATCGCTGGGAAAAAGCGAGCGGAAATGTCCCGTTAGGAACAGGTGGAGAACCTCGTCCTAGCGTGAGCAAAGTCGAAGGCCCCGTTCACGAAGGACGGGATGGGGGGAGAAGCTCGGACGACGGTCCGGATGTGCCCCCACAGCCCGTTAGGAACAGGAGGAGAACCTCGTCCTAGCGTGAGCAAAGTCGAAGGCCCCGTTCACGAAGGACGGGATGGGGGGAGAAGCTCGGACGACGGTCCGAATGTGCCCCCACAGCCCGTTAGGAACAGGAGGAGAACCTCATCCTAGCGTGAGCAAAGTCGAAGGCCCCGTTCACGAAGGACGGGATGGGGGGAGAAGCTCGGACGACGGTCCGAATGTGCCCCCACAGCCCGTTAGGAACAGGAGGAGAACCTCATCCTAGCGTGAGCAAAGTCGAAGGCCCCGTTCACGAAGGACGGGATGGGGGGAGAAGCTCGGACGACGGTCCGAATGTGCCCCCACAGCCCGTTAGGAACAGGAGGAGAACCTCGTCCTAGCATGAGCAAAGTCGAAGGCCCCGTTCATGAAGGACGGGATGGGGGGAGAAGCTCGGACGACGGTCCGGATGTGCCCCCACAGCCCGTTAGGAACAGGAGGAGAACCTCGTCCTAGCGTGAGCAAAGTCGAAGGCCCCGTTCACGAAGGACGGGATGGGGGGAGAAGCTCGGACGACGGTCCGAATGTGCCCCCACAGCCCGTTAGGAACAGGAGGAGAACCTCGTCCTAAGCGTGAGCAAAGTCGAAGGCCCGTTCACGAAGGACGGGATGGGGGGAGAAGCTCGGACGACGGTCCGGATGTGCCCCCACAGCCCGTTAGGAATAGGAGGAGAACCTCGTCCTAGCGTGAGCAAAGTCGAAGGCCCCGTTCACGAAGGACGGGATGGGGGGAGAAGCTCGGACGACGGTCCGAATGTGCCCCCACAGCCCGTTAGGAACAGGAGGAGAACCTCGTCCTAGCGTGAGCAAAGTCGAAGGCCCCGTTCACGAAGGACGGGATGGGGGGAGAAGCTCGGACGACGGTCCGGATGTGCCCCCACAGCCCGTTAGGAACAGGAGGAGAACCTCGTCCTAGCGTGAGCAAAGTCGAAGGCCCCGTTCACGAAGGACGGGATGGGGGGAGAAGCTCGGACGACGGTCCGGATGTGCCCCCACAGCCCGTTAGGAACAGGAGGAGAACCTCATCCTAGCGTGAGCAAAGTCGAAGGCCCCGTTCACGAAGGACGGGATGGGGGGAGAAGCTCGGACGACGGTCCGGATGTGCCCCCACAGCCCGTTAAGGAACAGGAGGAGAACCTCATCCTAGCGTGAGCAAAGTCGAAGGCCCCGTTCATGAAGGACGGGATGGGGGGAGAAGCTCGGACGACGGTCCGGAATGTGCCCCCACAGCCCGTTAGGAACAGGAGGAGAACCTCGTCCTAGCGTGAGCAAAGTCGAAGGCCCCGTTCATGAAGGACGGGATGGGGGGAGAAGCTCGGACGACGGTCCGAATGTGCCCCCACAGCCCATTAGGAATAGGAGGAGAACCTCGTCCTGACGTGAGCAAAGTCGAAGGCCCCGTTCACCTGAAGGACGGGATGGGGGGAGAAGCTCGGACGACGGTCCGAATGTGCCCCCACAGCCCGTTAGGAACAGGAGGAGAACCTCATCCTAACGTGAGCAAGGTCCAAGGCCGAGCCCCAGAGTCTACGGCAAGCTTCACTGCAGAAGACGAGGTCTCCTTCGGACCTCAGCTTCAACTTCGGTGTCAGCATCAGCGGGAGACGAGATCTCCCCCAAGCGATCGTAACCTTGACTGCAAAAGAGGAGGTCTCCCCCGAATCGACTTCGGTTGATGAAGGCAATGTCAACTCCGACCCTGACCACGGGGGGCGACATTGACTTCCGGCCTCAACATCAGCTTCACCAATTTTGGCTGGAAATGAGTCCCACTTCAACTCCAAACATCGACTAGAGATGAGGTCTCCCCCAAGCCCAGTTTCAACTTCGACGTCAACATTGGCTGGAGATGAGACCTACCCCGAGCTTCAGCTGCAAGCAAGCATGGGGCCTGGAAGAAGACTTCGGCAGTCGCCTGTTTTGGTACTCCCTTCCTTCAATTTTTGAACTCGGGAGTGGGGGGGCTACTGTTGGGGATAAATCCCGCTCCTGCCGAAGCCCGGCCCGACGCTCAGCCCAATGCAACCAGTAGCCGCTGAAGAGCTTTAGCGCCAGGCGCCAGGCCGACCCCTACCAGAACTGCCTAGAGCCGAACTCCCCTGCACCACGGCCGAACTGCCTAGAGGCCGAACTCCCCTGCACCAAGGTCCGGGCCGAACTGCCTAGAGGCCGAACTCCCTGCACCAAGGTCCGGGCCGAACTGCCTAGAGGCCGAACTCCCCTGCACCAAGGTCCGGGCCGAACTGCCTAGAGGTCGAACTCTCCTGCGCCAAGGTCCGGGCCGAACTACCTAGCTGCCGAACCTCCCAGCGCCAGGCTCCGGGCCGAACTCCCACCGCCAGCCGAACTTCCTGACGGCCGAGCTCCTTGGACTTCGAGCGGCAGGACTTCTTCGGGAGACGGACTCCTCCCAGACGCTCGTTCGGCCACCCGAGCTCCTCCCAGGTTTTCCTTTCGGACCGACTCCAGGCGAGCCCAGGCGGCCGAACCCCTTCGGATCGACTCCAGGCGGTTGAACTTCTCGGCAATCGTCCCTCGGCCGAACTCTACAGATGGCCGACCCTTCAGCCAGTCGAGTTCCTCCCGGGTTTCCCCCTCGGTCGAACTCTACAGATGGCCGACCCTTCAGCCAGCCGAGTTCCTCCCGGGTTTCCCCTTCGGCCGAACTCTGTTACTAGTCCGAACTCCTCTGGACGAACTGTCGCCTGCAGCAAGACCGGACGGTGCCTTCCTCTCCGTACCGGACTCCATGCGGCCCATGACTCACCGGTATGGCTCCCACGATCCACCGGACGACGCCTTCCTCTCCGTACCGGACTCCATGCGGCCCACGACTCGCCAGTATGGCTCCCACGATCCACCGGACGACGCCTTCCTCTCCGTACCGGACTCCATGCGGCCCACGACGTGCCAGTATGGCTCCCACGATCCACCGGAACGATGCCGTCCTCTCCGTACCGAACTCCATGCTGCCCGATGACTCTCTGCCAGACGGCATGGCCGCCACCATCAACTAAGCTCCACTATAAAGGGACCCCTCCAGATACGCCAAGGCTAAGCTCTCTGAACTCTCGACTCTCTAAGCTCTCCTCCTCGTCTCTAAGCTTCGGAACTCATTCCGAGCACTCCATTACTGTTGGCCGGAAACTAACTTGACCGTCGGAGGGTCCTGCCGGAGCCACCCCCCCACCGATTCCGGACGGGACTTCATTTTGCAGGTCCCCGACGGCGACCTCAGCGGCCTCGACTCTGGCGACCTCCGACGAGGATGGATTTCTGCACCAACACTTATGTTTATTGGAGAGTCTAAGAATCGAAGAAGGAAGATCAAGATTAACCGTTGAAGAAAGATCAGTCCAGTATTAGCATATTGTGCTGATTTTCAGCCATTGAATTTTTGATTAGCGATCGAGGGCTCGTGTGAACATTTTATAGAGGCCAGATATGTGTGCAGCTTGGAGCATCAACCTTAGCCCTGGATCAGTGAGTTAGAGAGTCTAACTTGCAAATGTAAGGATGATCTGATCTCTTACTTACATGTTTAGATCTGATCTAGAGTAGTCTACTATTGATATGATCAACATATAGTTTTCTAATATTTTAATTTTTAATTTAATAGCATTCTTTAATTATATAATAGGATGCTAGATCTAGAATTTTATATTATTTTATTCATGAATTAATATGATTAATTCATCTCTTCCACTGTAATTTTGAAAAAGTTTCAAAAGCTAACCCTGAAATCTGAGATATGTTTCCTTCATTCATGACCACACGTGTTGTTTTCTTAGGTTTCATTGTGACCCCCGATGGTATGTCCATGGACTTTAAAAAGGTTCATGCAAGTAAAGAATGGCCTATACCCCAAAATGTTCATGATGTCAGGAGTTTTCATGGTTTAGTAGCTTTTTATCGAAGATTCATTAAAGGATTTAGTACAGTTATGGCTCCCATTATGGATTATATCAAAAAGGAGTCTTTGAATGGAACAAGGTTGCTAACCGAGCTTTTGATGAAATTAAGGATCGTATGACTAGTGCTCTTGTGTTGCATCTACCAGATTTTTCTAGAATTTTCAAAGTTGCCTGTGACACATCCGGAGTAGAAAGTGGTAGAGTCCTTAGTCAAGAAGGACACCTGATGGTTTTCTTTAGCAAAAAGCTAAATGGCACTAAGCGCAAGTATTCCACCTATGATAAGGAGTTCTATGCGGTGGTCCAGGTGTTGCTAACCGTGCTGCTGATGCGCTCTCTCGTAGGGTTGACCTTCTATTGGTAGTGAGTGTTAAGATTACTGGCTTTAAGAAATTAAAAGAGGATTACGATAACTGCCCAAACTTTGGAAAAATTGTGTCTTCACTTCGACAAGGTTCGTCTAGAGAAATTAGTGAATATACCTTCTAAGATGGATATTTTTTCAAAAATAATAAGTTGTGTATCCCATGTACCTTTATCCATGATTTTTTGATATGGGAATTGCATGCGGGCGGTTTGCCTGGTCATTTTGGAAGGACCAAAACCATAGAAGCCGTAGAACACTAGTTTTGTTGGCCAAGTTTGAAACGAGATGTAGCCAAAATTATGGCCCAATGTTGAACCTACACTGTAGCTAAATAGTGTAGACAAAATACTGACTTATACACTCCACTACCTGTTCCTGATTGTCCGTGGAAAGATGTGAGCATGAATTTTATTTTAGGATTATCATGTACAACCAAAAAGAATGACTCTATTTATGTGGTAGTGGATTGGTTTTCAAAAATAGCCCATTTTCTTTCCTATTCTAAAGCATCCGATGCCTCTAGAATTGCTCGTCTTTACTTTGATGAAGTTGTCCAACTACATGGATTACCTAAATCGATTATGTCTGATAGGGATGTTGGTTTGTTAGCTATTTTTGGAAGACTTTGTGGCACTTAATGGGGATGAAATTAAAATTTTCATCAGCATATCACTTCCAGACTGATGGTCAAACTAAAGTAGTAAATAGAAGTTTAGAGAATTTGCTTTAATGTCTAGTTGGTGAAAATATGAGGAATTGGGATTTGCTGTTACCTAGAGCCAAATTTGCATACAATAGCTCCATTAATAGGACTATTGGCATAAGTTCCTTTGAGGTTGTGTATGGCTATCATCCTAGAAAACTAGTTGACCTCATTCTTGTACCCTTGCATACTAGGACATCTGAGTCAATAGAATCATTTGCACATGTTAGGAGTTTGCATGAAGAAATAATAAAGAAAATTAATGTTAACAATCAAATTTATAAGCAACTAGCAGATTCATTATGTTATGATTTGAGCTAGGCCAGAATAGTTTCCTTCAGGAACTATCAAAAAATTGCATGCCCGTGGAGCAGGCCCCTTTAGGATCTTAAAGAAAATCAAACCAAATGCATATGTTATGGATTTATCGTCTGATTATGGCATCAGCTCTACTTTTAATGTTTTGGATCTATTTGAGCCTAATCCATCCATTGAGAGTGAACCCCAACCTAAGTGTCCACAGCCAAAATTTTCCAAAAAACACAAATGTATTGAAAGAATTCTAGATGAGTAGGTAATTTCTACTTGGAGGAAAGGATATCAAAGGTAGCAAGTTCGTTGGCAAGGTCGACCTAAGTCCGAGGACACATGAATAACCTGAGAAGAGCTACAAAGAATTGATCCTGATCTACTTGAACACTATCAAAGCCGAGGCGGTCTTTATTCGATAGAGTCGAATTCTTTCCAGTCTGGGAGAATTGGTGTAGATACTAGTCACCATGATTCATTATGGCTCTATAGTTAATAGAGCCTTAATTTTATTGAGTCCTGTAATTTTTATTTTTGAGTTCTGTGATAAATTAAGCCCTTAGATTGGATTTGATCTTTTAGTTAGGGTCAACTATTTGGGTTTGATTTGTAATTAAGTTCAATTCAAGTCAGCCACCTGGATGAGTTTTATGGAGGCACGTCACCTTGAAGTCGCACACCTAGATGACTTCTTCAAGCATGCACATCAAAGATCTTCTCAGTAGACATTTGAAAATTAAATACCATCCACGCCCAGATATTCTTCATGCATGAGATTGGAGATCTTCACAAAATAGAATACCATCCAGATTGGTGCATCCCACCTCCACGCACCTTCTTTTTGTTTAGTTTGTTAGTGTTTTCTTTTAAATAGAAAAACAAAGGGTCTTGTAATCATCGGATGTTTTGAGAATAAAAAAATTCTATTTCTTTCTTTCTCCTTATGTGCTCTCTTCTTCCTCCCTCTCCACCAACTAATCTCTCTCTTTCTTTTCCTCTCTTCCTTTCTTCTCTCTTCCATCTCTCTTTTGAAATCCTTCTCAAGTTTGAAGGTTGAAGAAAGAAGAAACCTCAATAATCTCTCCTTCTGTAGGATCTAATTTTAGCATCACAATAGTCTAAATTTCCAAATCCATGCCATCTTTCATGATTGCTGATGTGTTTTTGTTAATGTAGGCAATTTTTCGTATGCTCGGATCAAATCCTCATGATCGTGGATGAGGAGAACTTGCAAACAATCATGACCTAAATCGATGTTCTGATTCCTCCCTCATCTAGGAAACTTCATCGACTTGTTTTGTAAGATCCCTTATTTCTGAAAAATCTGAGTGGACCGTTATTGTTAATAGTTAATCCTATGCTTCTTTATTAATTAAATCTGAATTCTTTTAATTTTAATCTGATGCCCTAATCATGGATGGTTTCTCAATCATCTATGATCTGAATCTAGTTCTAGGGGTTATTCAACATGCATTCATATCAATGGTCTATTTTTCTTGATTTTAGGATAATCATCTATTTAATTTTGGGCTTGCTGGCTATCTATTAATTATTAATAAATTTAAATACTTGCTTCCTCTAGATCTGAATTGTCCCACATCATTGACCAAACTTACAATTATTAGGCTGGTCAATTTAAGCACTCTTGATCCCACCTAACTAACTCCTTAATTTGGTTTGATCAACCACTCAAGCTAGACCTAATCATGCTACCCATACCTTGAACCCATGTTTTATGAAGGTGTCTTAGATCTAAAAATTTTCAATTTTTAGATCTTATTAGTTTCATAACTTAATTCTTAATTAAGTGTAACATGGTTCAAAAATAAAGCATGTAACCAGATCCTAGGATTTTTGGATCTAGGATTTAGCAGAAAAGTAAATTTTTATTTTCTGATTGAGGATAGACATGCAGCACTCCTACACACCATCGAATGAAAAGTGAGGGCCTTTAAATCCTTCTTACTCTTATGACTGGATGGCCAAGAGGAATGCCCCAATTAGAAAAATAAACTACTGCTACAAGAACTAGATATTAGATCACATATATCATATTAGATCTATTCTATACATGCTTTGCATACATCTCATGTATCAATTTTAAAAATACATCTCATGTATTAGATCTGATTACATCTCATGTAAGATTAGAAAATCAAATGATCTCATTAAAATAAAAATTTAGATCTAATCTAATCTAGATCTAGAACTAGAACCATAGCTTTAATATCAATTGAAGGAACTACAGGATCGATCTTATCAAAATAGGTCATGCAGTGAAATTTAAAAAATTTTTAGCCACTAATCTGATTAGATCTAAGAGTTCTCAGATCTAATTAGATAGATCTAAAATAAAAATATAAAATATGGTATCGAATACCACCTGATGTAAGTAAACTATTCACTTCCTATGTTGATCTGGAAGTTGTTCAAAATTTTGACTTGAGCTGCGCACGTATCCGACCTCTACCAACATCTACTTGGGTCAGATCTAAAAGTCTTCTCCTTCTAGATATGATCTTAGAAAATCAGCAAGGAGATCTCTTTAGAGTACCTTCAATCTAATCTCCGGTAGTAACTCGATCGACACATGATTGAGATCTTTTGGACTTGATCTTGCAAGATCAGCACTTCGACTCTTGGAGCACTGAATGGCCCAATCCTTGGGCATGGAGAAAGGGGTCAGAAAAGGGAGAGGGAGGAGGCATGGAGATGGAGAACTAGAGTCTGGGCATGGGATCTGAGATGGCCAAACTCTTTCACCTAGGTCCCTATTTATAGATAAAATAGGGTACCTTAGAATCTTAGGGCTTTAAGCAATTCATCGGGTCAATTTGCTTAAAGCAAAAGGACTCTCCCTAGCCCCCACATCCCACTTCTGATTTTTCTCCACATTTTGTCGCACAAAATAAGAAGAAAAAGGGTGCCACATTATCTAGATAATGGGGTTTCATGCGCCAGACATTATCTCTCCATAATTTGTTTTAATTTAAACTCTTTGACCCATTCAAATGAATTTAAATTAAAACAAGTCAAAACTCCCATGCTTAGCCACAAGAGGCGCATGCCAGAGAGGGGTGTGCACCCTTCTCTCTTCATGAAAATACCTAAGGGCATGCACCCCAAGAAAAACTCTAGGGGGCGTGCGCCCTTCCTTTCTTTCCTACAAAGATGGGGTCAAAATGGTCTTGTCCTGATCCTCATCATATGAGATTAGGACAAATCCTGATTTGACCAGGACAAGCCCTAATCTAACCAGGATAAGGTCCAATCAAACTAGTACAAATTCATATAGGATTCCTAGATGAGCCAAATCTAATTTGACTGAGTCTAGACCAATTAGGAAATCCATAAAAGGAGAAAATTAGGTTCAATCATATGCTAGTACGATTTTCTTGAACCTAATTAGATATAATCCAAATCAATCGAACCATGTGAGTCCAATTAATGACATCCGACCCAAATGCTTGTTTGTGTGATCCAGTTAGATTCAATTATATATGGTAATAGGATATATCATGATCTCTATCATCGACATCATCGAAACACCTTTTGATGGACTAGAACTTTTTTTGATTCATCCAATTAGAATCGTCGATTATTAAGACAATTCTAATTGATCCCAAAATCTATCAGTGATACCTAGCAGTATGTGGTGGCAATCCATCAGAATCAAATATGAACCTCTTGATGCAGCCAACGTGTGATTGGATTCTTCTATCATGAGCCTGGTAGGATCTAGGTCAAGATGAACTCGTCTGACCCAACACCTATTATATGAATGAATCATTTGATTTAAGTCCGATGTGAAATCCTAATGAAAATTTTTTTCTATTATTTTACACTGCCATAGCCATGGGCTTTAGGACTCGATTTCATGATCACCATAGGACTACTTCTCTACTAAGATTGATAGATCCCATCTTGGTGCGATCCAATTCTTGCAATGAACTTGCTATAGCCAACATACACCTCAGGATTCTAAATGACTAGAAGACTGAGTTATGGTGTAATCAAACTATAACACCCTCAAGATAAACTACCGATGCACCTCAGGTCAAAGAACTAAACACACAACTATAGCATCGAGCTAGTCATCGATGGAAGGTATACTCCCTTATGACTGCTCGAAGTGGTCATGCTTAGTGTCCTTATTCTCAATAAGTACCTATTCTCTTACTTTGATGTCTCACACTATAGACTCAGGACTCATCTATCCTAAGAAAGTGACTGTACACCAATCTTTCAGATCGATCATTATTCTCATGATGATCCTACAATCAGAAGCAATTTATGAGTTAATTATGACAACACATGTGTCACCTACGAAGGAATCTCAGAGCAAATTCCAACAACGTGTGGCTCAGTCAGCTCTTCACAGGGCAGAAGAGAATCGATCAGCCTCCCTAGCGTGGGAACCTAATCTCTATGACTTAGGCCATGCTTAACAATAATAAGAATACAATAGAATGCGACACTAGAAAACACCATGAAGAAGAAGAAGAAATAAGGGAAAGAGAACTTTTATTAAATAACCACTTGTTAGTTTATAATAGAAGCTCTTCCGATCTCTTGATCTCTCACAGATACAAAAGGATCCTTAGATAATCTCTTTCTCTCCCTCTCTCTCTCTGATCTCTAACCCCACCCTTGAGTGTCCTTTTATATAGAAATAATCCCAAGTTACAAGTTTCTCATGAAATCAACTCTCTAAGTATAAGATAAGGATAAACTCAAAATCCCTATTCCTGTAGGACTCTACGTAGTCAAATAAAACTGCTAAGTTCATGACTCAAACAAACTCGGATTGCAACAAAACTTGATCCATTGGATTTGAAACAAAAAATCCTTTAAGATAGCATCTTACCCACTTTGAACCGACTTCTGTAGAGTTCTCAGGATATCACACAAAGTTGCATGGGTAAGCTACATTCTGTTATGTCTCATTGCACTAGCTTCTTTTCTGATCAACGTACATCTCGAGACATGTGCCCTTGGCCTCATTCTCTTGAGTACTCCTTGTAGATCTTGTACGTATTTTCTCAGATAATTCTAGAACTCATATTTGGTCTTCAAGTTGCCCAAATCTCAAAAGAGTATAGTCAGACCTCGAACCCGTCCAGCGACCCGATCTGGTTTGCACCTTGACCCATGTCCGATCCAGCCCCGATTCGAGGAGCCGTGACACCCTCCCCCACCTAAGTCGAAGTTGCCCCCGATGAGGCTAGGCGGTACTTGTTGATGATGTCTTCAAACTGCTATAGTTCATCACCATACTTCCAACTTGCTTCTGAGTCTGGTAGTCCTCTTCATCTAACTAAGTACTGCACCCGACTGCCCTTCTTCCTATCTGCCTTGATTTCACAAATCTTCTTAGTGTAATGAACTCATGTGGCCACTGGAGCTCTCCCACTTTGAGCCCAAGAAGGGTCGGTTGTGTCCTCTTTGAGTGGCTTCAATAGAGACACGTGGAACACTAGATGCACTTTCAGCTTGGAAGGCAGCGACAACCGGTATGTGGTCTCTCCAATTTATGGGTGATGATGAAGAGACCTTCATACCTCATTATGAGTGCTTTGTGGTAGCTTGACTTCAATCTCATGTGATGATAGAGTTTCACCAATACCTAATCACCAATCTAAAACTCAACTGCATGCCGCTTTATGTTAGCCCACTTCTTCATCCATTTGGTCGTCTTCAATAAGAAGACCTGAACCAAATCTGTATCCTCCTTCAGATCTCTCATGAGCCTATAGGCAGTTGGGCTATGTCTCATGTAATTCACTGCAATACTCCCTGGAGTGTTTGGTTGCTGTCCTGTTATCGTCTCAAATGGTGATTTATCGATCGACTTCGATCATTGCAAGTTGTCATTGAATTAGGCTTGGTCCAAGAGTCGTACCCAATCCCACTAGTTGGCATTCACATAGTACCTCAAATACATCTATAGTAATGCATTTGTTCATTCTATTTAGCCATCAGTTTGAGAGTGGAAAGCTGTGGACATCTTCAGCCCCATTTTGAGTATCCAAAATAACTTAGTCCAGAATCTTTCCATGAAGTGAGCATCACGATCATAAATAATACTCCATGGTATCCCCCAATATTTCACCACATATATGAAGAACAACCATGCCACATCCTTCGCATGGCAAGTAGTAGGTGCTGGAATGAAGACTCCATACTTTGAGAAGTGATCCACCACTATAATGATGGAGCTATACCCTTCCATTGGAGGTAACCCGATGATGAAGTCCATGGAGATGCTCTGCCATGGACGCTCTAGTGTAGGCAATGGCTCCAACAACCCCACAGGTCGCTGATGTTCAATCTTATCTTGTTGGCATACTAGACAAGTGCGAACATACCCCTTGATGTCATCTCACATATTTGGCCAATAGTAGCTATGTTCTATAAGAACATGGGTTCGATGCACCCCCCGATGTCCTGCCCACATAGAATCATGATGCTCTCATAGCACCTCGCACCTCAGCCCTCCGCCTGAAGGCACATAGACACGCCATCCCCATGTCAAAATTAGCCCACCTTCAGTCCAGAAATGGTGCCTTGCCGTCCTTGATGAGTTCACCCATGGATGTGGCCCATGGATCCTTCTCCATCTCAGTCTTGACCCTCTCCATTAAGTCACTTGCTGGTTCGAAAGTGGAAGAAACCGCAGCCAATTGTGCCTTTCTACTTAAGGCATCAGGAACCAAATTGATTCGGCCTGACTTGTACTCGATGTGGAAATCGAATTCAGCAAAAAATTGCTGCCATCTCGCTTGCTTTGGGGTGAGCTTTGGCTGGGTTTGGAAGTAGCTTGTGGCCACAATGTCCATGTGCACCAAAAACTTGGATCCAAGAAGGTAATGGCATCAGGTTCTAAGGCAATGCACAACCGCTATCATCTCCTTCTCATGAACCGTATACCTACGCTCGGTGTCATTCAAATTTTGAGTCTTGTAGGCCACTGGGTGTCTTTCCTATATGAGCACCCCTCCAATGGCAAAATCTGATGCATCGGTATGAACTTTGAAAGGAACCAAGAAGTTCGATAGTATGAGGACTGGCTCCTCTATGACCGCCTACTTGAGACAATCGAATGCCTCCTGACTTTGATTCGACCACCACCATGGCTGACCCTTCTTTAATAAATTCATCAATGGGATGCATAACTTCGAATATCCAATGATGAACCTCCTATAATAATTTACCAAACCAAGAAAAGAGCATAAGTGTATAACACATGTAGGTACCCCCCACTCGACTATGGCTAAAATCTTCAAGGCATCCATCATGAGCTTTCCATCCCCAATGATGTGCCCGAGGAATGACACCCTCCACTGTGCAAACACACACTTCTCCTTCACAAAGAGCTGGTGTTGCTGTAGGGTGGAGAAGACTTGCCTCAAGTGCGCCACATGCTCATCCAACATCCGACTGTAGACAACAATATCATTTAAGTATACTACCATGAATTTATCGAAAAAGTCATGGAGTACACATTGCATCAAAGCACAGAAGGTTGCTGGAGCATTGGTAAGGCCGAAAGGCATGACAAGATACTCGAAGCTCCCATACCTTATCACACATGTAGTCTTCTTGATGTCCTCCTCTGCCATGCGAACTTAATAGTATCCACTGCGAAGATCCAACTTGGAAAACCATGCCTTACCAAGTGTTAGATATATGTGCCCTAGAAGCTAGAATTGGCTGACACTTGTAATACACTTCTAGGGGCAAAATTATAATTTTGACTATAATCAATAAAATGGATTATTTTCTATCACACCTGTGTATTTAGTGTCTGTGATACATCCTTTGAGTTAATGGTAATGATAATTCATATTTTCAAGAGTTGAAAATTTAAGACATGAATAATCATTATTAACTCATAAACAGCTCCCGACCATAGGATCATCACGAGGATGGTGATTGATCCGGAAGGTTGGTGTACGATCGCTTCTCTTTAGTAGATGAGTCTTGAGTCTACGGTGTGGAGACACCGGAGTGAAAGTACAGGTACTCGTTAGAGAACGAGGGCACTGAGCGTGACCACCTCGAGTAGTCATTAGGAAGTCTACCTTCTCGTCAATGACTGACTCGATGCTGCAGTAGTGTGTCTGGTTCTTTGACCTGAGATGCATCGGCAGTTCACCTTGAGGGTGTTATAGTTTGACTACACCATTACTCGGTCTCCTAGCCATATGGAACCCTGAGGTGTATGTTGGCTATAGCATGTTCATTGTAGGAACTGGATTGCATCAAGATGGAATCTATCTACCTCGGTGGTAGAGGAGCAGCCCTATGATAATCATGAGAATCAAGTCCAGAAGCCCATGGCCATGGCAGAGTGAAATAATAGAAAGAGTTTCTATTTAGATTTTCACATTGGACTCGAATCGAATGATTACATCATATGACAGAGACTAGGGTTTGACGAGTTTCACCTTAACCCTAATCTGATCGGGGCTCAAGATAGAAGAACTTAATCACACAGGTAGCTGCACCAAGAGGTTCGCATTCAGCTCTGATGGGTTGCCACCATATACTGCTAGGTGTCACTGGTGGATTTTGGGAGCAATTAGAATGATTTAGATGATCGATCATTCTAGCTGTTCGAATCAGAAGAGTTCTGATCCATCGAAAGGAGTTTCGATGATGTCGATGATAGAGATCATGACATATCCCATTACCATACAGAACTGAACCTAACTGGGTCACACAAACAAGGGTTTGAATCTGGTGATCATCAATTGAACTGATCTAGTTCAATTGATCTGAATGAGATTCAATTAGGTTCAAGGAAATCGTGCTAGCACTCGATTGAACCTAACGTTCTTCTTTTACTATCATAAATAAGTTGTCCTGACTGAGCCAAAGGAGTTTGTGCTCAATCAGAGGCCTTCATATGGTCTGACTGGAGGTTGTCCAAGTCAGAAATAGGTTGTCTTATTTTGTAAGACATTACCTGCCATTTTTGGTCACCTGCCATTTCTTGTTCTTTGACTTTGGTCAAAAGTCTACCTTTGACTGGTCAAACGTTGACCATTGACACTTTGACTTTTGACCACATGTCATGCACCTATTGGAGAGCTGGTGGGGGCCTGTCCCCCTGCCAGAACCTGGCAAGGAGAAGGGCGCACGCCAAGGGTGGCGTGAGCCCAAGTTAGGAGGCGCCTAGGAGTCCTTGTTGGACAAGGACTCCACCTCCCTTTTTGGATTCCAATTCAGAGTTCTACTAAGAATCCAAGTTTGACTGGTCTTAGGCGCCCTCTAAGGAGGAATCCAGGGGTCTCTATTCCCAACCAATCAGATTTAGATCTGATTTCACAAAGGGTTGTGATTGGTTGGAGAGGAAGAGGAGTTGGATCACAAGCTTAGTCTATAAATAAGACCCTGCGCCCAACCCTAGATTAAGAATGCAATTCAATTGAGAAACCCCACGCCCCAAGGCTGCCTCTCCCCTCCTTCCTCCATGCCATAGTCTCTTCTCCCTTGCTCTCCACGTCCAAAAGAGTTTTGGACTTAGGTTGGTGCGTTCCAGATCAAAAGAAAGGCGATCAAAAGAAGAAGGCTGCACTGCTGCAAAGGACGACTGCTGATCTTCAAAAGAGTTTTGAAGATCCTCCAGATCAGATCCAGATCTGATTTTTGGAGGCGTGATAGAGAAGAAGAGGATCTCCAGATCCAACCCGAGTGGATACCGGTAGAGGCCAGGCGCTTGCGTGGCTAGATCCAGAACCTTCCGCTGCAATCAGGATCATCTACAGGGTAATAGGATTACCCAAATCAGGTAAATTAAATTTGATTTAATTTATCTTATTTTATTTTATTTATTAAAATAATAAGAATTAGATCTGAAACATATCAAGATCTGATTGGGATCAAGAGAAAAATTTTTGAAATATATCTCTTGATCTGATCAGATCTGGACGAACCTGGACCGGGAAATCAGGATTTCCCTTCAACTGGTATCAGAGCCATGGTTCTAAAATTATTTAGATCTAATTTTAATTTTATTTTAATTAGAAAATAAAGTGATTTCAGATGTCACATGAGATGTGATCAGATCTGAAATCAGAAAAATTAAAATTAAATGATTTGGATCTAAGAACATGAAGATATGCATGACTAGTTCTAGAATAGAATAGTTCTATAGAATAGTTTTGCATGTCTTTGATTTAATCTGATTAAATCATATTTTAGATCTTCTTATTTACTATTTTTTGATATTATAAGTGTTATAATAACATCTGATAAATAGCAAATAAAAATTATTTAATTTTAAATATCATATGAGATATGATTGATGCATGACTAGACTATTTGTAGAATAGTTCTACATAATTATCTAGATTAGAATTTATTTTGATTAGATCAATTTAAATCTAATTTTTTAGATTATTATGTGATAATTTAGATCTGAAAACATGCATGATTATGATACATGAGATGTATGCAAAATATGCCATGATTAGATCTACTTTATATATGAGATATATGATATAGATCTGATATTGTTTTGTAGTATTGAATGTTCCTGATTAAGGCGTTCCTCTTAGCCATCCGGTCATAAGAATGAAGAAGGGTTTAAAGGCCCTCTCTTCCCATTCGATGGGGTGTTCTTATGACGTGTAGGGGTGCTGCGTGTTCGTCCTTAATCAGAAACCCAAAACTTACTTTCTGCAAAACCCTAGATCCTGAAACCCTAGGATTTATTATGCATATTTTGTTTATGAACCCAGCTTAATTAAGAATTAAGTTTATGGAATATCAATTAGGTCTAAAATTGAGAATTTTAGATCTAAGACATATTCATAATACTGGGTTCGGGCTTGGGTAGCTCAATTAGGTCTAAGCGGTTGATCAAACCGAATCAAGAGTTGGTTAGATGGGATCAACAATGCTTAAATTGATCAGCCTAATAGGATTAAGTCTGGGTCAAGATCGAGTCACGATCAAGCAAGACCTAATTAGGCTCAGAGGTTAGAGTCTGGATTGTAGGCTAACCCAATTGGTTCTGACTCAACAATTTGGTGTCTAAGGTAAGTTTGGCTTAGACGACCGACTGATTTTTAATTGGAAGCTACTCGACCTGAATGCATTCTTATGCGAGTTAACGGCATATTCCTTCCACCGGTCTCACTTACCTGGCCATATCTGTTGACACAGTTCTGATCTGAGGTGGTCAATAATCCGAGCTGACCCATGCCACTAGGTTAGTCATAATTGTTATGACTAAGCCAAGTCTAGTTTAATGAGACCTGAATCAATTCTCCCTAAGAAAAGATTAAGTCTGAGGTCTTCCACCATTGTAGATGTGCGGGCCCTTCCCGGGGTTGATTGTTCTTGACTGGATACAGTGGCTCAGTTGCACCGAGAAGATGCAACCATGTCTATTAGGCATTGGATGCTATGGACTGGAGGATGAGTTGGGCTCAATATTTCGGATACGGTGAGAGACCCAATTAGGAACCCAGTCTATGCAAATGGTGGGTCTGACTTAACTAAGGAGTGGATCAATATTTTGGATACGGTGAGATTCATGAATTAGAGACCAAGTTTGGGTGCACCATGATTAGAGAATCATTGAACAAGAGTTGTTCACTCATTGGCTAACCCATCACCAATAACTGTTAGGTGAGGTGATGAGTCAGTTGGTGAGACCGCACCACCCACTAGAAATCATCAATCGTGGAGATTTTCGCATCTCTACAGAGGGAGTGTAGGGATCCGAGAAAATAGTGGGAGCTAATTTGTTTAAAAATAAAATCCCTAAACAAATTGGTCAAGTCAAAATTACAGTATCTAACTAGAATCTTTGACTCTCTACAGAAAAATGTCTGCTTCCAACCCATTGGCACGTATCCTGGACACACATAGATGTACATGGCATGGCATACATGAGCTTCCTCATTGCAGAAGCATAAGGGATCTTGTCTCATGCGTTCCTATTTCCCAGATTGCTTGGGGCACTCTTCTTGGAAAGATAGAATACCATGATCCTGGAAGGGTATTAATCCCCTCTTAGAGTTTTCCCATACTAAACCTTCTTTAGTACGTCCTCTGACATTTTCTGTGAAGGTCCTTAGATCCTAGTTCGGTCTATCCCTATGGACCTTATTCCTAGAATAAAGGATGCTTCACCTAGGTCTTTCATGAAATTACTTAGACAACCACATCTTTGACTGATTTCAACATGGGAATATCATTCCCAATAAGGAGGGATGTCATCCACGTACAATACGAGGGAAAGACAACAAGCGCTCCCACTAACCCTTTTGAAAATTACATGGTTCCGTGCTTATTTTTGATTGAAACCAAACTTTTTGATCACATCATTGAAATTGAGGTTCCAGCTCCGAATATGCTTGCTTAATCCTATATGGACCTTTGCAGCTGCAAACCGTTTGTGATCAGTATCACTGTGATGTGAAACTACGGCTGTTCCATTATAGATATCTTCCTCAAGATACCATTTAGGAATATCGTTTTCACGTCACATTTGCATATTTCATAATCGAAATAGGCTTGCAACAGCAAGCAAATGTGCGGATGGATTTAGCTAGCTAACGGGAAAAGGTTCCTGATATTCAAATAGCCTTCACGTTGGACTTAACCTTTGCCAAACCAGTCTTAGCCTTGAATGTTCTCCACTATTCCCATCTGCACCAATCTTTCTCTTCAAGATCCATTTACACCCAATAGTACTATTACCTTCTAGTGGAGTCTACCCAAGGCCAAGACGTGTGTTTGAGTGCATCGAGGAAAGATCTCTGACTTCATGCCTCAAGCCATGTTCTCGGAGTCAGATATCTGATGATCGCCTCTTGTAGGTTTTGGATCACACCATTGAGGCACCCATCCTTGATAGACATGTTCCGTACGTCCCGGGAAATAATACCTAACTATCTTTCAGGGGGACGGAAAACTCTTTCCGATCTACGAGGTGGAGGAGGGGTAGTGTTCTTATGGCTCAACCTGATTTGGTTCACTTGGTCCTTAGCTCTTTCCACTTGAGGACTTTCCTATCAAGTTAATCTTGCTTTCCAATGCCGCTATCTTGAATAAACTATTTTTCAAGAAAGATGGCATGTCGACTCACAATCACATTGTGGTCTTCCTGGAATGTAGAAATAGTATCCTAATGACTCTTTAGGATATCCTATGAACGAGCTCTAAAGGACCTAAACTCTAACTTGTCCGCTTGTTGTCTTTGACATGAGCCGGACAACCCCAAATTCTGAGATGACTCAGACTTGATTCTTACCGTGCCATATCTCATACGGTATGGTAGGGAACAGTTTTAGAGGGAACCCTGTTCAGTAGATAGATTGAAGTTAATAATGAATGTCCCCAAGGAAATCAGGGAGGTCTGTGAAGCTCATCATGGATCGAACCATATCCAATAGAGTCCGATTTCTCTGTTCTGAAACCCCGTTGAGTTGAGGTGTTCCTGGTGGAGTCCATGAGACTATGCCATTTTCTTAAGATAGTCTAGGAATTCCCGGCTAAAGTGTTCACCTCTCGATCTGATCGAAGAAACCTTAATGGGTTTTCCAGATTATTTTCTACTTCATGTCTGAATTCTTTGAACTTTTCAAAAGCTTCAGACTTATGTCTCATAAGATACACATACCCATACCTAGATAGATCATCGGTAAAGGTAATGAAGTAGAAAAATTGCCTCTAGCGGCACATCAAATGGGCCGCACACATCAGTATGTACTAGGGCAAGGAGATCTTGTGGGCCCTCTCCCCATGTCCAACAAAAGGGAGTTTAGTCATTTTGCCTTGAGACAGGATTCACAAGTTGGATTATGACTCGAAAGTCAATGGACTCAATAGCCCATTTTTCTCCAATTTGTTGATCCTATCTTCTGCTATATGACCTAATCTCAGGTGCCATAGATATCTGTCGTTTGGACTATCCCTAGATCGTTTGGCATTCACGTTTTGCTCGATAGTTAAAACAGGTACATCAATATGCAACTGATAAAGACCATTAACAAGGAAACCATTTGCAATTTTATTTCTTTCATAAAGAATGTTACAATGGTCCTTAAAGAAGGTGATCACATAACCTTCTTGTGCTAAGCATGAACAGAAATCAAATTCCTGCTAGTGCAGGACATAATAACAGTCTTTTTAAAACTAAGTCTAACCAGATGGTAATCGAAGAGGTATGTTCCACGGCTACTGCAGCAACTCTTGCTCCATTACCGACGCGTAGGATCATGTCTCCATCCCTCAGCCTCCTGCTATCCTCAAGACTCTGCATAGAAGTGCACAGATGAGCACTAGAACCAGAGTCAAGCACCCAACTGGATGCAGAAGAAACCGTTAGGTTAGACTCAATAACGAGCATACCTCCAGAAGGACCTTCCTTCTTGTTCTTTAGGGTGGCCAGGTAAGTAGGGTAGTTCCGCTTCCAATGGCCGTCGCTGTTGCAATGAAAACACTTTCCTTTGCCATTGCCTTTTTCTTCGATTCTGCCTTCTTCTTCTTTGATCCTTCCATCTTTTGCTTTTTCACAGACTTCTTTTTCTTTCCATAAGACTTTCTTTTGGAAGAAGTCCGTTCCATAGCAAGAACTGAGCCTTTAGAACCTTTCATAGAAAGCTCAGCGGTAACCAGCATATTCATTAACTCGGCCAAGGAATTCTGAAGTTTATGCATGTGGTAATCATGATGAATTGCCATATGCATCAGTCAAGGATTGCAGAATGATATCGTTCTGCAGGTCCAAGTCCAACTTCACATCGAGCTCTCAAGCTCTTTCATGTCCTGATCATTGTCAGACAGTGATCTTGGACTGACTGCCATCACGCATCTTAGTCTTAAAAAGTCATTTTGTTGACTTGTATTTGGGCTGCGCGGACTCTGTTCACCAAACATCTCCTGCAGGTGAGCCAATATTTGGCGAGCAGTTTCAATATCTTCATGTTGGCACTGGACTCATCAGACATCGAGCCCAACATTTAGTATCTGGCCTTATTATCTTCGTCATCCATTTTTCTAGAGATGCTCTCTGTTCAGTGGATGGACGACTGACTGAGTAAGGTGGGAGGGTCTTGGTCCAAAATATGTGTTAACTTCTCTGAACCCAAAATAATTTTATAGTTCCTGAGCCAATCTTTATAATTGGTCCGGCAA
>QRFJ01001446.1:0-24101 GCA_006176705.1 Cocos nucifera
ACACCCGGTACTGTGAGATTTCTCATCAAGCTCAATTTGACTATATATAACATGCGCTATCATATGATAAACTTTTTTCGAAAGATGGCATGTCGACTACACGAATACTATTAGATGGATTTTGGAATGCACACCACCTCAATATTAATCGATCCTTTCTCGATATCTATGACATCCGGTTTTAAGGACCCTCAAATCTACAACTTTCGCTATTCGTCGTCTTTACACATCGCACGAGCACAACCCAACCGCAATGCACTAGCCTAATCCGGACGCTTCTCTTCAAACGCCCATATCTCCATACGGTGTGGTCAGGACCGGTCTTCACGCCACGGAACACTCATTCCAGCATAGCACTAAACTTCGACCACGTCTACACACTCACCACTACATGCTCCCAAAGCAACATCGGAGTTATGAGCCCACTCATCGCGACACGCAACACACTCATACAAACTAGACGATATAGCATCTTCTCCAATACTCGAAGCCGCCATCTGAGTCTGCACGGATAATTTCTGTGGAGTCATTGAGAAGACTAATGTCCATTATTTGAGATATCCCGTTCCTGGAATTTTGGCTAGGTATTCACCTCTCCGCATTGATCGACAGAACTTAATTGGATTTTTTTAAGTTTATTTTTCTCTATATGTCTGAAATTCTTTGAACTTTTTCAAAAGCTCAGACTTATGTCTCATAGAAGATACATATCCAACCTAGACAGATTCATCGTAGGTAATGAAGTAGACATACCTGCCGACACATCAAAATGGGCCGCACCACATCTGTACTGTACTAAGGGCAAGGAGATCTGTGGCCCTCTCCATGTCCTCATGAGTTTGGTCATTTTGCCTTTAGAGACAAGATGTGTTGGATATGACTAGGAATCAATGCTCTCCCTTTTTTTTCTTCAATTTGTTGATCCTATCTTCTTGCTTTACCTAATCTTATGGTCCAATAGATATCTATCAATTTGGGCTATCCATAGGTTCTTTGGCCTTCCTTTTGCTCCGAATAAATTAGAACAGATACATCAATAAGTAGCTGATAAAGGATATTAATAAGAAAAACCAATTGCAATTTTATTTTTTCATAAAGAATGTTACAGATGCTCCTTAAAAGATAGGTTAATTACATAGCCTTCTTGTGCTAAGCATGAAATAGAAATCAAACTTTCTGCTAGCTGCACGGCACATAATAACAGTCTTCAAAACTAAGTCTATAATTCAGATGGTAATCGAAGAGGGTATGTTTCCTATGGCTACATGGTAGCAACTCTTGCCTCCATTCAAACCGATGTACCTAGGGAATATCGTCCATCACTCAAGCCTTCCTGCTATCCTCAAAGTCCCTGCATGGAAAGTGCACAGATGAGCAGCTAGAACCAGGAGCAAGCACCCACGGATTGCAGAAGAAACCATAAGATAGACCAATAATGAGCATCACCTCCAGAAGGACCCTTGGCCTTCTGTTCTTTCAGGGTGGCTAGGTAATAGGGTAGTTCCGCTTCCAATGGCCATCGCTGTGCAATGGAAACCTTTCCTTTGACATCGACCTTTTTCTTCAGCTCTGCCTTCTTCTTCTCTTTGTCCCTTCCATTTGCTGCTTTTTCACAGACTTCTTTTTCTTTCCATAAGACTTTTCTTTGGAAGAAAAGTCCTGTTCCATAGCAAGAACTGAAGCCTTTAGCATACATTTCAATAGAAATGCTCACAATGTACCAGCATTTCATGAATGTCGGTCAAGGAATTTTGACAAGTTATGTGCATATGGTATTCATAGATGAAACTAATCCATAATGCAATTCAAAGTCAAGGATTGCAAGAAATGTATATCATTCTGCTAAAAGAATCCAAGGTCTAAAACTTCTCAAAAGCTTCTTAACTACTTCCAAATGCCTTGATCATACATCAGATAGTGATCAGTTGACTACTGCCCATCATCCATCTTAGCCTTAAACTAGTCCGTTTAGTGACTTGATACTTAAGCTCAACTCTTTCACCAAACTTCCTTCAGGTGAGCCAACATTTGTGGTATCCCGATAATCTTCATATTGGGCGCTGGAGCTCATCAGACATCGAGCCTAACATGTAATATTCTGGCCTTATTATCTTCGTCTCGCAACTTTTTCAAGAGATCTCTTCTAGTTCTGCGAATGGAGACTGGTAAGGTGGGAGGTGCTGATCCAAAACATGATTAACTTCTCAACCAAAATGATTTTGTAGTTTTGAGTCAATCTTTAGTAATTGGTCCGATGCAGTCTGTGGGTTTCCAGGATACGTCTAGGTGCATTGGACTGCTAGACATTTTTTTCCAATAAAGAGTTAAAGTTTAGTTAGATACATAATTATAGACTTGACCAATTTTTTAGGAATTTATTTTTAAACAAATTAGACTCCACTATTTTCTTCGGATTCCCTACACTTACCTCTTAGAGAATGATGCAAAATTCCATGAATTAGCATGATTTCTAAGTGGTATGGTGCGGATCTCACCAATGACTCATCATCTCACCCTAACTAGTTATTGTGATGAGGTTAGCCAATGAGTGAACAACTCTTGTTCAATGATTCTTCTAATCATGGTGCACCCAAACCTTGAAGTCTCTAATTCATTATGAATCTCACGTATCTCCAAAATAGTTTGATCCACTCTCTAGTTAAGTCAGACCCCACCATTTGCATAGACTTGGATTCCTAAATTGAAGTCTCTCTCACCATATCCAAAATACTTAGCCCAACCATCCTCCTCCATAGCATCCAATGCTAATAGACATGGTTTGCAATCTTCTTTGCAATGAAGCCACTGATAGTCCGAAGAAAAATCAACTACGGGAAGAGGCCCCGCACATCTAACAAGGTGGAAGACCGTTAGACTTAATTTTTCTTAGGAAGGATTGAATTTAGTCTCATTAAACTAGACTTGTGCAATATGTCATAAACAAATTATTGACTAACTAGTGCGATGGGTTAGTGACAGATTATTGCCACCTCCAGATAGAACTGGCAACAAAATATGGCCTAGGTAAGTGAGATCCGGTGGAAGGAGAAAATGCATTAACTCACAAAATCGCATTCGATCGAGTAGCTCCCAATTAAAAATCAGTCGATCGTATGCTGCAAAACTTACCTTAAGACACCAAATTGTCAGTCTAGAATCAATTGGTTAGCCTACAATCAAAACTCTAACCTACTGAACCTAATTAGGTCATTACGTTTGATCTAACTCGATCTTGATCGACCACGACTTAAATCCAATTAGGCTAGTCATTTAAGCATTGTTGAATCTCTCTAAACCAAACTCTTTGATTCGTTTGATCACCGCTTAGATCCTAATTGAGCTACCCAGCCGACCCGTAATTATTATGCATGTCTTAAATCTAAAACTTCTAAATTTTAGACTAATCAATTCCATAAAACTTAAATTCTATTAAGTTAGGGTCTCATAAACAAAATAATCCATGTAAATAAATCCTAGGATTTCAGATTTAGGGTTTTTCAAAAAAAGGTTTGGATTCTGAATTAAGGACAAGGATGCCACACACCCCTACACGTCATAAGAACACCCAATGGAATGAAGACGCCAGGGTTTTAACTTCTTCATGTTCTTAACTGACTCGACGCCAAAAGGGAACGCCCTTAATACAGGAACATAAACAAATAAAGAAAACTAGTTTAGATCTACATCAATAGGTATCTTATATACAAATTGATCTTAACTATGCATTTTTCGATACATCTCATGGTATCATAATCAATGCATTTTTTCTAGATCTAAATTAGTCTCAATAATATCTAAAAAAATTAAATTAAATTTGAATCTATATCAAAAATAAATTCTAATACTAGACAAATATGTAGAACTATCTACAAACTAAGTCTAGAACATGCTCAATCATATATCTCATATGAATAAAATTAAATAATTTATTTTTGTATTTTTATAGATCTTATTATAATATTATAATAAAGAAAAAATAGGAAATAAACTAATCTAAAAATTATTAAATAAATCAATTAAATATACATACAAGCTATTACTATAGAAACTATTCATATCTACAACTAGTCATGGCATATTTTCTAAGAATTAGATCCCAAATATTTAATTTTAATTTTTTTGATTTTAGATCTGAATACATATCCATGTGACATCTGTAATCACTATCTCAATTTATAATTAAATTAAATTAAAATTAAGATCTAAATATTTTAAGAGACCTGAGCTCTGATCACAGTTGAACGGAACATACTTGATTTCTCCGATTAGAGTTCGTCATATCATGATCAATCAAGAGAATATTTCAAAACTTTTTACTCATTGATTCATATCGAGATTTAGAGAATATTTCAGAATCTAATTATTAATTATTTAGGAAATAACAATAAATTTAGATAAATTAAATTAGATTTAATTTATTCTTGAAGTGGTAATCCATTTCCCATTGAATGATCCTGTAAGCAGCGAAAGGTTTGGTTAGCCATGCAAGTGCCTGCTCTATCGGTATCGCACTCAGGCTAGATCGGAGAATCCTCTTCTTCTCTTATCCGTCTCCAAAAATAGATCTGGAGGGATGCTTCAAAACTCTTTGAGAATGACAGCATTTCCTTTTCAGCAACAAGCGCCTTCCTAAACTTTCAGTCGCCTTTCTCTTGTCTAGATTGCACAACCAAGAATCCAAACCTCTTTGGAATGTGGAGAAGGAGAGGGAGAAGGTGCCTTTGGCATGGAGGAGGAGAGGAGAAGTAGCCCTGGAGCGTGGAAAAATTATGATTTCCAATCTTAATTTGAGTTGGGCGCAGGGCTCTATTTATAGACTGCTGTGATCCAAACTCCTCTCTTCCCAACCAAAGTATACCTTTGTGTAAATCAGATACTAAATCTTGATAGTGGGAAAGAGTCCCTTGGATTCTCCTTAGATGGGCACCTAAGATCAGTCAAAGTTGGTTCTTAGGGAGAACTCTAATCGAAATCCAAAAAGAGATGGAGTCCCTAATCTCAACAGGGACCTGGGCGTATCCAACTTGGGCACAGCCAAGGAGGTGGCGTGCGACCTCCTCCTGCCAGGTTCTGGCAGGGGGACAGGCCCCCACCAACCTCCAATAGGTGTAGACAATGACAGCAAGTCAAAGGTCAATGGTCAACATTTGAAACCAGTCAAAGTCAACTTTGACCAATAGTCAAAAGGATGAGAAATTGGCAAAGGTAACCAAAAATGGGCAGGGGTAAAATGTCTTTAAACTTAAAAATATGAACAACCTTTTTTGAACTTGGACAAGCTCCAGTCACGAACCAAAATATGAAGGTCTCTGAATGAGAGCATATCAAACTCCTTTGGGCTTCAGTCCAGGCATTAACTTATTTATGATTAGGTAAGAAGAAATGTTAGTTCAATCCGATGGTCTAACGGCACGATTTCATGAACTAAGTTCGAATCTCATCAGTTATAACAGATGAATAGAACATAGATTTAGATTGCAATTCATTGATCACTGAGATTAAAACCCTTGTTTGTGTGACTCAGTTAGGTTCAGTCTCTATATGGTGAGTGGGATATGTCATTGATCTCTATCTCATCGACCATCATCCGAACATTCACTTTTCGACTGGATCAGAACACCTCTTCTGATTCAAATAGCTTAGAATGATTGATCATCTAAATCATTTCTAATATGTCTCCCAAAAGATCCACTAGTGAACATCTAGCAGTATAAGTGGTCGCAACGCCATTAGAGCTGAATGTGAACACTCTTGTGCGAGCTACCTATTGATTAAGTTCCTCTCTATCTAATTGAGCCACTCAATCAGATTAAGAGGTTAGGAGTGAACTCCGTCAACCTAGTCTCTGTCATATTGAGTAATCATTCGATTTCAAGTCAATGTCCAGAAACCATAAATAGAAACTCTTCTATATGCTGACTCTCGCCATGGTCATGCGGCTTCTGAACTTAATTCTCAATGATCATATACGGGCTACCTCCTCTAACCACCGAGGTAGATTAAGATTCTCTTAGAACTGCTCACACTAAGTCGCTATAATGAACATGCTATAGCCATCATACACGTCAGCGGTTCCATCATATGCTAGGAATCGAGTTAATGGTGTTGTCATACATAAACACCGCTCAAGGTGAACTGTTCGATGCACTTACCTCAGGTCAAAGAACCAGACACACGTACATATGCAGCAGTCGAGTCAAGTTCATTCGATGAGAAAGGTAGACTCTCTAATGACTACTCGAGCGCTGGTCACGTCTCCAGAGTGTCCCTCGTTCTCCAGATGAGTACCTGTACTCATCGTCTTCGGTGTCTCACACCATGAGACTCAAGACTGCATCTACTAAAGAGAAGCTGATTGTGTACACCAACCTTACAGATCAATCACCATCCTCGTGATGATCCAATGGTCGGGAGCAATTTATAAATTAATAATGATTATTCAGTCTTAAGAGTTTTCAACATCTTGAAAATATGAGGAGTCATCATTACCATTAACCAAGGATGTATACACAAAACACTAAATACACATATGTGAATGAAAAATAACCCGATATTTTATTCAATATTAGTCAACATTTATAATTTGCCCCTAGAAGTGTATTACAACACAGGTCAGCCATTCTGGTTTCTAGGGCACATATATCTAACAGCATTCATGGAATAAAATTAGGTGGTCCTAAAGACTCAACTTTGACAGCATCTTGTGCCACCAAAGGATGTTGGAAGAGCGGGGCTCTCGATCTGATTGAATAGGTCATGTCATTCAACTAATCAGGATCTTAGAATCTAATTGGCAATGAAGAGCCATGATTGTCGGGTTGATTCATGTGGCAACTACATAGTGCACGCAAGGATCTATATAAAGTCCTATCTATGCCTAGTTTAGAGAAGGTTCCTCCCCTTTGCCCATGTCACATTAGCCACTCTCCTCTCTCCGCATGCTACCTACTCTGATTCCTCTCTCTATCCTCTGCCACACCCAAGGAAACTTTGGGCTTCAGTTTGGTGCGATCCAAGGCAAGAATAAAGATGAATAAGAAAGGAAACAAACAAGCACTTGCTGGCAGAGAGACGACATCGGATCCTTTATAAAGTTATTTTTGAAGATCCTTCAAGATCAGATCATGATCTGATCTTTCGAAGAAAAGCTTTGAAGAAAGGAGGAGATATCACAAATCTTGCTTCGAGTGGGCATACTGATAGAGGCCAAGCGATGCATGGCTACATTTAGAACCTCAGGCAATCAGCAGGACCATCACAGGTTAATAAGATTACCCAAGAACAAGGTACAAATTACATTTCATTTATTTTATTTTATTAGATCCATCAAATCAAATCTAAAAGATATCAAATCTGATTTAGATCTAAGAGAAAAATTTTTGAAATATTCCTCTTGGTTAAATCAGATTTGAACGAACTTGAATCGAAAAATAGGTTGTTCCCTTCAACTGGTATCAGAGCTAGGTTCCTATAAATAATTTAGATCTAATTTTAATTTAATTTTAATATAATAATTAGATAGTTTTAGATGTCACATGAGATATTATTAGATCTAAAATCAAAAAAATTAAAAATTAAATAATTTAGATCTAAATTCTACAAGATGCATGACTAGTTGTAGAATAGAATAGTTTTATGTATAGTCTTGCATGATCATAATTTAATCTGATTGAGTTATAATTTTTAGATTAATTTATTTACCATTTTTTAATTTTATAAATATTATAATAAGATCTAAAAAATAAAAAATAAATTTATTTAATTTTTGTTCATATGAGATATGATGAATGCATGTTTTGATTAGTTATAGAATAGTTCTACATAATTGTCTAGTATAGAATTTATTTTGATAAGATCAATATAAATTTAATTTTTTAGATGATTATGAGATAATTTAGATCTGAGAAACATGCATGATATGATACATTAGATGTATGCAAAACATGTTTATAGTTAGATCAATTTTATATATAAGATATATGATGTAGATCTAACTAGTTTTATTTATTTTTTTTATATTTCTGATTAAGGCGTTCCCCTTGGCCGTCCGATCATAAGAACAAAGTTAAATACCCTCTCCTGCTATTCGATGGGGTGTTCTTATGATGTGTAGGGGTGCTGTGCATTTGTCCTTAATCAGAAATCCAAAAAATCTATTTTTTGTAAAACCCTAGATCCTGAAATCCTAGGATTTTATTTACATATTTTGTTTGTGAGTCCTAAACTTAATTGAGAATTAAGATTATGGAATATGTTAAGTCTAAAAATTTAGAATTTTTAGATTTAAGACATATGCATAAAATTAGGTTCGAGCTGGGTAGCTTAATTAGGTCTAAGCAGTTGATCAAATCGAATCAAGAGTTGGTTAGATGAGATCAAGAGTGCTTAAATTGACTAGCCTAATAGGATTAAGTCTGGATCAAGATCGAATCACATGAGTGATTGATCAAACTAAGACCTAATTAGGTTTAGTGGTTAGAGTTTGGATTGTAGGCTAACCTGATTGATTCTAGCTTGACAATTTGGTGTCTAAGGTAAGTTTGGCAGATACGATCGACTGATTTTTAATTGGGAGCTACTCGACTCGAATGCGTTCTTGTCGAGTTAATGTCATATCCCTTCCACCGATCTCACTTACCTAGCCATATTTATTAGCTCAGTTCTGATCTGAGGTGGCCAATAATCTGAGCTAACCCATGCCACTAGATTAGTCATAATTGTTTTGACTATGTCAAGTCTAGTTTAATGAGACCTAAATCAAATCATCCTAAGAAAAGATTAAGTCTAACGTCTTCCACCATTGTAGATGTGCGGGCCCTTCTCGAGATTGATTATTCTTGGTTCAGTTGCATCAAAAAGATGCAACCATGTCTATTAGGCATTGGATGCTATGGACTGGAGGATGGATTGGGCTCAATATTTTGGATATGGTGAGAGACTCAATTAGGAATCCAATCTATGCAAATGGTGGGTCTGACTTAACTAAGAAGTGGATCAATATTTTGGGCATGATGAGATTCATAAATTAGAGACTAAGTTTGGGTGCACCATGATTAGAAAATTATTGAACAAGAGTTGGTCACTCATTTGCTAACCCATCACCAATAACTATTAGGTGAGATGATCAGTCAGTTGGTGGGATCGCACCATCCACTAGAAATCATTAATCATGGAGATTTTTGCATCTCTATAGAGGAAGTGTAGGGATCCAAGAAAATAGTGGGAGTTAATTTGTTTAAAAATAAAACTCCTAAACAAATTAGTCAAGTCTTAATTATAATATCTAACTAAAAACTTTAACTCTTTATTGAAAAATGTCTACATCCAATCCACTAGTACGTATCCTGGATACCCATAGACTGACCAGACCCAATTACAAGGATTGACTCTAAAACTTCAAAATCATTTTGGGTTTCAAGAAGTTAACTCATGTATTGGACCAAGACCCCCCACCTTATCAGATCATCCATTCGCTAAACAGAAAGCATCTCTTGATAAGTTGACGGACGAAAAATAACAAGGCCAAATATTACATGTTAGGCTCGATGTCTGATGAGCTTTAGCGCCAATATGAAGATATCAGGACTACCCACCAAATGTTGGCTCACCTATAAGAGATGTTTGGTGAACAGAGTTGTACAGCTAAGTATTAAGTCACTAAACGACTATTCAAGGCTAAAATGTATGATGGGTAGTCAATCTAAGATCATTGTCTGATGATGATCAAGAATTTGGAAGAGCTTAAGAAGCTCAGTGTGAAGTTGGACCTGGATCTAGAGAATGATATAATTCTGCAATCCTTGACTGATGCATATGGATAGTTCATCATGAACTACCATATGCATAAACTTCAAAATTTTCTAACCGAGCTTATGAACATGCTGGTTACTATTGAGCTTTCTATGAAATGTTCTAAAGGCTTAGTGCTTGCTATGGAACAGACTTCTTCCAAGAGAAAGTCTTTTGGAAAGAAGTCTATGAAAAGCCGAATTGCCCTACTTACCCTAGCCACCCTGAAGAATAAGAAGGAGGTAGGTCCTTCAGGAGATATGTTTGTTATTGAGTCTAACCTTATGATTTCTTCTGCATCCAGTTGGGTGCATGACTCTAGTTCTAGTGCTCATTTATGCACTTCCATGCAGAATCTTAAGGATAATCCTACGCATAAAAAATGGAGCAAGAGTTGCTGCTATGGCTGTGGGAATAGACCCTCTTCGACTACCATCTGGTTTAGACTTAGTATTAAAAGATTGTTATTTTATGTCTACAGCAAGCAGGAATTTGACTTCTATTTCATATTTAGCATAAGAAGGCTATGTAATTAGTTTTCTTAAGGACCATTATAACATTATTTATGAAAGAAATAAAATTGCAAGTGATTTTCTTATTAACGGTCTTTACCAGTTACATATTGATGTATCTATGTTTAATATCAAGAAAAATATGAATGTCATAAAACCAAAATGATCTAGGGATAGTCCAAATGATAGGTATCTATGGCACCTAAGACTAGGTCATATAGTAGAAAATATGGTTAACAAATTGAAAAAAATTAGGCTATTGAGTCTGTTGACTTTCGAGTCATATCTAATTTATGAATCTTATCTTCATGGCAAAATGACTAAGCTCCCTTTTATAGGACATAGGGAAAGGGCCATGGATCTTCTTGCCTTAGTACGTATTAATGTATGCAGCCTATTTGATGTATCGGCTAGAGGCAACTTTGTCTACTTCATAACCTTTACCAATGATTTATCTCGGTATGGGTATGTGTATCTTATGAGACACAAGTCTGAAACTTTTAAAAAATTCAAGAAATTCAGACATGAAGTAGAAAAGCAAACTGAAAAATCCATTAAGATTCTTCGATCAGATCGAGGAGGTGAATACCTTAGTCAGAAATTTTTGAACTATCTTAAGAAAAATGGCATAGTCTCTCAATGGACTCTACCTGGAATACCTTAACTCAACGAGGTTTCAGAATGGAGGAATCAAATCCTATTAGATATGGTCCAATCCATGATGAGCTCCACAGACCTTCCTAATTTTTTTAGGAACATAATCTGTTAACTGTAATATACTTACTGAATAGGGTTTTTTCTAAAATTATTTCTACCACACCGTATGAGATATGACATGGTAAAAAATTAAATTTGAGTCATCTCAGAATTTAGGATTGTCCGGCTTATGTCAAAAAACAACAAGCGGACAAGTTAGACTATAGGTCCTTTAGAGCTCAATTTATAGGATATCCTAAAGAGTCATTAGGATATTATTTCTACATTCCAGAAGATCATAATGTGACTGTGAGTCGACATGCCATCTTTCTTGAAAAATAGTTTATTCAAGATAGCGGCATTGGAAAGCAGATCAAGCTCGAGGAGAAAGTCTCACAAGAGCAACAAGCTAAGGACCAAATGGAACCAAATCAGGTTGAGCCAATACAATCACTATCTCCTCCACCTCGTAGATCAAAAAGAATTTCCCTTCCCCCTGAAAGGTACTTAGGTACTATTTCAGAGAAAGTAGAAAAAATGTTCCTCATAGGTAATGGTGTTCATGGTGATGATCCCAAAACCTACAACGAGGCGATATCAGAATATCGACTCTGAGAAATGGCTAGAGGCAATGAAGTCAGAAATTGACTCGATGCACTCAAACCAAGTCTAGGACCTTGGTAGATCCACCAGAAGGTATAGTACCTATTGGGTGTAAATGGATCTTCAAGAGAAAGATTGGTGCAGATGGGAATGTGGAGACATTCAAGGCTAGACTAGTGGCAAAAGGTTATAGTCAACGCGAAGGCATTGACTATCAGGATACCTTTTTCCCAGTAGGCTATGCTAAAATCCATCCGCACATTGCTTGCTATTGCAGCCTATTTCGATTATGAAATATGGCAAATGGACGTGAAAATGGCATTCTTAAATGGATATCTTGAGGAAGATATCTATATGGAATAGCCGCTAGGTTTCACATCCAGTGATACTGATCACAAGGTTTGCAAGCTGCAAAGGTCCATATATGGACTTAAGCAAGCATCTCGGAGCTGGAACACTCATTTCAATGATGTGATCAAAATATTTGGTTTCATCAAAAATGAAGAGGAACCATGTGTCTTCAAAAAGGTCAGTGGGAGCGCTGTTGTCTTCCTCGTATTGTACGTGGATGACATCCTCCTTATTGGGAATGATATTCCCATGTTGACAACAGTCAAAATTATGGTTGTCCAAGGAATTCTCCATGAGAGACCTAGGTGAAGCATCCTTTATTCTAGGAATTAAGGTCTATAGGGATAGACCGAATAGGATGCTAGGACTTTCACAGAAGATGTACATAGAGAAAGTACTAAAGAGGTTTAGTATGGAAAACTCTAAGAGGGGATTAATACCCTTCAGACATGGTATTCATCTTTCCAAGAAGATGTGCCCTAGCACACCTGAGGAAATAGAACGCATGAGCAAGATCCCTTATGCTTCTGCAATAGGGAGCCTCATGTATGCCATGCTATGTACACGACCTGATATAGCCCATGCTGTGAGTGTCACAAGCAGATATCAGTCAAATCCAGGTGAAGAACACTGGACTTCTGTGAAATGTATCCTTAAGTACTTGAGAAGAACTAAGGATATATGATGTTGTCTTTGGTAACGGAGAACTCCAAGTCCAGGGATACACAGACTCGGATTTCATGTCCGATATAGATGATCGAAAGTCGACATCTGGGAGTCTGTTTGTGTGCAATGGTGGTGCTGTCAGCTGGAAGAGTTTCCAAGCAAACTGTGATAGCAGATTCCACCATGGAAGCAGAATATATCGCTGCATCAGAGGCTGCGAAGGAAGCATTCTGGTACAAGAAGTTTGCTGCAGAAATTGGAGTAATGCCATCAGATGCCATTCCTCTATACTGCGACAACAATGGCGCCATAGCCCTTGCTAAGGAGCCAAGGTCTCACCAAAAATCCAAGCACATTGAGCGGCGATACCACCTCATCCGCGATTACCTCGAGAAGGGTTACGTCGAGGTCAAGAGAGTCGAACTCCACAGATAATGTGGCAGACCCACTTACAAAGCCGTTGGGCCAGCAGAAGATCGAAGCCCACCTTGAGAAGATGGGACTTAGACTTGTAGCCAATTGGCTTTAGGACAAGTGGGAGATTGTTAGATATATGTGCCCTAGAAGCCAGAATTGGCTGACACTTGTAATACACTTCTAGGGGCAAAATTATAATTTTGACTATAAATCAATAAAATGGGTTATTTTCTATCACATATGTGTATTTAGTGTCTGTGATACATCCTTTGAGTTAATGGTAATGATAATTCATATTTTCAAGAGTTGAAAATTTAAGACATGAATAATCATTATTAACTCATAAAATGCTCCCGACCATAGGATCATCACGAGGATGGTGATTGATCTGAAAGGTTGGTGTACAATCGCTTCTCTTTAGTAGATGAGTCTTGAGTCTATGGTGTGGAGACATCGGGAGCGAGAGTATAGGTACTCGTTAGAGAATGAGGGCACTGAGCGTGACCACCTCGAGTAGTCATTAGGAAGTCTACCTTCTCGTCAATGACTGACTCGATGCTGCAGTGGTGTGTCTGGTTCTTTGACCTGAGGTGCATCGGCAGTTCACCTTGAGGGTGTTATAGTTTGACTACACCATTACTCGGTCTCCTAGCCATATGGAATCCCTGAGGTGTATGTTGGCTATAGCATGTTCATTGTAGGAACTGGATTGCATCTCAAGATGGAAATCTATCTACCTCGGTGGTATAGAGGAGCAGCCCTATGATGATCATGAGAATCAAGTCCAGAAGCCCATGGCCATGGCAGAGTGAAATAATAGAAAGAGTTTCTATTTAGATTTTCACATCGGACTTGAATCGAATGATTACATTCATATGACGAGAAACTAGGGTTTGACGAGTTCACCTTAACCCTAATCTGATCGGAGGCTCAAGATAGAAGAACTTAATCACACATGGTAGCTGCACCGAAGAGGTTCATTTTCAGTTTTGATGGATTGCCACCATATACTGCTAGGTGTCACTGATAGATTTTGGGAGCAATTAGAATGATTTGGATGATCGATCATTCTAGTTGTCTGAATCAGAAAAGTTCTGATCTATTGGAAGGTGTTTCGATGATGTCGATGATAGAGATCATGACATATCTCATTACCATATAGAATTGAACCAACTAGGTCAGACAAACAAGGGTTTGGATTTGGATATCATCAATTGGACTAACCCAGTTCAATTAATTTGAATTAGATTCAATTAGGTTCAAGAAAATCGTGCTAGCACACGATTAAGCCTAATATTCTCCTTCAACAATCATCAAATGTTATCTCGATTGAGCCAAATATGTTTGGGCTAACTCAAGTACCTTTACTTGGTTTGACTGAAGCTTGTCTAGGTCAGAAAAGGGTTATCTTAATTTATAAGATAAATTTGAGACAACACTTGCCATTTTTCGTCACTTGCTAATTCTTGTATTTTGACTTTGGTCAAACGTTGACCTTTGATACTTAGACATCTATCCATGTGTCATGCACCCATAAGAGAGTAGATGGGGATTTGTCCCCCTACTAGAAAGAGGAAAGGAGGGGGCACATGCCTAGGAAGGCGTGCACCCAAGGATAACGATGCTTGGAGTCCCATATAGATGGGACTCCAGGTTGCTTCATAGAGATGGAGCATCCTTTGATCCAGCGCCCCGTGTTAGATATATGTGCCCTAGAAGCCAGAATTGGCTGACACTTGTAATACACTTCTAGGGGCAAAATTATAATTTTGACTATAATTAATAAAATGGGTTATTTTCTATCACATATGTGTATTTAGTGTCTGTGATACATCCTTTGAGTTAATGGTAATGATAATTCATATTTTCAAGAGTTGAAAATTTAAGACATGAATAATCATTATTAACTCATAAACAGCTCCCGACCATAGGATCATCACGAGGATGGTGATTGATCCGGAAGGTTGGTGTACGATCGCTTCTCTTTAGTAGATGAGTCTTGAGTCTACGGTGTGGAGACACCGGAGCGAGAGTACAGGTACTCGTTAGAGAACGAGGGCACTGAGCGTGACCACCTCGAGTAGTCATTAGGGAAGTCTACCTTCTCGTCAATGACTGACTCGATGCTGCAGTAGTGTGTCTGGTTCTTTGACCTGAGATGCATCGGCAGTTCACCTTGAGGGTGTTATAGTTTGACTACACCATTACTCGGTCTCCTAGCCATATGGAACCCTGAGGTGTATGTTGGCTATAGCATGTTCATTGTAGGAACTGGATTGCATCAAGATGGAATCTATCTACCTCGGTGGTAGAGGAGCAGCCCTATGATGATCATGAGAATCAAGTCCAGAAATCCATGGCCATGGTAGAGTGAAATAATAGAAAGAGTTTCTATTTAGATTTTCACATTGGACTCGAATCGAATGATTACATCATATGACAGAGACTAGGGTTTGACGAGTTCACCTTAACCCTAATCTGATCGGGGCTCAAGATAGAAGAACTTAATCACACAGGTAGCTGCACCAAGAGGTTCGCATTCAGCTCTGATGGGTTGCCACCATATACTGCTAGGTGTCACTGGTGGATTTTGGGAGCAATTAGAATGATTTAGATGATCGATCATTCTAGCTGTTCGAATCAGAAGAGTTCTGATCCATCGAAAGGAGTTTCGATGATGTCTGATAGAGATCATGACATATCCCATTACCATACAGAACTGAACCTAACTGGGTCACACAAACAAGGGTTTGAATCTGGTGATCATCAATTGAACTGATCTAGTTCAATTGATCTGAATGAGATTCAATTAGGTTCAAGGAAATCGTGCTAGCACTCGATTGAACCTAACGTTCTTCTTTTACTATCATAAATAAGTTGTCCTGACTGAGCCAAAGGAGTTTGTGCTCAATCAGAGGCCTTCATATGGTCTGACTGGAGGTTGTCCAAGTCAGAATAGGTTGTCTTATTTGTAAGACATTACCTGCCATTTTTGGTCACCTGCCATTTCTTGTTCTTTGACTTTGGTCAAAAGTCTACCTTTGACTGGTCAAACGTTGACCATTGACACCTTTGACTTTTGACCACATGTCATGCACCTATTGGAGAGCTGGTGGGGGCCTGTCCCCCTGCCAGAACCTGGCAAGGAGAAGGGCGCACGCCAAGGGTGGCGTGAGCCCAAGTAGGAGGCGCCTAGGAGTCCTTGTTGGACAAGGACTCCACCTCCCTTTTGGATTCCAATCAGAGTTCTACTAAGAATCCAGTTTGACTGGTCTTAGGCGCCCTCTAAGGAGGAATCCAGGGGTCTCTATTCCAACCAATCAGATTTAGATCTGATTTCACAAAGGGTTGTGATTGGTTGAGAGGAAGAGGAGTTGGATCACAAGAGGTCTATAAATAAGACCCTGCGCCCAACCCTAATTAATGAATTGAATTGAGAATTTCCCACGCCCCAAGGCTGCCTCTCCCCTCCTTCTCCATGCCATAGTCTCTTCTCCCCTTGCTCTCCACGTCCAAAAGGTGTTTTGGACTTTGGTTGGTGCGATTCAGATCAAGGAAAGGCGATCAAAAGCAAGAAGGCTGCGCTGCTGCAAAAGGACGACTGCAGATCTTCAAAAGAGTTTTGAAGATCCTCCAGATCAGATCCAGATCTGATTTTTGGAGGTGTGATAGAGAAGAAGAGGATCTCCAGATCCAACCCGAGTGGATACCGGTAGAGGCCAGGCGCTTGCGTGGCTAAGATCCAGAACCTTCCGCTGCAATCAGGATCATCTACAGGGTAATAGGATTACCCAAATCAGGTAAATTAAATTTGATTTAATTTATCTTATTTTATTTTATTTATTAAAATAATAAGAATCAGATCTGAAACATATCAAGATCTGATTGAGATCAAGAGAAAATTTTTGAAATATATCTCTTGATCTAATCAGATCTGGACGAACCTGGACCGGGAAATCAGGATTTCCCTTCAACTGGTATCAGAGCCATGGTTCTAAATTGTTTAGATCTGATTTTAATTTTATTTTAATTAGAAAATAAAGTGATTTCAGATGTCACATGAGATGTGATCAGATCTGAAATCAGAAAAAATTAAAATTAAATGATTTGGATCTAAGAACATGAAGATATGCATGACTAGTTCTAGAATAGAATAGTTCTATAGAATAGTTTTGCATGTCTTTGATTTAATCTGATTAAATCATATTTTAGATCTTCTTATTTACTATTTTCTGATATTATAAGTGTTATAATAACATCTGATAAACAGCAAATAAAAATTATTTAATTTTAAATATCATATGAGATATGATAGATGCATGACTAGACTAGTTGTAGAATAGTTCTACATAATTGTCTAGATTAGAATTTATTTTGATTAGATCAATTTAAATCTAATTTTTTAGATTATTATGAGATAATTTAGATCTGAAAACATGCATGATTTGATACATGAGATGTATGCAAAATATGCCATTGATTAGATCTAAATTTGTATATGAGATATATGATATAGATCTATAACTGTTTTGTAGTATTTACATGTTCCTGATTAAGGCGTTCCTCTTGGCCGTCCGGTCATAAGAACGAAGAAGGGTTTAAAGGCCCTCTCTTCCCATTCGATGGGGTGTTCTTATGACGTGTAGGGGTGCTGCGTGTTCGTCCTTAATCAGAAACCCAAAACTTACTTTCTGCAAAACCCTAGATCCTGAAACCCTAGGATTTATTGTGCATATTTTGTTTATGAACCCAACTTAATTAAGAATTAAGTTTATGGAATATTAATTAGGTCTAAAATTGAGAATTTCAGATCTAAGACATATTCATAATACTGGGTTCGGGCTTGGGTAGCTCAATTAGGTCTAAGCGGTTGATCAAACCGAATCAAGAGTTGGTTAGATGGGATCAACAATGCTTAAATTGACCAGCCTAATAGGATTAAGTCTGGGTCAAGATCGAGTCACGATCAAGCAAGACCTAATTAGGCTCAGAGGTTAGAGTCTGGATTGTAGGCTAACCCAATTGGTTCTGACTCAACAATTTGGTGTCTAAGGTAAGTTTGGCACAGACGACCGACTGGTTTTTAATTGGAAGCTACTCGACCTGAATGCGTTCTTGTGCGAGTTAACGGCATATTCCTTCCACCGGTCTCACTTACCTGGCCATATCTGTTGACACAGTTCTGATCTGAGGTGGTCAATAATCCGAGCTGACCCATGCCACTAGGTTAGTCATAATTGTTATGACTAAGCCAAGTCTAGTTTAATGAGACCTGAATCAATTCTCCCTAAGAAAAGATTAAGTCCGAGGTCTTCCACCATTGTAGACGTGCGGGCCCTTCCCGGGGTTGATTGTTCTCGGCTGGATACAGTGGCTCAGTTGCACCGGGAAGACGCAACCATGTCTATTAGGCATTGGATGCTATGGGCTGGAGGATGAGTTGGGCTCAATATTCCGGATACGGTGAGAGACCCAATTAGGAACCCAGTCTATGCAAATGGTGGGTCTGACTTAACTAAGGAGTGGATCAATATTCCGGATACGGTGAGATTCATGAATTAGAGACCAAGTTTGGGTGCACCATGATTAGAGAATCATTGAACAAGAGTTGTTCACTCATTGGCTAACCCATCACCAATAACTGTTAGGTGAGGTGATGAGTCAGTTGGTGAGACCGCACCACCCACTAGAAATCATCAATCGCGGAGATTTTCGCATCTCTACAGAGGGAGTGTAGGGATCCGAGAAAATAGTGGGAGCTAATTTGTTTAAAAATAAAATCCCTAAACAAATTGGTCAAGTCAAAATTACAGTATCTAACTAGAATCTTTGACTCTCTACAGGAAAATGTCTGCGTCCAACCCACTGGCACGTATCCTAGACACACATAGACTGACTGGACCCAATTATAAAGATTGGCTCAGGAACTACAAAATTGTTTTGGGTTCAGAGAAGTTAACACATGTTTTGGACCAGGACCCTCCCACCTTACCAGCTCGTCCATCCACTGAACAGAGAGCGTCTCTGGAAAAATGGATTGACGAAGACAATAAGGCCAGATACTACATGTTGGGCTCGATGTCTGATGAGCTCCAGCGCCAACATGAAGATATCGGGACTGCTCGCCAAATGTTGGCTCACCTGCAGGAGATGTTTGGTGAACAGAGTCGCGCAGCCAAATATCAAGTCACGAAAATGACTTTTTAAGGCTAAGATGCGTGATGGGCAGTCAGTCCAAGATCACTGTCTGACAATGATCAAGGACATGGAAGAGCTTGAGAAGCTCGGTGTGAAGTTGGACTTGGATCTGCAGAACGATATTATTCTGCAATCCTTGACTGATGCATATGGGCAATTCATCATGAATTACCACATGCATAAACTTCAAAATTCCTTGGCCGAGTTGAATGAATATGCTGGTTACCGCTGAGCTTTCTATGAAAGGTTCTAAAGGCTCAGTTCTTGCTATGGAACGGACTTCTTCCAAAAGAAAGTCTTATGGAAAGAAAAAGAAGTCTGTGAAAAAGCAAAAGGTGGAAGGATCAAAGAAGAAGAAGGCAGAACCGAAGAAGAAGGTCGATGGCAAAGGAAAGTGTTTCCATTGCAACAGCGACGGCCATTGGAAGCGGAACTGCCCTACTTACCTGGCCACCCTGAAGAACAAGAAGGAAGGTCCTTCTGGAGGTATGCTCGTTATTGAGTCTAACCTTACGGTTTCTTCTGCATCCAGTTGGGTGCTTGACTCTGGTTCTAGTGCTCATCTGTGCACTTCTATGCAGGGTCTTGAGGATAGCAGGAGGCTGAGGGATGGAGACATGATCCTACGCGTCGGTAATGGAGCAAGAGTTGCTGCAGTAGCCGTGGGAACATACCCTCTGCGATTACCATCTGGTTTAGACTTAGTTTTAAAAGACTGTTATTATGTGCCTGCAGCTAGCAGGAATTTGATTTCTGTTTCATGCTTAGCACAAGAAGGTTATGTGATCACCTTCTTTAAGGACCATTGTAACATTCTTTATGAAAGAAATAAAATTGCAAATGGTTTCCTTATTAATGGTCTTTATCAGCTACATATTGATGTACCTATTTTAACTATCGAGCAAAACGTGAATGCCAAACGACCTAGGGATAGTCCAAACGACAGATATCTATGGCACCTGAGATTAGGTCATATAGCAGAAGATAGGATTAACAAATTGGAGAAAAATGGGCTATTGAGTCCATTGACTTTTGAGTCATATCCAACTTGTGAATCTTGTCTTCAAGGCAAAATGACTAAACTCCCTTTTGTTGGACATGGGGAGAGGGCCACAGATCTCCTTGCCCTAGTACATACTGATGTGTGCGGCCCATTTGATGTGCCGGCTAGAGGCAATTTTGTCTACTTCATTACCTTTACCGATGATCTGTCTAGGTATGGGTATGTGTATCTTATGAGACACAAGTCTGAAGCTTTTGAAAAGTTCAAAGAATTCAGACATGAAGTAGAAAAACAAACTGGAAAACCCATTAAGGTTCTTCGATCAGATCGAGGAGGTGAATACCTTAGCCGGGAATTCCTAGACTATCTTAAGGAAAATGGCATAGTCTCTCAATGGACTCCACCAGGAACACCTCAACTCAACGGGGTTTCAGAACGGAGAAATCGGACTCTATTGGATATGGTTCGATCCATGATGAGCTTCACAGACCTCCCTGATTTTCTTTGGGGACATTCATTATTAACTTCAATCTTATCTTACTGAATAGGGTTCCCTCTAAAACCGTTCCTACCACACCGTATGAGATATGGCACGGTAAGAAACCAAGTCTGAGTCATCTCAGAATTTGGGGTTGTCCGGCTCATGTCAAAAGACAACAAGCGGACAAGTTAGAGTTTAGGTCCTTTAGAGCTCGATTCATAGGATATCCTAAAGAGTCATTAGGATACTATTTCTACATTCCAGAAGACCACAATGTGATTGTGAGTCGACATGCCATCTTTCTTGAAAAATAGTTTATTCAAGATAGCGGCATTGGAAAGCAGATTAAGCTTGATGAGAAAGTCTCACAAGTACAAACGAGCTAAGGACCAAGTTGGAACCAAATCAGGTTGAGCCAATAAGAACACTACCTCCTCCACCTCGTAGATCGGAAAGAGTTTTCCCGTCCCCCTGAAAGATACTTAGGTATTATTTCAGAGGAAGTAGAGGAAATGTTCCTCATAGGTAATGGTGCTCATGGTGATGATCCCAAAACCTACAACGAGGCGATATCAGATATCGACTCCGAGAAATGGCTAGAGGCAATGAAGTCAGAAATTGACTCGATGCACTCAAACCAAGTCTGGACCTTGGTAGATCCACCAGAAGGTATAGTACCTATTGGGTGTAAATGGATCTTCAAGAGAAAGATTGGTGCAGATGGGAATGTGGAGACATTCAAGGCTAGACTAGTGGCAAAAGGTTATAGTCAACGCGAAGGCATTGACTATCAGGATACCTTTTCCCCAGTAGGCTATGCTAAAATCCATCCGCACATTGCTTGCCGTTGCAGCCTATTTCGATTATGAAATATGGCAAATGGACGTGAAAACGGCATTCTTAAATGGATATCTTGAGGAAGATATCTATATGGAACAGCCGCTAGGTTTCACATCCAGTGATACTGATCACAAGGTTTGCAAGCTGCAAAGGTCCATATATGGACTTAAGCAAGCATCTCGGAGCTGGAACACTCGTTTCAATGATGTGATCAAAAAGTTTGGTTTCATCAAAAATGAAGAGGAACCATGTGTTTTCAAAAGGGTCAGTGGGAGCGCTGTTGTCTTCCTCGTATTGTACGTGGATGACATCCTCCTTATTGGGAATGATATTCCCATGTTGACATCAGTCAAGATGTGGTTGTCCAAGGAATTCTCCATGAAAGACCTAGGTGAAGCATCCTTTATTCTAGGAATTAAGGTCTATAGGGATAGACCGAATAGGATGCTAGGACTTTCACAGAAGATGTACATAGAGGAAGTACTAAAGAGGTTTAGTATGGAAAACTCTAAGAGGGGATTAATACCCTTCAGACATGGTATTCATCTTTCCAAGAAGATGTGCCCTAGCACACCTGAGGAAATAGAACGCATGAGCAAGATCCCTTATGCTTCTGCAATAGGGAGCCTCATGTATGCCATGCTATGTACACGACCTGATATAGCCCATGCTGTGAGTGTCACAAGCAGATATCAGTCAAATCCAGGTGAAGAACACTGGACTTCTGTGAAATGTATCCTTAAGTACTTGAGAAGAACTAAGGATATGATGTTGTCTTTGGTAATGGAGAACTCCAAGTCCAGGGATACACAGACTCGGATTTCATGTCCGATATAGATGATCGAAAGTCGACATCTGGCAGTCTGTTTGTGCTGGAAGAGTTCCAAGCAAACGGTGATACCATCTCATCCGCGATTACCTTGAGAAAGGTTACGTTGAGGTCAAGAGAGTCAACTCCACAGATAATGTGGCAGACCCACTTACAAAGCCGTTGGGCCAGCAGAAGATCGAAGCCCACCTTGAGAAGATGGGACTTAGACTTGTAGCCAATTGGCTTTAGGACAAGTGGGAGATTGTTAGATATATGTGCCCTAGAAGCCAGAATTGGCTGACACTTGTAATACACTTCTAGGGGCAAAATTATAATTTTGACTATAATTAATAAAATGGGTTATTTTCTATCACACATATGTGTATTTAGTGTCTGTGATACATCCTTTGAGTTAATGGTAATGATAATTCATATTTTCAAGAGTTGAAAATTTAAGACATGAATAATCATTATTAACTCATAAACATGCTCCCGACCATAGGATCATCACGAGGATGGTGATTGATCCGGAAGGTTGGTGTACAATCGCTTCTCTTTAGTAGATGAGTCTTGAGTCTACGGTGTGGAGACACCGGAGCGAGAGTACAGGTACTCGTTAGAGAACGAGGGCACTGAGCGTGACCACCTCGAGTAGTCATTAGGAAGTCTACCTTCTCGTCAATGACTGACTCGATGCTGCAGTAGTGTGTCTGGTTCTTTGACCTGAGATGCATCGGCAGTTCACCTTGAGGGTGTTATAGTTTGACTACACCATTACTCGGTCTCCTAGCCATATGGAACCCTGAGGTGTATGTTGGCTATAGCATGTTCATTGTAGGAACTGGATTGCATCAAGATGGGAATCTATCTACCTCGGTGGTAGAGGAGCAGCCCTATGATGATCATGAGAATCAAGTCCAGAAGCCCATGGCCATGGCAGAGTGAAATAATAGAAAGAGTTTCTATTTAGATTTTCACATTGGACTCGAATCGAATGATTACATCATATGACAGAGACTAGGGTTTGACGAGTTCACCTTAACCCTAATCTGATCGGGGCTCAAGATAGAAGAACTTAATCACACAGGTAGCTGCACCAAGAGGTTCGCATTCAGCTCTGATGGGTTGCCACCATATACTGCTAGGTGTCACTGGTGGATTTTGGGAGCAATTAGAATGATTTAGATGATCGATCATTCTAGCTGTTCGAATCAGAAGAGTTCTGATCCATCGAAAGGAGTTTCGATGATGTCTGATAGAGATCATGACATATCCCATTACCATACAGAACTGAACCTAACTGGGTCACACAAACAAGGGTTTGAATCTGGTGATCATCAATTGAACTGATCTAGTTCAATTGATCTGAATGAGATTCAATTAGGTTCAAGGAAATCGTGCTAGCACTCGATTGAACCTAACGTTCTTCTTTTACTATCATAAATAAGTTGTCCTGACTGAGCCAAAGGAGTTTGTGCTCAATCAGAGGCCTTCATATGGTCTGACTGGAGGTTGTCCAAGTCAGAATAGGTTGTCTTATTTGTAAGACATTACCTGCCATTTTTGGTCACCTGCCATTTCTTGTTCTTTGACTTTGGTCAAAAGTCTACCTTTGACTGGTCAAACGTTGACCATTGACCCTTTGACTTTTGACCACATGTCATGCACCTATTGGAGAGCTGGTGGGGGCCTGTCCCCCTGCCAGAACCTGGCAAGGAGAAGGGCGCACGCCAA
>QRFJ01001446.1:25101-64129 GCA_006176705.1 Cocos nucifera
AAAAGAAAGTCTTATGGAAAGAAAAAGAAGTCTGTGAAAAAGCAAAAGGTGGAAGGATCAAAGAAGAAGAAGGCAGAACCGAAGAAGAAAGGTCCGATGGCAAAGGAAAGTGTTTCCATTGCAACAGCGACGGCCATTGGAAGCGGAACTGCCCTACTTACCTGGCCACCCTGAAGAACAAGAAGGAAGGTCCTTCTGGAGGTATGCTCGTTATTGAGTCTAACCTTACGGTTTCTTCTGCATCCAGTTGGGTGCTTGACTCTGGTTCTAGTGCTCATCTGTGCACTTCTATGCAGGGTCTTGAGGATAGCAGGAGGCTGAGGGATGGAGACATGATCCTACGCGTCGGTAATGGAGCAAGAGTTGCTGCAGTAGCCGTGGGAACATACCCTCTTCGATTACCATCTGGTTTAGACTTAGTTTTAAAAGACTGTTATTATGTGCCTGCAGCTAGCAGGAATTTGATTTCTGTTTCATGCTTAGCACAAGAAGGTTATGTGATCACCTTCTTTAAGGACCATTGTAACATTCTTTATGAAAGAAATAAAATTGCAAATGGTTTCCTTATTAATGGTCTTTATCAGCTACATATTGATGTACCTGTTCTAACTATCGAGCAAAACGTGAATGCCAAACGACCTAGGGATAGTCCAAACGACAGATATCTATGGCACCTGAGATTAGGTCATATAGCAGAAGATAGGATCAACAAATTGGAGAAAAATGGGCTATTGAGTCCATTGACTTTTGAGTCATATCCAACTTGTGAATCTTGTCTTCAAGGCAAAATGACTAAACTCCCTTTTGTTGGACATGGGGAGAGGGCCACAGATCTCCTTGCCCTAGTACATACTGATGTGTGCGGCCCATTTGATGTGCCGGCTAGAGGCAATTTTGTCTACTTCATTACCTTTACCGATGATCTGTCTAGGTATGGGTATGTGTATCTTATGAGACACAAGTCTGAAGCCTTTTGAAAAGTTCAAAGAATTCAGACATGAAGTAGAAAAACAAACTGGAAAACCCATTAAGGTTCTTCGATCAGATCGAGGAGGTGAATACCTTAGCCGGGAATTCCTAGACTATCTCAAGGAAAATGGCATAGTCTCTCAATGGACTCCACCAGGAACACCTCAACTCAACGGGGTTTCAGAACGGAGAAATCGGACTCTATTAGGATATGGTTCGATCCATGATGAGCTTCACAGACCTCCCTGATTTTCTTTGGGGACACTTCATTATTAACTTCAATCTATCTACTGAATAGGGTTCCCTCTAAAACCGTTCCTACCACACCGTATGAGATATGGCACGGTAAGAAACCAAGTCTGAGTCATCTCAGAATTTGGGGTTGTCCGGCTCATGTCAAAAGACAACAAGCGGACAAGTTAGAGTTTAGGTCCTTTAGAGCTCGATTCATAGGATATCCTAAAGAGTCATTAGGATACTATTTCTACATTCCAGAAGACCACAATGTGATTGTGAGTCGACATGCCATATTTCTTGAAAAATAGTTTATTCAAGATAGCGGCATTGGAAAGCAGATCAAGCTTGATGAGAAAGTCTCACAAGCAGAACGAGCTAAGGACCAAGTGGAACCAAATCAGGTTGAGCCAATAAGAACACTACCTCCTCCACCTCGTAGATCGGAAAGAGTTTCCCGTCCCCCTGAAAGATACTTAGGTATTATTTCAGAGGATGTAGAGGAAATGTTCCTCGTAGGTAATGGTGCTCATGGTGATGATCCCAAAACCTACAACGAGGCGATATCAGATATCGACTCCGAGAAATGGCTAGAGGCAATGCAGTCAGAAATTGACTCGATGCACTCAAACCAAGTCTGGACCTTGGTAGATCCACCAGAAGGTATAGTACCTATTGGGTGTAAATGGATCTTCAAGAGAAAGATTGGTGCAGATGGGAATGTGGAGACATTCAAGGCTAGACTTGGTGGCAAAAGGTTATAGTCAACGTGAAGGCATAGACTATCAGGATACCTTTTCCCCAGTAGCTATGCTAAAATCCATCCGCACATTGCTTGCTGTTGCAGCCTATTTCGATTATGAAATATGGCAAATGGACGTGAAAACGGCATTCCTAAATGGATATCTTGAGGAAGATATCTATATGGAACAGCCGCTAGGTTTCACATCCAGTGATACTGATCACAAGGTTTGCAAGCTGCAAAGGTCCATATATGGACTTAAGCAAGCATCTCGGAGCTGGAACACTCGTTTCAATGATGTGATCAAAAAGTTTGGTTTCATCAAAAATGAAGAGGAACCATGTGTTTTCAAAAGGGTCAGTGGGAGCGCTGTTGTCTTCCTCGTATTGTACGTGGATGACATCCTCCTTATTGGGAATGATATTCCCATGTTGACATCAGTCAAGATGTGGTTGTCCAAGGAATTCTCCATGAAAGACCTAGGTGAAGCATCCTTTATTCTAGGAATTAAGGTCTATAGGGATAGACCGAATAGGATGCTAGGACTTTCACAGAAGATGTACATAGAGGAAAGTACTAAAGAGGTTTAGTATGGAAAACTCTAAGAGGGGATTAATACCCTTCAGACATGGTATTCATCTTTCCAAGAAGATGTGCCCCAGCACACCTGAGGAAATAGAACGCATGAGCAAGATCCCTTATGCTTCTGCAATAGGGAGCCTCATGTATGCCATGCTATGTACACGACCTGATATAGCCCATGCTGTGAGTGTCACAAGCAGATATCAGTCAAATCCAGGTGAAGAACACTGGACTTCTGTGAAATGTATCCTTAAGTACTTGAGAAGAACTAAGGATATGATGTTGGTCTTTGGTAACGGAGAACTCCAAGTCCAGGGATACACAGACTCGGACTTCATGTCCGATATAGATGATCGAAAGTCGACATCTGGCAGACTGTTTGTGCTGGAAGAGTTCCAAGCAAACGGTGATACCATCTCATCCGCGATTACCTTGAGAAAGGTTACGTTGAGGTCAAGAGAGTCAACTCCACAGATAATGTGGCAGACCCACTTACAAAGCCGTTGGGCCAGCAGAAGATCGAAGCCCACCTTGAGAAGATGGGACTTAGACTTGTAGCCAATTGGCTTTAGGACAAGTGGGAGATTGTTAGATATATGTGCCCTAGAAGCCAGAATTGGCTGACACTTGTAATACACTTCTAGGGGCAAAATTATAATTTTGACTATAAATCAATAAATGGGTTATTTTCTATCACATATGTGTATTTAGTGTCTGTGATACATCCTTTGAGTTAATGGTAATGATAATTCATATTTTCAAGAGTTGAAAATTTAAGACATGAATAATCATTATTAACTCATAAACAGCTCCCGACCATAGGATCATCACGAGGATGGTGATTGATCCGGAAGGTTGGTGTACGAATCGCTTCTCTTTAGTAGATGAGTCTTGAGTCTACGGTGTGGAGACACCGGAGCGAGAGTACAGGTACTCGTTAGAGAACGAGGGCACTGAGCGTGACCACCTCGAGTAGTCATTAGGGAGTCTACCTTCTCGTCAATGACTGACTCGATGCTGCAGTAGTGTGTCTGGTTCTTTGACCTGAGATGCATCGGCAGTTCACCTTGAGGGTGTTATAGTTTGACTACACCATTACTCGGTCTCCTAGCCATATGGAACCCTGAGGTGTATGTTGGCTATAGCATGTTCATTGTAGGAACTGGATTGCATCAAGATGGAATCTATCTACCTCGGTGGTAGAGGAGTAGCCCTATGATGATCATGAGAATCAAGTCCAGAAATCCATGGCCATGGTAGAGTGAAATAATAGAAAGAGTTTCTATTTAGATTTTCACATTGGACTCGAATCGAATGATTACATCATATGACAGAGACTAGGGTTTGACGAGTTCACCTTAACCCTAATCTGATCGGGGCTCAAGATAGAAGAACTTAATCACACAGGTAGCTGCACCAAGAGGTTCGCATTCAGCTCTGATGGGTTGCCACCATATACTGCTAGGTGTCACTGGTGGATTTTGGGAGCAATTAGAATGATTTAGATGATCGATCATTCTAGCTGTTCGAATCAGAAGAGTTCTGATCCATCGAAAGGAGTTTCGATGATGTCGATGATAGAGATCATGACATATCCCATTACCATACAGAACTGAACCTAACTGGGTCACACAAACAAGGGTTTGAATCTGGTGATCATCAATTGAACTGATCTAGTTCAATTGATCTGAATGAGATTCAATTAGGTTCAAGGAAATCGTGCTAGCACTCGATTGAACCTAACGTTCTTCTTTTGCTATCATAAATAAGTTGTCCTGACTGAGCCAAAGGAGTTTGTGCTCAATCAGAGGCGTTCATATGGTCTGACTGGAGGTTGTCCAAGTCAGAATAGGTTGTCTTATTTGTAAGACATTACCTGCCATTTTTGGTCACCTGCCATTTCTTGTTCTTTGACTTTGGTCAAAAGTCTACCTTTGACTGGTCAAACGTTGACCATTGACCCTTTGACTTTTGACCACATGTCATGCACCTATTGGAGAGCTGGTGGGGGCCTGTCCCCCTGCCAGAACCTGGCAAGGAGAAGGGCGCACGCCAAGGGTGGCGTGAGCCCAAGTAGGAGGCGCCTAGGAGTCCTTGTTGGACAAGGACTCCACCTCCCTTTTTGGATTCCAATCAGAGTTCTACTAAGAATCCAGTTTGACTGGTCTTAGGCACCCTCTAAGGAGGAATCCAGGGGTCTCTATTCCAACCAATCAGATTTAGATCTGATTTCACAAAGGGTTGTGATTGGTTGAGAGGAAGAGGAGTTGGATCACAAGAGGTCTATAAATAAGACCCTGCGCCCAACCCTAATTCCTAAGTGAATGCAATTGAGAAACCCCACGCCCCAAGGCTGCCTCTCCCCTCCTTCTCCATGCCATAGCTCTCTTCTCCCCTTGCTCTCCACGTCCAAAAGGTGTTTTGGACTTAGGTTGGTGCGATTCAGATCAAGGAAAGGCGATCAAAAGCAAGAAGGCTGCGCTGCTGCAAAAGGACGACTGCAGATCTTCAAAAGAGTTTTGAAGATCCTCCAGATCAGATCCAGATTTGATTTTTGGAGGTGTGATAGCGAAGAAGAGGATCTCCAGATCCAACCCGAGTGGATACCGGTAGAGGCCAGGCGCTTGCGTGGCTAAGATCCAGAACCTTCTGCTGCAATCAGGATCATCTACAGGATAATAGGATTACCCAAATCAGGTAAATTAAATTTGATTTAATTTATCTTATTTTATTTTATTTATTAAAATAATAATAATCAGATCTGAAACTTATCAAGATCTGATTGAGATCAAGAGAAAATTTTTGAAATATATCTCTTGATCTAATCAGATCTGGACGAACCTGGACCGAGAAATCAGGATTTCCCTTCAAGGAAGAAGGCAGCATTGCTACAAGAGATGATATTGGTTCTTCAAAAATTATTTTGAAGACATTCAAGATTAGATTCAGATCTGATCTTTGAAAAAAAGATTAAAAAGAAGGAGATGTCTAAATCCTACCTGAGTGGATATCGGTAGAGGCCAGGTGATTGCGTGGCTATATCCAAAACCTCAAGCAATTAGTAGGATCATCACAGAATAATAAGATTACCCAAGAACAAGGTATAAATTTAATTTAATTTAATTTAATTTAATTTATTTTATTAGATTCATCAAATCATATCTGAAAATTATCAAATCTGATTTAGATCTAAGAAAAAATTTTTGAAATATTTTTCTTGGTCAAATCAGATTTGAACGAACATGATAGAAAAATAGGTTTTTTCCTTCACCTTCTGGATTAATCACCATCCTCATGATGATCCTACGATCGGAAGTATTTGATGAGTTAATAATGAAAATTCATATCTTAAATTTTTAACTCTTGAAAATATAAACTATCATTGCCATTAACTCAAGGGATGTATCACAGACACTTTCAAATACATATTATAATAGAAAATAAACTATTTTATTATTTATAGTCAAAATTATAATTTTGTTCTTAGAAGTATATTATAAGTATTAGCCAATCTGGCTTCAAAGGCACACATATCTAACACATCAAACTTTATATCAGAGATCGTAGGCTCGTGTGGACAACTCCTAGAGGTCGGATGCATGTGCGGCTCGTGACTTCATCCTCAAGTCCGGATCAACAAGTTAGAACGTCTAACTTACTCAGATAATAGATCTGATCTATTAACTTCATACCTGCATTTGATATAGTATAGATCTAGGTTGATTTGATCAACCGTTTACTTTTCTTATTTGATTTTATTTTCTGATTTAATATTATGCCTTAATCACGTAATAGATATGAGATCTAGGTATTTACATATTTATTTAAATAAATATTTGATTTATTTAAGTCTTTCATTGCAAGATCTTGAAAAAATTTTCAAGACCTACCTGTAAAATCCTAGATTTGGTTCCTTCAACAAGAAGTCTGGCTTGAAGGAGTCTAGCTTGAAGGAGTCCAAAAAGAGTTCGACTAGAGGAGTCTGGCTTGAAGGAGTCTGGAAGGAGTTCGACTAGAGAGCGACCATCTCTAGATCATCTTGATGAAAGGAATATACCCTCAAGCCAATTTATTTTTGGGATGTTCTTTGTCTTCCAGACTCATGTAATGACATTTTTAATAAATAAAGGCATTTATTTCATCATATGTAGTGTCTTATTATTTATTTAAAATTATGATGAATCCTATAAAGTAGGGCTATGGTTTTAATATTATGATGAGATCATACCAGTGAGATCTAAAATTCTAAAACTCTAATTTAAATATTCTTAGTCGATGGGACATTGAGTTAGGGATTAATATTTTTCGGTAAGACTAGCACATTCTTTGTATGCTCGATTGAGAGGGTGATTGATCTCACAATAACTTATGTATGACACTAATACAAGAATATGGGTGCTCATTAGAGAATGAGTTCACTGAATTGATCCAAATTGAGAATATCTAATGGAGTCTTACCTACATGTCAATAGATGGTTCTCATAGTGGAATTTGTGTATGTAATCCTTTGACCTGAAACTATCATAGAATCTTATATATATAAATCCATATTTTGGTTCATACTCATTCATGACTCAGTTATGTATGGGATGATCTGGATATGGTAGATTATATATATGAAGGTTGTGAGTCGGTTAACATGGAATCGATCTCTCCTGGTAAGAGGAAATTGCATCCTACTTGCTTTAAACAAATTATGATTCAGGAAGACTTTGATCAAAGCATGATAAAAAAAAAAAAATTAGGAATGATTTCTAATGTTTCATTAAATGAATCATCATCATAAGATTGAAAGAGAAATGAATATGATATTGGGGTTGACATATTTCCATACCCAGAGTCATATTCAGGATGCAGGGAGATCGAAGGATCTAGTTGTATGGTAATTTTCACTGAAGGGTATTTTTAGTATTTTTATCAAAATTTCATATCTTCTGGGTAGTCATGATACATTGCTAGACATCAATCATGTCTTGTGGGTTTGATCAAATTAAAATTTTAATTTGATTATTAAATTAGAAAGTGTTCTAAATTAAGTCAAATTGGGTTGGCTAGTTTTGACCTAAATCGGTTTGGTTGAGTTCTAACCAGATTAGGTCAAATCACACCCAGACTCACTGCTGGTTAGATGTGAAACCCAATGGGTCACACATAAAGAGAATTGATTATGGGTCTAATTGGATTAGACCATGATTGCAAGATGAACATGCTAGCACATGTAGCAAACCCTAGCACCTGGTTTCGAATTGGATTCGAATCAGCTTCCGATTTGGGCTAATTTAGATCCGATTTGAGCCAAATAGGATTTGGTCTTGAGTTGGATTAACCTAGATTGATTGGGCTTCAGATTGGGTGCCACATACCTACATCCCACATGCCAGAGAGTCTCTCTCTTGCGCGTGGGAAGTCTTTCATGCGCAAAGAACTCTTTGGCGCATGGAATTTATTAACGCCTACCTTCTTTGACTTTTTTCCATATATTGTTATGTCACGTAAATTTTTATATTGGCATGGACATCAGATATGGGGTGTAGAAGAGTCCTTCTATAGATGAAATACTCCTTTTTTTTTTAATTTTTTTGCCCAGGATGTTTTGTCGCCCAAGACCCCTTGCCGCCAAAGACTCCATGCCGCCTACTCCTCCTTGATGTCTCTTGGACCAAGTCAAAGTCTCTTGGGACTTTGACTATTCAAAGATTATCTCCATGCCTTCTTGCTGAATGGGCATCCCTTTTTAGAGCCATTGGATGGCCTTTTTTTCATGATCTAATGGATGAAAAGGGTGGCGCCAAAGATGATATATTGCGACTCTTCGTAAAAAACTTACGTAGAATTAGTCCAAGAGTCCTTCTGCTTTAAGGCACCTCTTGGACTAAGTCTACATCTCATTTTTACTGATGAGGCATGAGATTGGCTGATGGGGCATGAGAAATTGATGAGGAAAGGGTGTGAGATTTTTTGTTGGCACCCCTACGTACATTATAAATAGGGGTGCACACCAAGAGTCCGGGGTGTGTAAAATTATCTTTCTTTCTTACAATAGTTTCTTTTTGTTCAATTTTCTTTCTTTCTTTCTTTTTCTTGTCTAGACCTTGTCCTTATAAGGATAAGAAGTCATCTTAAGACTAAGAGATTAGGAAGAAAAATTAAGAAGACAAAAGAAAAAGAAAGATAGATAAGGAGAGGCAAGGAAGGTGACATAAAGGCTAAAGAAGGTCTTGCCCTTTTTAATTAAAGTTCTTATTATCAGAACTCTAATTATATAAATCAGAGGTGCTGGTGTCTTGATCAAGTCTCTATGTGGATCAACGTTGGAGGGTGAACATGTGGGCACCTGGTGGAACCTCTGACGGACTGCTACCAACGATCAGGGTCAATTTAGGGTTTAGCGATAAGAGGTATGTTCTAATACTTTCTTTTATATTACAAATGCATGTTATATGATTTAATTGCTAATGAGGTGGTCCTAGGGTTCGGGTTTGGTTTATATGATTTCATATTTTTGCTTTGAAATCCATGCTTCCGCCCTGTACACCAATCCCATCAGTGATATCAAAGCAAGCCTTAATAGGTTAAATCATATAATGCTTTGCTTATAGTATAATGGCATAAATGAAAAATATGATATAATATTTTTAGCATGTTTTAATTTATATGATGAGATCATATTCTTTTTGTTATCATAATGAGATTATGTTGTATATATTATTCTGTAAAGGTTGCCCTGATATAGTGAAAAGTATTCACTATATAATAATGGTTGTCCAAGAATAATTATGCATGTTAATTGATATATATAAATTTTATTATAATTAATGCTATTATGCATTTAGTTTGTTTTAAATCAATATGCGCATTGAGACCATTTAAATTTCTCTATAAAAAATTATATTAAGTTGTAGTGTGATTAATCTTTAGCTGAATCAGTCAGGATGTCTAATTAACCAATCGGTATCTAGAAAAAATGGTTCTTGATTGGTAAAGAGAACATGGTTTTTTAATTGATTCCGTTGTCTGACCTGACCAATTTATTGGTGTCTAAGGAAAGTAATGGGGGGACTCCCATTTTTCTCCCATTTATCTGGCTGATTCGAATAATTTAATTCCAGATTGAAATGCTTAATATTATGTTCACTACATTAAGGCCTTCCTTCATACTAGTTTCTTATTATGTCCAGAACCATGTTAGTTCTATTGTGTAACCATAAGATCTATCATGGGGAAAGATGTAATATTAATCTAGTGCATTGAGAAGCTTACAGCATTTTGAATATACTACTTTGTTGTGTAACTACGAAAGTAGTTATATTTCAATTTTGACTGTATAGAAATGAAGGATTCCACTTAAACTAAAACATTAAAATTTGTTGTGATAACATAAGGCTATTAATGTTTTAGAGGCAAAAGTTTTTGAGAGTTACATAAAATGCAATTGGAAAGAGTTTCCTACCTTTGAACTTATAATAGATTTATTGTGTAACCATAAGATTTTTTTATAAGAAATTAGGATCTTATTCTCACTAAGAAAATCAATAAGAGGGTTATGATTTTTAGTGGAAGACATAATTAAATTGAAGTCCTAATTTAATTATATTTTGTCATCATGAATTATTTGCTTATATATTATTCTTTATTATGTAGATTAAATGACTTCTTCACTTTCATTACGTTCAATTTTGGATTCAAATAAATTGACTGATCAAAATTATGTTGACTGGTTGAGAAACCTAAAAATAGTACTTGATCAAAAAAAACTCTCCTATATTTTTGATGCCCCTGATCCTAAGCCATTAGAAAATGATGCCACGGATGAAGATAAGTCCACATACAAGATGTGGTAAAAAGATTTCTTTACTGTCAAATGCATCATACTTGCCTCTATGAATAACGAATTACAGAGGCAGCATGATAGCATGGACACTCAGTCCATATTGCTCAATCTAAAAGAGCTTTATGGAGAGCATAGTAGGACTGCTAGATATGAGATATCTAAGCAATTATTTAATGCAGGAATGACAGAAGGAACATCTATACAAAATCATGTTTTGATGGTAATTGACCTAATCACTCGATTAAGTCAATTAGGTTTTGTAATGGATGGAGAGTTAAATTAGGATTTGATCCTGCAATCACTCTCAGAATTATTTTCTTAGTTTGTCGTGAACTATCACATGAACAAACTGAATTTTTCATTGCCTGAGCTGTTAAATATGCTCAAGACAGCAGAAAGCCATATCAAGAAAGATAAGGCTCCTCTTCTTCTTGTGGAAGGGTTCTCCAAGAAGAAGGTAGGCAAAAAGGGTTATAGAGAAGGTTGAATCCTAAAAGTGGTATAAATAAGAAGAAAAAGGGGAAGAAGGTCTCCGGACAAATGACCTATTTTCACTGCAGCAAAGCGGATCTTTGGAAGAGGAATTGCAAGGCTTACCTTGCAACTATGAGTTTGGTGCAAATAATGCACTAGAAGGTATGTATGAGATACATACTATATTATCATTAAATTCTTTTATTTTAAATTTTTGGGTATTAGATACCGACTGTGGTTTTCATATCTGCAAATCTTTGCAAGGGCTGCAGAAAATTAACAGTTTGAAGAAAGGTGACTTCAAGCTCTATGGCGCTGGAGGAGAATCTATCCAAGCAGAAGTTGTAGGGACAAATATATTGAAGTTACCTTATGGGAAGATCTTAGAGCTTACAAATTATTATTATATGCCTAAGATCATTAGAAATATTATATCTATACCCTTATTATTAAAACAAGGTTATAGTCTTAATATAACGAGCGAAGGTTTCTCGATTAAATATTCTAATGAAAATATTTATTTTGGCATATTTAGCAATGGTTTGTTAACTCTATGTTTGGATGATAATATATTTATATTGATGAAAATGAAAAACGTAAGAGAGATGACATAAATAATACTTTACTTTGGCATTATCGATTAGGTCATATTAGTGAGGCTAAGATTAACAAGTTATACAAAGAAAAATTCTTTGATCCTTTTGATTATGAATCATTGAGAACTTGTGAATCATGCCTCATGGGTAAAATGACCAAGATTCCATTTAATGGACATAGAGAAAGGACAAATGAGTTATTAGAACTTGTACATACGGATGTATGTGGTCCTATGACAACTCAAGCTGGAGGAGGATACTCTTATTTTATTATATTCACTGATGATTTATCTAGGTTTGGATATGTGTATCTTATGAAACACAAATCAGAAGCCTTTGATAAATTTAAAGAGTATCAAAGTATGGTCGAAAAACAACCTGGACAATGTATAAAAATCCTTCGATCTGATCGGGGAGGAGAATACTTATCTAGTGAGTTTCTAGACTATCTTAAAGTTAAAGGGATTCTCTCTGAATGGACACCTCCTTATACACCACAATTAAATGGTGTAGCCGAAAGAAAAAATCATACCTTATTAGATATGGTACGGTCCATGATGTGCTTCATTGATTTACCTATTTTCTTCTAGGGTCATGCTCTGGAGACTGCAATTTACATCTTGAATAGAGTTCCTTCTAAATCTATATCTAGTACTCCATATGACATATGGAGAAGTAAGAAATCTAATCTTAAGTATCTTAAGATATGAGGTTGTCCAGCTTATGTCAAAAGAAATTTTGGACATAAACTTGATGCTAGATCAGACAAATGTCTATTTATAGGATATCCTAGAAATAGTATAGGATATATATTCTACCATCCTACTGAACAAAAGGTATTTGTAAGTAGGCATGCCTTTTTCATGAAAAAAGAATTTATCCTAGAAAAGGGCAGTGGTAGAAATATTGAACTTAGTGAAGTTCAAGAAAAATAAATAAAAATTTTTCAACCATATAATCATATAAAAGAACCAGAACATATAACTCCTATCCATATGTCTAAAAGAGTACAAAATACACCTATGAGGTATGGTTTCATTATTGAGAACAATGAAGCCTAAGTCATTGAAAATGACGAACCTCTGACCTATACGGAAGCAGTCAAAAGTAAGGACTCTCATAAATGGCTGGCTGTCATGCAATCCAGAATGGAATTCATGCACACCAACAAAGTATGGACTTTGGTGGATGCACCAGAGGATATAAATCCTATTGGATGCAAATGGATTTTTAAGAAAAAGATTGGAGCTGATGGTCAAATTGAAACCTATAAGACCAGATTGGTGGCAAAGGATTTTAGGCAAAAATAGGGGATTGATTATGATGAAACATTTTCACCTATTGCCATGCTCAAATCTATTCGGTTATGCTTACTATAGCAGCATACCACAATTATGAAATATGATAAATGGATGTAAAGACTACCTTCCTTAATGGTCTCCTTGAGGAGGAGGTCTATATGTCACAGCCAAAGGGATTTGAGTCAAATGAGAAACCAAATTAGGTATGCAAGCTTAAGAGATCCATTTATGGATTAAAGCAAGCATCAAGGAGTTGGAACATCCGTTTTGATGAAACAGTAAAAGAGTTTGGTTTTATCAAGAATGTTGATGAACCATGTGTGTATAAGAAAACTAGTGGGAGAACCATAGTCTTCTTGGTTCTGTATGTAGGTGACATACTACTCATTGAAAATGATATCCCAATGTTACAATCAGTCAAATTATGGCTATCAAATAAGTTTTCCATGAAAGATTTGGAAGAAGCATCCTATATACTAGGAATAAAGATCTATAGAGATAGATCTAAGAGGATGCTAGGCTTGTCCCAATCAAGGTACATTGACTTAATACTGAAAAGATTCAGTATGGATGGGAGTAAAAAAGGTTATTTACCCATGAGTCAAGGCATACATCTCTCTAAAAAGATGTCTCCTAAGACACCTGAAGAGAGAAATAGAATGAGTTCTATTCCTTATGCTTCGACTATTGGATCAATAATGTATGCCATGTTATGTACAAGGCCTGATGTTGCTTATGCTTTAGGCATTGCAAGTAGATTTCAAGATGATCCAGGAGAGGATCATTGGAAAGCTGTGAAAAATATTCTTAAGTACTTGAGAAGGACCAAAGATATTATTCTAGTATATGGAGGTTCTGATCTTAAATTAGAAGCATATTCTGATTCTAGTTTTCAATCAGACCTAGATGATAGCAAATCCATTTCAAGATATGTCTTTACTTTGAACAGTGGAGCAGTAAGTTGGAAAAGTACTAAGCAGTCAACTATAGCTGACTCAACCACTGAAGTAGAATACATAGCTGTAAGTGAAGCCGCCAAGGAAGCTGTTTGGATGAAGAAGTTCATCACTGAATTGAGAGTTATTTCTAAAATTGAGAATCCAGTACCACTTTACTATGATAATACTAGAGCTGTAGCTCAAGCAAAGGAACCAAGGTCTCATCATAAATCCAAACACATTCTGAGATGCTTCCATCTCGTTCGAGAAATTATTGAAAGAAAAGATGTAGTCATAGAATGAGTGGACATAAAGAACAACATAGCAGACCCATTCACTAAGGCTTTACCATTGCAACTATTTGATCGCCACCTTGATTGTATGGGATTAAAATATAAGGGTGATTAGCTTTAGTGCAAGTAGGAGATTGAAAGGAATATGCCCTCAAGCTAATTTATTTTTGGAATGTTCTATCTTCCAGACTCATGTAATGACATTTTTAATAAATAAAGGCATTTATTTCATCATATGCAGTGTCTTATTATTTATTTAAAATTATGATGAACCCTATAAATTAGGGCTATGGTTTTAGGATTATGATGAGATCATACCAGTGAGACCTAAAACCTTAAAACCCTAATTTAAATATTCCTAGTCGATGGGATATTTAGTTAGGGATCAATATTTTTCAGTAAGACTAGCACATTCTTTGTATGCTCGATTGAGAGGGTGATTGATCTTACAATAACTTGTGTATGGCACTAATACAGGAATGTGGGTGCTCATTAGAGAATGAGTTCACTGAATTGATCCAAATTGTGAATATCTAATGGAGTCTTATCTACATGTCAAATAGATGGTTCTTGTAGTGGAATTTGTGCATGTAATCCTTTGACCTGAAACTACCATAGAATCTTATATATATAAATCCATATTTTGGTTCATATTCATTCATGACTCAGTTATGTACGGGATGATCTGGATATGGTAGATTATATATATGAAGGTTATGAGTCGATTAACCTGGAATCGATCTCTCCTGATAAGAGAAAATTGCATCCTACTTGCTTTAAACAAATGATGATTCAGGAAGACTTTGATCAAAGCATGATAAAAAAAAAAATTAGAAATGATTTCTAATATTTCATTAAATGAATCATCATCATAAGATTGAAAGAGAAATGAATATGATATTGGGGTTGACATATTTCCATACCTAGAGTCATATTCAGGATGCAGGGAGATCGAAGGATCTAGTTGCATGGTGATTTTTACTGAAGGATATTTTTGGTATTTCTATCAAAATTTTATATCTTTTAGAAAGTCATGATATGTTACTAGACGTCAATCACATCTTATTGGTTTGATCAAATTAAAATTTTAATTTGATTATTAAATTAGAAAGTGTTCTAAATTAAGTCAAATTGGGTTGGCTAGTTTTTGACCTAAATCGGTTTGGTTGAGTTCTAACTAGATTAGATCAAATCACACCCAGACTCACCATTGGTTAGATGTGAAACCCAATGGGTCACACACAAAGAGAATTGATTAAGGGTCTAATTGGATTAGACCATGATTGCAAGATGAACATGCTAGCACATGTAGCAAACCCTAGCACCTGGTTTCGAATTGGATTCGAATCAGCTTCCAATTTGGACTAATTTAGATCCGATTTGAGCCAAATAGGATTTGGTCTTGAGTTGGATTAACCTAGATTGATTAGGCTTCAGATTGAATTCCACATACCTACATCCCATGCACCAGAGAGTCTCTCTCTTGTGCGTGGGTAGTCTTTCATGCGCAAAGAACTCTTTGGCGCATGGAATTTATTGGCGCCTACCTTCTTTGACTTTTCCCATTTTGTTATGTCACATAAATTTTTATATTGGCATGGACATCAGATATGGGGCATAGAAGAGTCCTTCTATAGATGAAATACTTTTTTTTTTATTTTTAATTTTTTCATCCAAGATGTTTTGTTGCCCAAGACCACTTGCTGCCAAAGACTCTATGCCGCCTACTGCTCCTTGATGTCTCTTGGACTAAGTCAAAGTCTCTTGAGACTTTGACCATTCAAAGATTATCTTGACGCCTTCTTTCTGAATGGGCATCCCTTTTTAGAGCCATTGGATGGCCTTTTTTCATGATCTAATGAATGAAAAGGGTGGCGCCAAAGATGATATATTACAACTCTTCGTAAAAAAACTTACATAGAATTAGTCCAAGAGTCCTTCTGCTTTAAGGCACCTCTTGAACTAAGTCTACATCTCGTTTTTACTGATGAGGTGTGAGATTGGCTGATGGGGCAAGAGAAATTAATGAGGAAAGGGCATGAGATTTTTTGTTGGCACCCCTACGTTTATAAATAGGGATGCACACCAAGAGTCCGAGTGTGTGTAAAATATCTTTCTTTCTTACAATAGTTTCCTTTTGTCCAATTTTCTTTCTTCCTTTCTCTTGTCTAGACATTATAGAATTGGTGTACAAGGCGGAAGCATGGATTTGAAAGCAAAAATTTGAAATCATATAAACCAAACCCGAACCCTAGGACCACCTCATTAGCAATTAAATCATATAACATGCATTTGTAACATAAAAGAAATTATTTGAACAAACCTTTTATCGCTAAACCCTAAATTGACCCTGATCGTCGGTAGCAGTCCATCAGGGGTTCCACTAGGTGCCCACATGTTCATCCTCCAATGTTGATCCACACAGAGACTTGATCAGGATACCAGCACCTCTGATTTATATAATTAGAGTTCTAACAATAAGAACTTTAATTAAAATGGGCAAGACCTTCTTTGGCCTTTATGTTACCTTCCTTGCCTCTCCTTATCTCTCTTTCTTTTTCTTTTGTCTTCTTAATTTTCCTTCCTAATCTCTTATTCTTAAGATGACTTCTTGTCCTTATAAGGACAAGGTCTAGACAAAAGAAAGAAAGAAAGAAAATTAGACAAAAAGAAACTATTATAAGAAAGAAAGATATTTTACACACACTTAGACTCTTGGTGTGCACCCCTATTTATAATGTACATAGGGGTGCCAACAAAAAATCTCACGCCCTTTCCTCATCATTTCTCATGCCCCATCAGCCAATCTCATGCCTCATTAGTAAAAATAAGATGTAGACTTAGTCCAAGAGGTGCCTTAAAGCAGAAGGACTCTTGGACTAATTCTACGTAAGTTTTTTACGAAGACTCGCAATATATCATCTTTGGCGCCACCCTTTTCATCCATTAGATCATGAAAAAAAGGCCATCCAATGGCTCAAAAAAGGGGCACCCATTCAGCAAGAAGGCATGGAGATAATCTTTGAATAGTCAAAGTCCCAAGAGACTTTGACTTGGTCTAAGAGACGTCAAGGAGGAGTAGGTGGCATGGAGTCTTTGGCGGCAAGGAGTCTTGGGCGACAAAACATCTTGGATGAAAAAATTAAAAATAAAAAGGAGTATTTCATCTACCGAAAGACTCTTCTGTGCTCCATATCTGATGTCCACACTAATATAAAAATTTACGTGACATAACAAAATAAAAAAAGTCAAAGAAGGTAGGCGCCAACAAATTCCATGCGCCAAAGAGTTCTTTGCGCATGAAAGACTTCCCACGTGCAAGAGAGAGACTCTCTGGCATGTGGGATGCAGGTATGTGGCACCCAATATGAAGCCCAATCAATCTAGGTTAATCCAACTCAAGACCAAATTTTATTTGGCTCAAATCGGATCTAAATTAGCCCAAATCGGAAGCTGATTCAAATCCAATTCGAAACCACGTGCTAGGGTTTGCTACAAGTGCTAGCATGTTCATCTTGCAATCATGGTCTAATCCAATTAGACCCTTAATCAATTCTCTTTGTGTGTGACCCATTGGGTTTCACATGAGTCTGGGTGTGATTTGACATAATCTGGTTAGAAGTCAACCAAACCGATTTAGGTCAAAAACTAGCCAACCCAATTTGACTTAATTTAGAACACTTTCTAATTTAATAATCAAATTAAAATTTTAATTTGATCAAACATACAAGACATGATTGATGCCTAGCAACGTATTATGACTATCCAGAATAAAATTTTGATGGAAATACCAAAAATATCCATCAGTGAAAATTACCATGCAACTAGATCCTTCGATCTCCCTACATCCTGAATATGACTCTGGGTATGGAAATATATCAACCCCAATATCATATTCATTTTTCTTTCAATCTTATGATGATTATTCATTTAATAAAATATTAGAAACTATTTCTAATTTTTTTTTTTATCATGCCTTGATCAAAGTCTTCTTGAATCATCATTTGTTTGAAGCAAGTAGGATGCAATTTCCTCTTACCAGGAGAGATCGATTCCATGTTAACCTACTCACAAGCTTCATATATATAATCTACCATATTCAGATCATCCCGTACATAACTGAGTCATGAATGAGTATCAACCAAAATATGGATTTATATATATAAGATTCTATGGTAGTTTCAGATCAAAGGATTTCATGCACAAATTCCACTATAGGAACCATCTATTGACATATAGATAAGACTCCATTAGATATTCTTGATTTAGATCAATTTAGTGAACTCATTCTCTAATGAGCACCAACATTCTTGTATTAGTGTCATACACAGGTTATTATGAGATCAATCACCCTCTCAATCGAGCATACAAAGAATGTGCTAGTCTTATCGAAAAATATTGATCCCTAACTCAATGTCCCATCGACTAGGAATATTTAAATTAGGGTTTTAAGATTTTAGGTCTCACTGATATGATCTCATCATAATCCTAAAACCATAGCCCTAATTTATAGGGTTCATCATAATCTTTAAATAAATAATAAGACACTACATATGATGAAATAAATGCCTTTATTTATTAAAAATATCATTACATGAGTCTGGAAGATAAAGAACATCCCAAAAATAAATTGGCTTGAGGGCATATTCCTTTCAATCTCCCACTTGCACTAAAGCCAATCGCCCTTATATTTTAATCCCATACAATCAAGGTGGCGATCAAACAGTTGCAGTGGTAAAGCCTTAGTGAATGGGTCTGCTATGTTGTTCTTTGTATCCACTCGTTCTATGACTACATCTTGTCTTTCAATAATTTCTCAAACGAGATGGAAGCATCTCAGAATGTGTTTGGATTTATGATGAGACCTTGGTTCCTTTGCTTGAGCTACAGCTCCAGTATTATCATAGTAAAGTGGTACTGGATTCTCAATTTCAGGAATAACTCCCAATTCAGTGATGAACTTCTTCATCCAGACAGCTTCCTTGGCGGCTTCACTTACAGCTATGTATTCTGCTTCAGTAGTTGAGTCAGCTACAGTTGGCTGCTTAGTACTCTTTCCAACTCACTGCTCCACCATTCAGAGTAAAGACATATCCTTGAAATGGATTTGCTATCATCTGGGTCTGATTGAAAACTAGAAATCAGAATATGCTTCTAATTTAAGATCAGAACCACCATATACTAGAAAAATATCTTTAGTCCTTCTCAAGTACTTAAGAATATTTTTCACAGCTTTCCAATGATCCTCTCCTGGATCAGCTTGAAATCTACTTGCAATGCCTAAAGCATAAGCAACATCAGGCCTTGTACATAAACATGGCATACATTATTGATCCAACAGTCCGAAGCATAAGGAATAGAACTCATTCTATTTCTCTCTTCAGGTGTCTTTGGAGACATCTTTTTAGAGAGATGTATGCCTTGACTCATGGGTAAATAACCTCTTTTACTCCCATCCATACTGAATCTTTTCAGTATTAAGTCAATGTACCTTGATTGGGACAAGCCTAGCATCCTCTTAGATCTATCTCTATAGATCTTTATTCCTAGTATATAGGATGCTTCTCCCAAATCTTTCATGAAAAACTTATTTGATAGCCATAATTTGACTGATTGTAACATTGGGATATCATTCCCAATGAGGAGTATGTCATCTACATATAGAACCAAGAAGACTATGGTTCTCCCACTAGTTTTCTTGTACACACATGGTTCATCAACATTCTTGATAAAACCAAACTCTTTTACTATTTCATCAAAATGGATGTTCCAACTCCTTGATGCTTGCTTTAATCCATAAATGGATCTCTTAAGCTTGCATACCTGATTTGGTTTCTCATTTGACTCAAATCCCTCTGGCTGTGACATATAGACCTCCTCCTCAAGGAAACCATTAAGGAAGGCAGTCTTTACATCCATTTGCCATATTTCATAATCGTGGTATGCTGCTATAGCAAGCATAATCTGAATAGATTTGAGCATGGCAACAGGTGAAAATGTTTCATCATAATCAATCCCCTATTTTTGCCTAAAATCCTTAGCCACCAATCTGGCCTTATAGGTTTCAATTTGACCATCAGCTCCAATCTTTTTCTTAAAAATCCATTTGCATCCAATAGGGTTTATATCCTCTAGGTGCATCCACCAAAGTCCATACTTTGTTGGTGTGCATGGATTCCATTTCGGATTGCATGGCAGCCAGCCATTTGTAAGAGTCCTTACTTTTGACTGCTTCCGTATAGGTCAGAGGTTCGTCATTTTCAATGACTTGGGCTTTATTGTTCTCAATAATGAAACCATACCTCATAGGTGTATTTCGTACTCTTTTAGACCTACGGATAGGAGTTATGTGTTCTGGTTCTTTTATATGATTATATGGTTGAGAAATTTCTATTTATTTTTCTTGAACTTCACTAAGTTCAATATTTCTGCCACTGCCCTTTTCTAGGATAAATTCTTTTTTCCATGAAAATGGCATGCCTACTTACAAATACCTTTTGTTCAGTAGGATGGTAGAATAAATATCCTATACTATTTCTAGGATATCCTATAAATAGACATCTGTCTGATCTAGCATCAAGTTTATGTCCAAAATTTTTTTTGACATATAGCTGGACAACCCCATATCTTAAGATACTTAAGATTAGGTTTCTTACTTCTCCATATGTCATATGGAGTACTAGATACAGATTTAGAAGGTACTCTATTCAAGATGTAAATTGCAGTCTCCAGAGGCATGACCCCAGAAGAAAATAGGTAAATCAGTGAAGCACATCATGGACCGTACCATATCTAATAAGGTATGATTTTTTCTTTTGGCTACACCATTTAATTATGGTGTATAAGGAGGTGTCCATTCAGAGAGAATCCCTTTAACTTTAAGATAGTCTAAGAAACTCACTAGATAAGTATTCTCCTCCCCGATCAGATCGAAGGAATTTTTATACATTGTCCAGTTTGTTTTTCGACCATACTTTGATACTCTTTAAATTTATCAAAGGCTTCTGATTTGTGTTTCATAAGATACACATATCCAAACCTAGATAAATCATCAGTGAATGTAATAAAATAAGAGTATCCTCCTCTAGCTTGAGTTGTCATAGGACCACATACATCCGTATGTACAAGTCCTAATAACTCATTTGTCCTTTCTCTATGTCCACTAAATGGAATCTTGGTCATTTTACCCATGAGGCATGATTCATAAGTTCCCAATGATTCATAATCAAAAGGATCAAAGAACTTTTCTTTGTATAACTTGTTAATCCTAGCCTCACTAATATGACCTAATCGACAATGCCAAAGTAAAGTATTATTTATGTCATCTCTCTTACATTTTTCATTTTCATCAATATGAAATATATTATCATCCAAACATAGAGTCAACAAACCATTACTAAATATGCCAAAATAAATATTTTCATTAGAATATTTGATCGAGCAACCTTCGCTCGTTACATTAAGACTATAACCTTGTTTTAATAACAAGGGTATAGATATAATATTTCTAATGATCTTAGGCATATAATAATAATTTGTAAGCTCTAAGATCTTCCCATAAGATAACTTCAATATATTTGTCCCTACAGCTTCTGCTTGGATAGACTCTCCTCCAGCGCCATAGAGCTTGAAGTCATCTTTCTTCAAACTCTTAATTTTCTGCAGCCTCCTGCAAAGATTTGCAGATATGAAAAATCACAGTCGGTATCTAATACCCAAGAATTTGAAATAGAAGAATTTAATGATAATATAGTATGTATCTCATACATATACCTTTTGGTGCATTATTTGCACCAGACTTCATGGTTGCAAGGTAAGCCTTGCAATTCCTCTTCCAATGACCTGCTTTGCCGCAGTGAAAATAGGTCATTTATTCGGAGACCTTCTTCCTCTTTTTCTTCTTATTTATACCACTTTTAGGATTCAACCTTCTCTTTGAACCCTTTTTGCCTACCTTCTTCTTGGAGATCCCTTCCACAAGAAGAAGAGGAGCCTTATCTTTCTTGATATGGCTTTCTGCTGTCTTGAGCATATTTAACAGCTCAGGCAATGAAGAATTCAGTTTGTTCATGTGATAGTTCACGATAAACTGAGAAAATGATTCTGAGAGTGATTGCAGGATCAAATCCTGACTTAACTCTCCATCCATTACAAAACCTAATTGACTTAATCAAGTGATTAGGTCAATTACCTTCAAAACATGATTTTGTATGGATGTTCTTTCTATAATTCTTGCACAAAATAATTGCTTAGATATCTCATATCTAGCAGTCCTACTATGCTCTTCATAAAGCTCTATTAGATTGAGCAATATGGACTGAGTGTCCATGGTATCATGCTGCCTCTGTAATTCATTATTCATAGAGGCAAGTATGATGCATTTGACAGTAAGGGAATCATTTTGCCACATCTTGTATGTGGACTTATCTTCATCCATGGCATTATTTTCTAATGGCTTAGGATCAGGGGCATTAAGAATATAGGAGAGTTTTTCTTGATTGAGTACTATTTTTAGATTTCTCAACCAGTCAACATAATTTTGACCGATCAATTTATTTGAATCCAAAATTAAACGTAATGAAAGTGAAGAAGCCATTTAATCTACATAATAAAGAATAATATATAAGCAAATAATTCATGATGACAAAACATAATTAAATTAGGACTTTAATTTAATTATGTCTTCCACTAAAAATCATAATCCTCTTATTGATTTTCTTAGTGAGAATAAGATCCTAATTCCTTATAAAAAAATCTTGTGGTTGCACAACAAACCTATTATAAGTTCAAAGGTAAGAAACTCTTTCCAATTGCATTTTATGCAACTCTCAAAAACTTTTGCCTCTAAAACATTAATAGCCTTGTGTTAGCACAACAAACTTTAATGTTTTAGTTTAAGTAGAACCCTTCATTTCTATACAATCAAAATTGAAATATAACTACTTTTGTGGTTACACAACAAAGTAGTATATTCAAAATGCTATAAGCATCTCAATGCACTAGATTAATATTATATCTTTTTCCATGATAAATCTTATGGTTACACAACAGAACTAACATGGTTCTACACATAATAAGAAACTAGTATGAAGGAAGGCCTTAATGTAGTGAATATAATATTAAGCATTTCAATCTGAAATTAAATTAATCGAATCAGCCAGGTAAATGGGAGAGAAATGGGAGTCCCCCTATTGCTTTCCTTAGACACCAATAAATTGGCCAGATCAGACAACGAAATCAATTAAAAAACCATGTCCTTTTTACCAATCAAGAATCATTTTTTCTAGACACTGATTGATCAATTAGACATCCTGACTGATTCAGCTAAAGATTAATTACACTACAACTTAATATAATTTTTTATAGAGGGATTTAAATGGTCTCAATGCACATATTGATTTTAAATCAACTAGATGCATAATAGTGTTAATTATGATTTATATATGTCAATTAATATGTATAATTATTCTAGGACAACCATCATTATATAGTGAATACTTTCCACTATATCAGGGCAACCTTTATAGAATAATATATACAACATAATCTCATTATGATAAGAAAAAGAATATGATCTCATCATATAAATTAAAATATGCTAAAAATATTATATCATATTTTTCATTTATGCCATTATACTATAAGCAAAGCATTATATGATTTAACCTAATAAGGCTTGCTCTGATACCACTGATGGGATTGGTGTACAGGGCAGAAGCATGGATTTCAAAGCAAAAATATGAAATCATATAAACCAAACCCGAACCCTAGGACCACCTCATTAGCAATTAAATCATATAACATGCATTTGTAACATAAAAGAAAGTATTAGAACATACCTCTTATCGCTAAACCCTAAATTGACGCTGATCGCCGGTAGCAGTCTGTCAAGGGTTCCACCAGGTGCCCACGTGTTCACCCTCCAACATTGATCCACATAGAGACTTGATCAAGACACCAGCACCTCTGATTTATATAATTAGAGTTCTAACAATAAGAACTTTAATTAAAAAGGGCAAGACCTTCTTTGGCCTTTATGTTACCTTCCTTGCCTCTCCTTTTCTCTCTTTCTTTTTCCTTTGTCTTCTTAGTTTTCCTTCCTAATCTCTTAGTCTTAAGATGACTTCTTATCCTTATAAGGACAAGGTCTAGATAAGAAAAAAAAAGAAAAAAAATTAGATAAAAAGAAATTATTGTAAGAAAGAAAGATATTTTACACACACTCGAACTCTTGGTGTGCACCCCTATTTATAATGTACGTAGGGGTGCCAACAAAAAATCTCATGCCCTTTCCTCATCAATTTCTAATGCCCCATCAGCCAATGTCAAGCCTCATCAGTAAAAATGAGATGTAGACTTAGTCCAAGAGGTGCCTTAAAGCAGAAGGACTCTTGGTCTAATTCTATGTAAGTTTTTTACGAAGAGTCGCAATATATCATCTTTGGTGCCATCCTTTTCATCCATTAGATCATGAAAAAAAGGCCATCTAATGGCTCTAAAAAGGGACGCCCATTCAGCAAGAAGGCATGGAGATAATCTTTGAATAGTCAAAGTCCCAAGAGACTTTGACTTGGTCTAAGAGACGTCAAGGAGGAGTAGGCGGCATGGAGTCTTTGGCGGCAAAGGGTCTTGGGCGACAAAACATCCTGGGCAAAAAAATTAAAAATAAAAAGGAGTATTTCATCTATAGAAGGGCTCTTCTGCACCCCATATCTGATGTTCATGTCAACATAAAAATTTACGTGACATAATAGAATGAGAAAAGTCAAAGAAGGTAGGCGCCAACAAATCCATGCGCCAAAGAGTTGCACATGAAAGACTTCCCATGCGCAAGAGAGAGACTCTCTTGCATGTGAGATGTGTGGCACCCAATCTGAAGTCCAATCAATCTAGGTTAATCCAACTCAAGACCAAATTCTATTTGGCTCAAATTAGATCTAAATTAGCCCAAATTGGAAGCTAATTCGAATCCAATTTGAAACCAGGTGCTAGGGCTTGCTACATGCGCTCGCATGTTCATCTTGCAATCATGGTCTAATCCAATTAGACCCTTAATCAATTCTCTTTGTGTGTGACCCATTGGATTTCACATCTAACCAGCAATTAGTCTAGATGTTATTTGACCTAATCTAGTTAGAACTCAACCAAACTGATTTAGGTCAAAAACTAGCCAACCCAATTTGACTTAATTTAGAACACTTTCTAATTTAATAATCAAAATAAAATTTTAACTTGGTCAAACCCACGAGATATGATTGACATCTAGCAATGTATCATGGCTATCTGAAAGATATAAAATTTTGATAAAAATATCAAAAATATCCTTCAGTGAAAATTACCATGCAACTAGATCCTTCGATCTCCCTGCATCCTGAATATGACTCTAGGTATGAAAATATGTCAACCCCAATATCATATTCATTTTTCTTTCAATCTTATGATGATGATTCATTTAATTAAACATTAGAAACTATTTCTAATTTTTTTTTTTTATCATGCTTTGATCAAAGTCTTCCTAAATCATCATTTGTTTGAAGCAAGTAGGATGCAATTTTCTCTTACCAGGAGAGATCGATTCCATGTTAACCTACTCACAACCTTCATATATATAATCTACCATATCTAGATCATCCCGTACATAACTGAGTCATAAATGAGTATGAATCAAAATATGAATTTATATATATAAGATTCTATGGTAGTTTCAGGTCAAAAGATTATATGCACAAATTCCACTATGAGAACCATCTATTGACATGTAGATAAGACTCCATTAGATATTCTTGATTTAGATCAATTCAGTGAACTCATTCTCTAATGAGCACCCACATTCTTGTATTAGTATCATACACAAGTTCTTATGAGATCAATCACCCTCTCAATCGAGCATATAAAGAATATGCTAGTCTTACCAAAAAATATTGATCCCTAACTCAATGTCCCATCGACTAGGGATATTTAAATTAGGGTTTTAAGATTTTAGGTCTCACTGGTATGATCACATCATAATCCTAAAATCATAGTCCTAATATATAGAGTTCATCATAATTTTAAATAAATAATAAGACACTGCATATGATGAAATAAATGCCTTTATTTATTAAAAATATCATTACATGAGTCTGGAAGACAAAGAACATCCCAAAAATAAATTGGCGTGAGGGCATATTCCTTTCAAGACACTAAGTCGAACTTCTGCAGGAGCGGATTTAACCCCAATAATAGTCTTCCTACTCTCAAGTTCCAAATTCAAAGGAAGGGAGTACAAAAAAGGTGACTACCGAAGTTCTTTTTTAGATTTTGCGCTCGTTGGATGGAGAGTCTTAGCATTTATTGCACTAGCATCGAAGCTTCTTAAATACGAGATGATTCAAAAAGATAATTTCTCAAAACTCTTGGTGAAACCTTACCCTAGATACGCTATAATTAAAGCTTTTTTAGTTGTCGATCGCCTGTCATGATCAGTGAGACACATGTCAATCATAGATTGACTGGAGATGACCTGCCATCATAACCATCTCTGACTCTGTAGGGTATTTAAGTTTGTCTTCTTCTCCCCGGAGCCTCACTTCTCTTTGAACTCTTCTCTTTCTTCCTCTGGTGTCCTTCTTTCAACTTGAGAGCTCTTTAATTTTCTCCACCATTTTTTTCATTCGCGGGTTCTTTCCTGCTTGATTTCCATCATGCCCATTGTCTTGTTGCCCATCTCGATCAATCTAGGTTAGTTTCACAATCTTTTCTTTGATTATTTTGGTATCTTTTGCATCTTGTCCCTTTGGTTTCTTTGGGAAGGTTTTGCACCTTATTTTTTTGATTTTTTGGAGATTTTTTGGTGTTCATTTGATCCGAATGTCTTCGAAAACTTCTCAGTCTGCTAGTTCTTGAAGTTCGTCCAATCTGACCTTCCAAAACCCTGATACCATGGACGAGACCGATCTTAGAAGTATGTCCCATCCGACCTTTGTACCAGGCACAATCTCCTATGCCTTAATCGCAAATAATCTTTTATTGATTAGGATTTAATATGGGGTCCCTCCAGAATATGAACTAGAACTCCTTGGACCCAACGATTGGGCTTGTTCTCCCCTATCCAATCGATTTTGTCTGTACTTGAAACTCTTCATGCCAGACTGAGACTTCCCCTTCCATCTTATGTAGTTGTGATTTTCCATTTTTTGAACATCTTCCTAGCTTCCATAGTGCTGAACTCTTTTAGATTTGTAATCAGATTTCTCTTCCTTTGCCACCTAGCCGAAGTTCACTCGACCATTTTTCTTTTTAGAAATTATTATACCTTCAAATGCCATCCTTTTATGAAGGACTGGTGGTACTTCTCTCCTTAGTTTGGCAAGAAGAGGTTACTGAAAGGTGCTCTTTCTTCTATCCACAACTAGAAGGAGAAGTTCTTTATGTATTGTCTAACTTTGATGTTAGGGCTTCCTTCTTAGGGTCTTCTTAGAGAGTCAGTCCGCCGAGCTCCCAGTTTAAATAGGGGTGACCTTGATTTTGCCAATAAGCTTAAAACTTACCAAGCTCCTCTCCTTTTCGAACTTCTGAAAGAGCATACTTTGTTCAACATGGGCTTGAGTCCTCTTAACCCTGTTGGTATACTTTTCTACTTCATGAATTTTTATAAGATTTTGTATTCATATGTTGTTGACTATAATTTTTCTTTATTATAGAGATGGACACCCAGACAGTCAAAATGCTTACCAAGGGGCTTCATGCTCTAAAGAGGAAAGAAAAGGCACCGGACAAAAGCTCGAAGAAGATGAAGGTCGATGCTTTGAGCTCTGCGACCCCCATCGCTGCCACCATTGCCTCCGAAGTTGCCGAAGGTGCTAAAGTTATCCCTACCATTGAGGTTAGCACTATTGAAGGGGGCTCTATGCCTCCAACATCCTCAAGTCCTCCAGCCAAAGATCAAGCTCCGTAGCCTCTTGTCAAAAGAGAGAAAGGAGGGGAGAAAAAAGAAGAAGGTCGTTGTGAAGATGTTCTGCAAGGCTCATCCCGATGAGTCCAACAATGATAGCAATGATCTGGGAGAAGACCCCTTCAGCAACCCAGAGATTGTCTGGGATCTGATAGATAAGTTTACCATGTCCGAGGTAGTAGACCGGATGGCCGACCTTGATCATGCGTAGCTCATTTGGAATTTCCTTGGGACCTTCCTCAAGGTAATCATCTTGTTGATTCTCTTCTCTTTTTTTTTTTATGCATAACACCATTTGTTTATTGCAATTAGGTCACCAAATACTTGCCCATATCAAAATGATGCATCATCTGAGGGTAGAAGCCTTGATGGTTCAGGAGGACCTTCAGACCGAAGTTGCCCATCTTCGGGAAGAGAAGGCAGTCAAGGTTGATCGCCTCGCAAAGGAGAAGGCGGTCGAAGTAGGAGGTCTCTAGGAGGTGCTCAGGAAGGAAGAGCTCACTTCTACAGGACTAAAGACCACTCTAGCCTTGGAGGAGGAGAGGAGGAAGAAGGTCGAGGTCAAGGTCGTCGAGCTGTGGGATCAAATCTTAAGGTAGATTTCAGAAGCGAAGGTTCAGGCGGTGGAAGAGTTCAAGATTTTCTCTAAAATAAGGAATCTAAATGTCGAGTTTGGTCAGTAGGCTTTCATCAAGGGGTATGAGCTCTATGAAGATAGAGTGGCTCACAAATTTTCTAAGCTTGATCTTAGCTTCCTGGATGAGGAAGTTCCTGATGAAGAGGCAGGACCATCCACTAACGCTGTCGATCCTTCTCCTACCGAAGTCGCCCTCGAGCCCTCCGAACCTACTGTGGAGATGCCAGAACTTGCACCAAGGTCTGAGGTTGCAGAGAATTCTCCGACTTCATCCACTATCGTGCCTCCTGAGGTTGAAAACCTCAAATAGTTGTATTTTTTTTCTTTCTTTTTTATGTACATACAACACTTTAAACAATGAAAGTAGATCTTCTTTCTTTACGCTTGCATTATTTATTATTCAGAATTCTCTTAGCAATTAGAGTCATAACCCATCATCTCCAGTCAAGGCCGATCCCCTATCTTGAGGCATTCCTCTGAAGTCAATGTTAGAAATTTGAAAAAAGAGGTTCATCACTTGAAGAAAAAGTTGAAGAAAATAGAAGGTGAGCTTCAAAGATCGAGGAAGGATTGTTCAGAGGTGACGACAAAGGTTACTCACTTGTCCTAAGTGCATAGAAAGAACTCCATGGACTATATCAATAACAAGCACCATTTTACTGAAGAACTAGAACAAATGAAGAAGCTCAGTAGCGAGAAGGCTTGGACTTTGACCGCCAAGATGAGCTCTTTAAAAATCAAGCTGAGGGTTGTGCATGAGAGGATTCAAATACTCGAAGGAAGTTCAGCATGCTCCACTAATCGGACTGAGTATGGTTTGGATTGATCAAAAAGGTTCTCCGAGTTATAGGCTAGTTACAAGTAGCTGAAGAGTCATATAATGATTATAGGTGAGGTTGGTGTAGTCAAGTTGCCGACCTTCAACATCAACTCCGAAAGGCCAATGGTGAGATTGCCCAACTTCGACAATAATTGTTCGATAGAGCTCAAGTTGGCTCGAGCAGAGATTCGCAGGAGATACTCTCTTTGAGAGGCACTTTAGAGAGTCTGTCCACTGTGCATGAAAAAAAATAAAATCAAGCTGTATGAACTAAAAATTCAAATGGCATACTAGAAGGACATCGTGAAGGATGCTGAAGTCGAATTTGTAGTTCTAAGGAAGAGGCTAAGGGAGATAGAGGAGGAGTCACGAAAGTAGGAGAGGATGCTGAGGGAGAGTCTGGCGGCTCGACAAAGGCTTGAGGAGGAGGTCGAAGGGCTGAAACTCTCTCTTGTGATGGCTGGAGCTGGTAGTCAGAACTTCGATCCTGAATAGGACTCATCTCCCTTTCTCCTTTTTTTTTGTAACTAGTCTTACAGACCTATACTTTGTAATGAACTTCGTCCTTAATGAAATGATGTTTTCCTCAGTTGTCTTCTTGTTCTGCATGGATTTGATGTTTGTCAATTTTTCTATTTTCTTCACTTCATCTTTTGGTAGAATGACTATTGATGAAATATCTTTCTTCCACCATAGATAACCGAAGGTCTTCATCCATATCAGGATGAGCTTCTCCTCCTATTTCTGACATGATTAGCTTTCACTCTTGTACCTCATCCTACTCCCAACAAGACTGTAGGAGCACAAAAGGATCATTGAAAGGGCCTCCTATCTTAAATAAATAGAGGTCTTCATTTGTGTCAGGATGGGGTTCTCCTCCTATTTTTGATGTAGTTAAACTTTGCTCTTGTTAGGATGAGGTTCTTCTTCTATTTCTAATAGAATAGTAGGGGCATGAAAGAGCCATCGAGTGGGCCTCTCCCCTCCTCCTATCTTAAATGATTGAAAATCTTCATTCATGTCAGGATGAGGTCCTCCTCCAATTCCTGACATGGTTAAATTTTGCTCTTGTTAGAATGAGGTTCTCTCCTTATTTCTAATAGGACAGCAGTGTAGGATTTGATGTGGTGCTCTCAATCCTTGGAAGGCCATAGGAGGAGCCAAGATATTGGCTTTGGGAGACTAGGACGGATCTGAGTCTTAGGGCTAGGATAAGATTTATCTTAGGTGAAGATGGTGTGTAGCCCTGCACGGGACTCGAGGTTCAGGTGTGAGGATCTTGAGGAGGCTTGATAGGTGCTCCGAAGACCTAGGATATAAGGTAGAGCAAAGGACCAAAGCTATGAAGAAGAATCAGCCAAGATAAGAGGTTGACACACAAACGAGCTGGCTCGAATATGCAGCGAAGTTGGATGTCTCAGGCAGACAAAAGATTGAGTTCGGATGAGACGCAGTCGAGCCAGCTCGGCTCCTAAGAGAGCTAGCTCGATAGTGGCAAATAGAATTGGATAGGGTTTTATGTTTGGACTTGGATTGGGATTAATCCAAGGGGTCTCAAGGCCTAGTCTAATAAGATCTTAAGGGGGCTAACACATGTATGGATCGGGACTAGATCTAGTGGATGAAAGCATGTGAGATATATGTACATGGGCTCAGTGAGTGCTTTCATGTATTGGGTTAGCCAGAGGAGTTTTTGGTCGGGCCTAAAAGCTATGTATAAATACATAGGTTGTATTAAGATTTTATTATGCATTGGAATATAGAGCTTTTCTCTCTCAATCTCTCTTCTCTCTTCTCTCTAGAGTTGCTGCCCCAAAGGAGATGCCTCCCTCAAGCCCAAGAAGGGAGGCACCCCATCACATATTCAGATTGATGGATCGGTGGTTTGCTACGATAGAGAACATCAAAGGTCTTCTCAAGTCCATGCAAAAGATCAGGAATTTTCACTATAATTGGTATCAGAGTAGTACCAATTATTCCAATATTTGGTATCAGAGCCTAATGGTGCGTGAAAGAGAAGAAGAAGTCATGTAGGAAAAAATCAAAAATCTAGACACCTATTTCATAGTATGTCTCAGATCTACCTTTGTTATTGCTGTGGTTTGGCCAACCAGGAGTAGCGGATTGAAGGTGGAGGCTGAGAGGATTAACAAGAAGGATTTTTCTTGGGGTGTAAGATTTGGGTGCATGATTTTTTGATCGGTCTTGATTGGAGAGATCAAGGTGTATGATGGGTGACAGGATTCTCTAGGAAGATGGGTAGTGTGGGACTATTTGGCGAATGAAAAGAGAATTTTCAAGGGATAATAATCGAGGAAAAGTTGAAGAAGTGGCTATATATTCTTCGATTGTAGGAAGGCAGGAAGTAGTTAGGGATGCATTCAGCGATTCAATCAGAGTATGGATTTGTAAAGCCTTCGGGATAATGGAGATGGATGATCCATAAAGGTCCAATAGGTTAGGATTGGACAGCTATAGAGTAGCACAGAGATGAGGTAGGAAGTGTTGGAGTGCTACAGTAGTGCTTTCTTGGAGGCATAGAGACTGAGAGAGGCTTGGTGGTGTAGCAGTCGAGGGATGTATCTCAGCAAAGAGTGTTAAGGACATCTCAGGGAGATTGAAAATAGGTCTCAAGGAGAGCCAAGGGGTCTCAAGAAGGGCTAGAGGCATCTAGCAATTGGGAGTATCATGGATTAGGTATCTTCTACTGGGGCATCAGAGAGAGTCATGGTTTAGCTGGAGGATGTTCCTCTGAATGCAATTGAAGCGATGGTTGGTGCTTTAGCAGAAGAGGAGAAGTGCTAGGATGAAATCTTTTAGGATTTAGTCACTGCAAGTGAAGAGTCGGATGAGCTCTTGGTGGTCTCGGAGGAGCCCATAGGGTGTAGTGTATTTGAGATGATTGCGGATAGGTCTACGGAGTGCTGACGGTCTGAAGGCACAGCAATGGTGTCCGAGGCATAGCGGCAGGCTTAGCAGTGTAGCATTGAGTGGTTGTCCTTCGGAGACTCGATTATAGAGTCGGCTTTTACGACATCAAAGAGACTTTGGTTTTAGGTGAAGCACTGGGCAGAGGTAGCTTCATAGATAGAAAAAGATGTGACACGAGTTCAGAGCAGAGGAGTGCAGGAGGATCAATATCCTAGCACCAATGTCGGAGATATACAGTTTCAAGTGGAGCAGTACGTGCAAGAGGATAAGTGAAGTTCTGAGAAGATCGTGTCAGGGTATGTAGCAAGTGTCGGCATAGTATTGTTGTAAATTCTCCAGGATTGTTGATGCGGCTGCCAAGTAGAAGGATACTTAGAACTCCAAGGATGGTGCATAGAAGCAAGCCAAGGTCATCAGTGATGGAGATAGTCATCCTAAAGGCCTCAAAGGAAGCTCAACAGCTGAAAAAGAATGGTGGTGGCAAGGTGTGCATAAGTAGCTATCAAGACATGCATCGATAGTGGGTTCATGAAGAAAAATATTGCCAGGTGTGCCAAGGCTTGGGCACACCAAGGTGGAGATTATATGATTTGATGTGGTGCTCCCAAGCTTTGGGAGGCCAAAAGAAGAGCCAAGATGTTGGCTTCGAAAGACTAGGATGGATGTGAGTCCTAAGGCTAGGATAGGAGTTGTCCTAGGTGAAGGCAACATGTAGCCCTACACAAGACTCGAGGTTCAGGTGTGAGAATCTTGAGGGAGCTTGGTAGGTACTCTGAAGACCTGGGATACAAGATAGAGTAAAGGACCAAAGCCAAGGAGAAGAATTAGCCAAGACAATGAAGGAAATAATGCAGGATTTGCAATGCTACTTTCAAAATTTCTTTTAAAAATAACAAAAATATAGTAGAAAAAGTAATTAATCTAGTTAATTACCTACTAATCATATCAGAATATTAAATCATATACTAAGGATCTAAACATAATATGCATGCATTCATATAGATCTGGAAAAATAAAACTATGCAGTAAACTATTTACTACATCTATGTATTCAGAACACAATACTTTTTCATAGGTAGTCGACTGCCATGATCTGATCATCATTGAGGAGGTCCGCTGGCCATGACATAGCCACATAGATATTTGGCCTCTATGGATCGTTCACATGAGGCTCCTGATCCTGATCGGCTCCCCGCAAGTGCTAGCTTGACATCGAAGTCTTTCAAGGGCTGTTTTGATCGAATAGCTTAGATCTTCATCTATGGGCTTCACAAATGCTCCAGGTTGTTGGTAGACATAGTAAAGAGGTAGAGGAGGTTTTCTATAAAATTTTGTGGGCATACGACACTCGTAGCTCATGCAATGGCTTCCCGAAACCTAGGTCGAATAGCTAGGACTGCACTCTCCCTAAAAATCTTATGCTCCTTCTCTCTTAGTTTTCTCTCTCTCGAAGATGATTGAAGCCTCTTCCCATGCACCAAATGAATTTCATAAAAGTCCTCTCCTCAGAATAGGTGTTAGCACATGTCCCAAAAAACTTTCCTTTTAATATTTGCGCAAAGAACAACTTCTATGCATGTGGAGAACCAAAAACTACTTTAAATGCTAGTTTGAATTCAAACTCTTTTTAATTCAATCTACATCCAAACAAATTCAAACTTATTTGGGACATGTGAAGGAGTTGTGCACCCACTCTTCAGCAAGGAAAAGTCCATGTGAAACCACTTTCACGTGGAGATAATTGGCACACAAGAGAAGGGTGGTGCAAGGGATAAGATACGGTTGTTGTCAACTCAAATTCAAACTCATTTTGAATTTGAATGTCAACTAACCATAACATTTCCATTGAGGACATGGATGATCAGGGCATGAGGTATTATGTGTGTGGGAGAAAAGTCATGAGAAAATAAAAATCAAATTTTAAGTGGGCGTGGGACATAGGTGGCGCATGGGAAGAGAAGACTAGTCAAATTAGTCTTTGAAATTCAAATTTCAACCAACTGAACCAACCCAATTAAAATTAATTAGGCCCAATTAGAATAAATTAAATACAACCCATTTAGGCTTAATTAAATCTCAATAAAATCAAGAATTGATAAAGCTCAACCTCTGATCAAATCAGGGTTCGAACCTCCTTGGCGATTAGGTCAACTTGTGACCTAATCGGGTTAAACCCAACTGAAACCAATTCAATTGAACTTGAATAAAAAATCATAACTCAATTAAATTGAGTTAAAATCACTAATTAAACCTCTCATAATCTCAAAGTCCAAATCCAATAGGTCATCGGACAATAGAGTTCGTCGATATGAAATCCTAATTGAAGAGTACCATCCAATAGGACTCTTGATCCCGATGTCCGAAATGAATGAAACTTGCAATCATAGAGTCCATACTCTTGATCAGAGAGTTCTAGATAAGTAGAACTCAGTGTCCAAATGCTATAGGATATTTGGTCGAAGAGTTTCAATCCAGTGGGACTCTTGACCACAGCCAATAGATCAGGTAGAAACCTATAGTGTGTGTGACTACGTAGGTTCGAACCTAAGCCGATAGCATAGGAACCACTTTCTGTACTAATCAAAGTAACCATTTAGTAATGTTATCCAATGTTTGGATAGGTCGAATAGTCGCAATTACAACAATCAGAACCTACGTGAATATGGTTACCATATAATTCATCCCTATGACCTCTATGTAATAGATGACTCAGGATTAGACCGTCAATCCTAGAAAATATATCCATATTGTATCTCAAAGTAATTAATCCCGTGACTTCTCACTAAGACTATCCTGATCAAGACTTTGCTAAATTGAAACATAATTGAATACAGCTCCTGAAATCAGGAGTGGTCAATCCCATCTTGATACACGCACCGACTCCTCAAGTACTTAACTATGCCCAAAAACCATCCATCACTGAATTAAAAATTCAGGTAGTCAGGCACCAAAGCACAATGAGTTGCTTGGAAGTCATCGTGGTGATCTCAGATCGGAGGGACACTTATACCCATATTTTATTAGAGCTAATCTTGATAGGAGAGAAGCTCCAGAGTTGGTCACATTCAGTGCAGATGTACCCATACATCTCACTTATATACCATATCAGTATCTCAACACTCCTTGGCTATGAGGACAATCAACCTATATGGCACACAATTGCCTATACTCGATAAACAGTGTCATCCTAAGTATCAACGTATCATTTGATCATGAACTATTTTAAGAACTAAATGACAAATCCTTCTTTGTCGAATCTAGATAGTTCTAAAAACTTGATCATAACATAGGAGTTCATTAGAAGACAAAAATTTATGATGAAAAATGTCAAAATAATTTTTATTAATTCATAATTCATATATAATTATAAAAGTATAGCTCAACCGTCAACAGGCTGACGATTGATTTTGGAACACATTCCCAACAATCCCCACTTAGACTAAAGCTAGTCGGTGCAGTATCTAATACGTATCTTGGACTTGAAATCATTGAACTCCTTCACCGTAATAGCTTTAGTGAATGGATCGGCCATGTTTTCCTTTCATTGATCTTCTAAAGATCAACGTCACCTCGATCCACGATCTCTCGAACAAGGTGGTAGTTGCATAGAATTTGCTTCGTCCACTAGTGTGCCTTCAGTTTCTTTGCTTGAGCAATAGCTCAAGAGCTATCGCAATAAAGTAGAACTAAACCATCAAGGGAGGATGCTACTCTAAGCTCAGTGATGAATTTTCTCAGCCACACCACTTCTTTGGTAGTATCTGATGCAGCGACATAATCTATCTCGTAAACTGAATCGACCATAGCGTGCTGCTTGGAAGTCTTCCAACAGACAGCCTCATCATTAAGGATGAATATATATCTGATACACTCTTGCTATCATCATTATCAGACTTGAAATTGAAGTTTGTGAATCCTATAAGTTTCATGTCTGATTCACCATATACAAGCCACTGGTCCTTAGTATTTCTTAAATACTTCAGGATGATTTTAACAACCTTCCAGTGATTCTTCACTGGATCAGATTGGTATCTACTCACTATCCCTACTGAGTATTCCACATCTGATCATGTACATGTCATGGCGTATATGATAGAACCTACTATCGAAGCATATGGTATTCTACTCATACACCTCTCTTTCTAGAGGTGTTGTTGGACAATCCCTTTTTGAAAGAAAAATTCTATGGCCTATCGATAGATAGCCTTTCTTAAAATTTTCCATGCTGAACCATTTCAGCACAGTATCAATGTATGTAGATTGGGACAATCCAAGTAATCTTTTAGATCTATCTCTATAGATCTTCATCCCTAGGATGTAGGAAGCTTCTCCTAGATCTTTCATGGAGAACTATGATGACAGCCACATCTTTATTCCTTATAATGCAGGAACATCATTTCTGATTAAGAGAATGCCATCCACATATAATACTAAAAATATAATTGCTAGACCATTAACCCACTTGTATATGCAGGACTCGTCTTCGTTCTTAACGAAGCCATACATTTTGATTATTTTATCAAATCATATGTTTTAGCTCCTAGATGCCAGCTTCAATTCATAAATGGACTTCTAAAGCCTACACACCTTAGACTCATCTATGGATATGAATCTTCAGGCTTATCATATACACCGTGTTTATCCAGTTTAATCTCTCCACTTCTTAAGAATCAGTTGAAATTATCACATCTATCTGTAGATTTCATAGTTTAGATGAGTCGGGTATGGCAAGCATAATTTGAATGGATTTGAGCATTGCCATAGGAGAGAATGTCTCATCATAGTCAATACCATAACATTGCGATACCCCTTGACAACTAGATGAGCTTTATAGGTCTCTACCTTTTCGTCTATGCCCCTTTCCTTTTTGAAAACCCACTTACACCCTATAGGTTTAACCCCTTCGGGTGGGTCAACTAATATCCATACATCATTGATCTTCATGGACTCTATTTTGAATTTCATGGCCTCAAGCCATTTCTTAGAGTCTAGTCTCTACATTGCATCCATGTAGATAATCAGATTCTCATCATTCTCATCAAAATCGATGGGATCCCCATCCCAGATCAAGAAATCATAGTATCTATCCGATTGACGTGGTACTCTACTAGATTGTCTTAAGGATGCATCTACAATGGACTCTAGATCTGATCTAATCAGATCCAGCTCAGATTCAACAATTTGTGTCTGTTCTTTCATCTATCGAGCTTCATCAAGTTCGATCTTAGAGGCATTAGTTCCTTCACCAAGGAACTTCTTTTTTAAAAGGACCGCCTTAACGTTGACAAGCACTTTTTGCTCATCAGCAAGGTAGAAGTAATACCCTTTGATTTCTTTTGGGTAACCTATAAAACTATACTTATCAGACCTAGGTGCAAACTTATCTATCATTAAATATTTGACATAAGTCGGACACCCCCAAACCCTAAGGTGTGAGAGCACTGGTGATAGGAACGCGATGTTGTCGTTAAGACACCGTGTTTATTAGTTTAATCTGACTTCTTAAAATCATTGAAAATACGTAAATAGTAGTGAGTCGGGTCGAATCCACAGGGAAGGTAGTGTTTTTAGATTTGAAATCTTTGATTTTTTTGAGAAGAAAAAGAAAATGATTTGAATTTTGAAATAAAAACTGAAGTCGGAAGATTGAAAATAAAAATTAAAAGATGCAGGAATTTAAATTTGGTACTAAGATCTACTAGTTAGATCTTAGCATCTACTTGCAAAGCAATAATTTAAAGTGCAAAAATTAAATTACAATAAAAATAAAAAGCAAGAAATTAAAATGCAAAAATAAAATTTTTATTAACTAAAATTTCAGAATTTAAATACATAAAATTTAAAAAGAAAAGATAATAAAATAAAATAGCCTGATCTCTGATCTTGGATCGGCATTGGTAGAAAGATGGTGTAGAAGCTCGGCTCTTCTTCTCGGCACCCATTGCTTCGAAGCAGCCTTTAACCCATAGCCTGGCTTCGTCCTATACCAAAGCTTCACCTTGATCGGAGATATTGAATTTTTGATGGCCTGGGATCCTTTTTATAGAGCTAGGAGGGCTGGATATTTTTTCTAAAGGCAATATGGGACTAATGAACTTTGTAATCGTCAAAATACAAACAATTTGGAATAAAATTCGAATTAAAATAGCTCTGATATGACTCTGGTAAATCTGATAAAATCCAGTTCAATAGGAAATCCAACGGTCCAAAAATCATCAAAATCGGATGCAGATCAGCTCAGATCGGGTCGGATTAAATTCTGGTCGTTGGATCGCGCTTGATCGAGGAAATCTGGCCGCAAATCATGCTTCGGGAGTCTAGATCACCGTCGGTAGCATTCTGGACCATCGAATATCGCCTGGATGAGCGCTGCCATCCGATGGTGATCCACGTGATGTTTGTATTGAATAAATTCGGAAGCAACCACAGCCGTCCGATCCTGACGCAAACAACCAATCCGTCCGATCGCGCAATAACTATTCCCATGGACGGTGGCCTCACCGCACACCGAACCAATCAGTGCCACTGTTGTCGGACGAAAAAGACTAAATCCCTTGTGAGACGCGTAATTTCTGTGAACTTAAGGGGTCTAGGTCACGTGGAATCTCTGATTAGCCGGAATTTGCTGAGCTGGCGGTCAAGCCTAGATCAATGGACCGGCTGATGGCTTCAACGGCTGAGTCGCTTGTGGTTGGCTGGCTTGGTGGCTCGGCTTACGGAGCCGGCTGAGCCATTTTTTTTTATTTA
>QRFJ01001446.1:65129-101691 GCA_006176705.1 Cocos nucifera
TTGTCGTTAAGACACCGTGTTTATCAGTTTAATCCGACTTCTTAAAATCATTGAAAATTGCGTAGATAGTAGTGAGTCGGGTCGAATCCACAGGGAAGGTAGTGTTTTTAGATTTGAAATCTTTGATTTTTAAAAGAAAAAGAAAAATTTGAGTTTTGGAATCAAAAGTGAAGTCGGAAAATTAAAATAAAAATTAAAAGATGCAGGAAATTTAAACTTTGGTACTAAGATCTACTAGTTAGATCTTAGCATCTACTTGCAAAGCAAAAATAATAATTAAAGTGCAGAAATTAAATTACAATAAAAATAAAAAGCAAGAAATTAAAATGCAAAAATAAAATTTTTATTAATTAAAATTTTAGAATTTAAATACATAAAATTTAAAAAAAAATAAAATAGCCTGATCTCTGATCTTGGATCGGCATTGGCAGAAAGATGGTGTAGAAGCTCGGCTCTTCTTCTCGGCACCCGTTGCTTCGAAGCAGCCTTTAACCCATAGCCTGGCTTCGCCCTGTACCAAAGCTTCACCTTGATCGGAGATGTTGAATTTTTGATGGCCTGGGGTCCTTTTTATAGAGCTAGGAGGGCTGGATATTTTTTCTAAAGGCAATATGGGACTAATGCCTTTGTAATCATCAAAATATACAAAGAAATTTGGATAAAATTTGAATCAAAATAGCTCTGATATGACTCTGATAAATCTGATAAAATCCAGCCATTCAATAGGAATCCAACGGTCCAAAAATCATCAAAATCGGATGCAGATAAGCTCAGATCGGGTCGGATTAAATTCTGGCCGTTGGATCGCGCTTGATCGAGGAAATCTGGCCGCAAATCGTGCTTCGGGAGTCTTGATCACCGTCGGCAGCATTCTGGACCGTCGGATCATCGCCTGGATCGAGCGCTGCCATCCGATGGTGATCCGCGTGATGTTTGTATCTGAATAAAATTCGGAAGCAACCACAGCCGTCCGATCCTGACCGCAAACAACCACATCCGTCCGATCGCGCAATAACTGTTCCCATGGACCGCGTGGACCGGCCGCACCGCACACCGCAACCAATCAGCGCCGCTGTTGTCGGATGAAAAGACTAAATTACCCTTGTGAGCCGCGATAAATTTCTGTAGACCCTTAAGGGGTCTAGGTCCACCACGTGGCAATCTCTGATTCGCCGGAATTTGCTGAGCTGGCGGTCCACGCCTAGATCGTGGACCGGCTGATGGCTTCAATGGCTGAGTCGGCTTGATGGCTTGGCTTGGCTTGGTGGCTCGGCTTACGGAGCCGGCTGAGCCATTTTCTTTTTTTTTATTTAATTTTTATTTATTTTATATCTTTCAAAATTCATATCTTTTCCATTTTAGCTCCGTTTTACTTGAAATTTATTTCGTTGTGATCAGAAAAATGAGCTCTTTCTATTGATAATAAAATTTTATTTTTTTAATTTTTATTATTTTTATTATTTTATTATTTTTTTAATTAATTTTTTAATTAATAAAAATATGAATTTTTCAAAAATTATATATAAATTGATTATTAATTTTTAAAAATTAATATCAATTAATTGATAAATTAATACTTTTATTTGTGAATTTATGATATTTATCAGACATCATTCCTGATTAAGAGAATGTCATCCACATACAATACTAGGATTACAATTACTGAGCCATTAGCCCACTTGCATATGTAGAGCTCCTCTTCATTCTTAATGAAGCCATACATTTTGATTGTTTTAGCAAATCATATGTTCCAGCTCCTAGATGCCTGCTTCAGTCCATAAATGGACCTCTAAAGCCTACACATCTTAGACTCATCTATGGACGTGAACCCTTCAAGCTGTATCATATACATCTCTTCATCCAGCTCTCCATTCAGAAAAGTTGTTTTCACATCAATCTACTAGATTTTATAGTCTAGATGGGCAGCTATGGCAAGCATAATCTGAATAGATTTGAGCATTACCACAGGAGAGAATATCTCATCATAGTCAATACTATAATGTTGACGATATCCCTTCACAACCAAATGGGCTTTATAGGTCTCCACCTTTCTATCTGCACCTTTTTTCTTTTGAAGATCCACTTACATCCTATAGGTTTAACCCCTTCTGATGGATCAACTAATGTCCATACATCGTTGATCTTCATGGACTCCATTTTGGATTTTATGGCCTCAAGCCATTTCTTAGAGTCTGATCTCTGCATTGCATCTATGTAGGTAATTGGATCCTCATCATTCTCATTGAGTTCAATGGGATCCCCATCTTGGATTAAAAAATCATAGTATCTGTCTGGTTGACGTGGTATTCTGCCAGATTGCCTTAAAGGTGCATCTATAATGGGCTCTAGATCTGATTTAGTCAGATCCAGCTCAGGTTTAATAATTTGTGTCTGTTCTTCCACCTACCAAACTTCATCAAGTTTGATCTTAGAGGCATTAGTTCCTTCACCAAGAAACTTCTTTTCCAAAAAGACTGCCTTAAGACTAATGAACACTTTTTGCTCATCAGCAAGATAGAAGTAATATCCTTTGATTTCTTTTGGATAACCTATAAAACTATACTTATCAGACCTAAGTCCAAGCTTGTCTATCATCAAATGTTTGACATAAGTCGGACACCCCCAAATCCTAAGGTGTGAGAGCACTAGCTTACGCCCTGTCCATATCTCATATGGTGTTTTATTAATTGATTTACTTGAAACCCTATTTAGAATGTAATAAGCTGACTCATGCGCATATCCCCATAAGAAGATCGGCAAACCAGTAAACCCCATCATGAATCGAATCATGTCCAATAGGATCCGATTCCTCCTTTCAGACACACCATTATGTTGTGGTGTTCCAAAAGGAATCCATTGGGAGAGAATCCCATTCTCCCCTAAATATGTTAGAAACTCATTGAAAAGGTACTCACCCCCTCGGTCAGATCAAAGAGTTTTAATACTCTTTTCAGTTTGCTTCTCTACCTCATTTCGAAATAGTTTGAACATTTTAAACGACTCCAACTTATGCTTCATTAAATAGATGTAACCATACCTCGATAGGTCCTCTATGAAGGTTATGAAGTAGAAGTCTCCACCTCTGGCACTTGAGCTCATGGGTTTATATACATCTGAATGTACTACTTAGGAGTTTAGTGGCTCATTTATCATTTTCAGTAAAAGATGACTTGGTTATCTTACCAAGAAGACAGGATTCATAGGTCGAAAGTGATTCACAATCACTAACCTCAAGAATTTCTTCTTAAGCTAATCTATTTATTCTATTCTTATTAATATGATCCAACCTACAGTGCCAAAGGTAAACTTCAAATACATCACTAATTCTAGGACGTTTATCGATGGATTGAACCACGTTAATAGGCATAGTTAATAAATAAATACTATTATTCAATCGTCCAATAAAAATTATAATACCATTTAAAATGACATTACAAAATTTTTCTTTTATTGATATTTCATAACCATTCATGGCCAAAAGGCCTACAAAAATGATATTCAATAAGAAAGTTGGACAAAAATGGCATTCATTAAGAATAACTTTATTTAAATTGATTATAAGGTTCATGATTTCTAAAGCTAAAATTTGAACTTGTCTTTCATCTCCAACGTTCAGGAACCTCTTATCTTGATCAAATCTCCTACTGACCTATAAGCCCTGCATAGAATTATAAATATGATAAGGACTTTCAGTATCTAATACCCAGGCAGTAGAATCAAATAAGAAAAAATTGTAAGGTGTTATCAATAATTACCTTGTCCAGCAACAACTTGCTTCCTCCTTGGCCTGTTCGAATCCAGGGAGGCAATATATAGAGGATAGTTCCTCTTTCAGTGCCCCTGCTTCTTGTAGAAGAAGCACTCTGCCTGGCTCTGGTCGGGCTTGCACTTCTTGGTCTGACCCCGTGCAGTCGTCCTGGCATTTGGCTGCACCTTCTTATTCTTCTTCTTCTTGTTCTTCCTTCCTTTCTTAAAGGGTCGACAACCAAAAGAAAACTCTCCCACTACATTCATCATCTCCTTATGGAGTTGGTGATCCTTCTCAAAGTTCTGTAGCAACCCCAACAAGTCATGGTAGTTGACTGTAGGCTTTGTCATTCTGAAATGAGTCAGGAAAGGGAGGAAAAACTTAGGCAAGGAATTAAGGATCACACGCTTACCAAGCTGCTCGTATAGGAAAAAGCCTAGCTTGCTAAGGCACTCAATCATCTCGATCATGTACAATACATAATCGATGACTAAGACCCCATCTCTCATCCGAGCATTGAAAATGGCATAACTTATTTTGTTCCTTTCAACATCGTTAGACGTGCCAAAGGAGTCATTCAACATTTGAAGCATCTCTTATAGTTGAGCATTTTTGAACCTACAGCTAAACTTGTCATTTTTTACCGCTAGCATTATGCACCGAATGATGGTACGGTCATTAAGCTACTTCTGGTAAGTATCTCGTACCACTCCTCTAGCATTCGCAACTGGCTCCTCGGGTATTGGATTCGTTACTATATAAAGGATTCGCTCATGCTCTAGGATGATTTTCAACTTATGATACCAGCTATCGAAATTAGGTCCCATTAATTTATCATTGTCTAACAATGATCGGAGCAGCAGGTTAGTGGCCATTTCTGCACAAAAAGAAAAATCAAACCTAATTAGTATATGAATCAATTATCCTAAAGACTTGGACTTTAGTCTAAAGGTCCTTCCACTATTTTATACAAATTGATAGCCTCTACCTCTAATTCGAGGAATTACTTTAATTTCTTAGTGGATACTAGAATCCACATAGACTACACACGGGCCCAACTTTGGTTGGTCAACTCATGTGCATCTATGGGTAAATTCAAAATCAACTGTTTCTCTAAAAAACTTCTAGTAATATTGATTTTGCCCTGGAGACCTAATCAGTAGGCATTGGCCTCCATTGAAAAGGTTCGATTAGGTCCAACCATTAACATGACCATATTTCGTCTTATCTAGCCAATAAATGATTAAACTCGATTTTGGTCTGCTAACCTAACCACCATCAGAAAGACTTAACCAAATTATCATTTTATGAATGATAATTTTATTAGTTAATAATCACCAGGCCTTTGGGTCTCCAATGATCATTATACTAATGAACCCATTATCACTTAACTTAATGGGAGGCTATGATTTAGTTATCTATATAACTATTTCATTTTTAAGAACCTAATAATTTTAGAGAATTTAAATAACATATTTTAAGAAGGGAGAGAAATTCAGCGAGCCAATTTCGATTCTTCCACTGACTTAACAAAGTCAGATAAAAAAGAATCTAATCTAGGCTAGCATTAGGAGCACCTAAATCAGTTAGACTGATTTACCTAATTAACATGGGTGAGCCCAAATCATCAAGTGATCTAATCAAAATCTAATTCACTAGGATGGCCAAGTAAGTGAGATCAGTGGAAGGGATATGCCATTAACTCATCAAGGATCGAATCAATGTGAATAGCTCCTAATTAAAAATCACTGATCAAAGTACCAAACTTATGTTAGACACCATCCAATTTATTAGTTTTAATTTTACCAACCTAGTAATTTTAGGTTCGACCGTGTAGCCATGAATCAAGTCTATTTGGTCCTCGTTAAAGACATGGACTTGACCAACTACAACTATTATAATTGAGTCTATAGAATCCTTGACCTAATCTAAATTAACATTTAATTAGATTTGATCAACTACTCTAAATTAGTTTATTCTTTAACTAACCTTAGGTCTAACTCAATTTATGGACCTAATTCATCTAACCCAATAATCCACAAGTTTATGATTAAGGACTTAGGATCTTAATTCATAATTCTAGATATTAAATCATTTTACTTAAGTTTAATTAAGTTTATTGGCTGAGGGTTAGGGTTTGGCATTTCAAAAATATTTTTTAAATTTTGAAAGATTCTTTATAACTTGGTATTGTTCACCAATTGAGTCGACTCACTTCAAAATTGAATTGGCTCAATTCACAAACAACACTAATTGTAGGGTTTAATCTGAAACTATGTACACCACATAATACTAAATCATAAATCAAACTTTAGATCCTAACTAAACATGCATTCATGATCAAAAATTAGATAAAAACCTAATTTATCATATCATAAAAATTAGATCTAATCTAAAAATTTTATGATCAATTACAAGATCAAGCACATACAATGACAATCTTTGCACTATAGTGGGTAAACCCTATAGCAGGACAACCTGCAATTCATGCAATCTTGATTTTAATTTTCATATCTAATTAATTAAATTATTAGATTAATATTTAGATTAAATCTAAATTATCAATCTAAATATGCAAGCATATTATGTTTAGCAAACCCTAGCTCTGATACCATTTGAAGGAAATAGTGCAGGGTTTATAGTGCTACTTTCAAAAAAACTTTTGAAAATAGTAAAAATGTAGCTAAAAAAGTAATTAAATTAATTAATTACCTATCGATCATATCAAAATATTAAATCTTATACTAAGGATCAAAACATAATATGCATGCATTTATATAGATCTAGAAAAATAAAACTATGCAGCAAACTATTTGCTATATCAATGTGTTCAAAACACAATACCTTTTCGTGGATAGTCGATAGCCATGATCTGATCATCATCGAGGAGGTCCACTGATCATGATGTAGCCACATAGATATCTGATCTCCATGGATTGTCCACATGAGGCTCCTGATCCTGATCGACTCCTCGCGAGTGCTAGCTCGACACCAGAGTCTTTTAGAGGCTATTTAGATCAAATAGCTTTGATCTTCATCTACAGGCTTCACAGACACTCTGGGTTGTTGGTATATGTAGTAAAGAGGTAGAGAAGCTTCTCTCTAAAATTTTGTGGGCTTATGATGCTCGTAGCTCATGCAATGGCTTTCTGAAACCTAGGTCGGATACCTAGGAGTGCACTCTCCCTAAAAACCTTGCGCCCCTTCTCTCTTGGTTTTCTCTATCTAGGAGATAATTGAAGCCTCTTCCCATGCACCAAATGAATCTCACAAAAGTTCTCTCTTTATAATAGGTGTTAGCACACATCCCAAAAAATTTTCCTTTTAATATTTGCGCAAAGAACAACTTCTATGCATGTGGAGAACCAAAAACTACTTTAAATGCTAGTTTGAATTCAAAACTCTTTTTAATTCAAACTACATCCAAACAAATTCAAACTTATTTGGGACATGTGAAGGAGTTGTGCGCCCACTCTTCAGCAAGGAAAAGTCCATGTGAAACCCCTTTCACATGGAGATAATTGGTGCACAAGAGAAGGATGGCGCAAGGGATAAGATATGGTTGTTGTCAACTCAAATTCAAACTCATTTTGAATTTGAATGTCAACTAACCATAACTTATCCATTGAGGACATGGAAGATCATGGTGTGAGGTATTATGTTCATGGGAGAAAAGTCACGAGAGAATAAAAATCAAATTTTAAGTGGGCGTGGGACATAGGTGGCGCATGGGAAGAGAAGACTAGTGAAATTAGTCTTTGAAATTCAAATTTAAACCAATTGAACCAACCCAATCAAAATTGGTTAGGCCCAATTAGAATAAATTAAATCTAATCCAAGTAGACTTAATTAAATTTTAATAAAATTGAAAATTGATCAAGCCCAGTCTCTGATCAAATCAGGGTTCGAACCTCCCGACGATTTGGTCAACTTATGACCTAGTCGGGTTAAACCCAACTGAAACCAATTCAATTGGACTTGAATCAAAAATCATAAATCAATCAAATTAAGTTAAAATTACTAATTAAATCTCTCATAATCTTAGAGTCCAAATCGGGTAGGTCACCGGATAATAGAGTTCATCGATAGAAACCCTAATTGAAAAGTCCCAGTCCAGTAGGACTCTTAACCCCGATGTCCGAAATGAATGAAACTTACGATCACAGAGTCCATACTCTTGATCAGAGAGTTTCAGACAAGTAGGACTTAGTATCCTAATGCTATAGGATATTTGGTCGAAGAGTCTCAGTCCATTGGGTCTCTTGACCACAGCCAATAGATCATATAGAAACCTCTAGTGTGTGTGACAGGTTTGAACCTAAGTTGGTAGCATAGGAACCACTTTCTGTACTAATCAAAGTGACCATCTAGTAATGATATCCAATGTTCGAATAGGTCGAATAGTCGTAATCACAATAATTAGAACCTACGTGAATATGGTTACTATATAATTCATCCCTATGATCTCTATGTAATAGATGACTCAGGGTTAGACTGTCAATTCTAGAAAATACATCCATGTCATGTCTCAAAGCAATTAGTCCCGTGACTCCTCATTAAGACTATCCTAACCAAGACTTTGCTAAATTAAAATATAATTGAACACAGATCCTGAAACTAGGAGTGGTCAACCCCATCTTGATATACGTACTGACTCTTTAAGTACTTGACTATACCTAAAAATCTTCCATCACTAAATTAAAAATTCAGGTACTCTAGCATCAAAGTACAGTGAGTTGCTTGGAAGTCATCATGGTGATCTTAGGTCGGAGGGACACTTATACCCATATTCTATCGGAGCTAATCTTGATAGGAGAAAAGCTCCATAGTTGGTCTCATTCAATGCAGATATATCCATACATCTCACTTGCATGCCATACCAGTATCTCAACACTCCTTGGTTATAAGGACAACCAACCTATATGGCATACAACCACCTATACTCGATAAACGTTGTCATCCTAAGTAACAACATATCATTTGGTTGTGAACTATATTAAAAACTAAATGATAAATCCTTCTTTGTCGAATCTAGATAGTCTTAAGGACTTCATCACAACATAGGAGTTCATTAGAAGACAAAAAAAAATTGATGAAAAATATCAAAATAATTTTTATTAATTCATAATTCATCTATAATTATAAAAGTATAGCTCAACCGTCAATAGACTGATGATTAACTTTGAGACATATTTTCAATAAACAAGAGACTGACACACAGATGAGCTAGCTCAGATATGCAGTCGAGCTGACTCAGCATGCAATCGAGCCAATTATCTCTGGTAGATAGAAGATAGGGTTCGGATAAGACGCAGTTGAACTAGCTCAGCTCTTGAGAGAATTGGCTCGATGGTAGCGAATAGAACTGGATAGGATTTTCTATTTGATCTTGGATTGGGATTAATGTAAGGGATCTTAAGGCCTGATCTAATAAGGTCTTAAGGGGGCTAACTCATATATGGGTTAAGACTAGATCCAAGGGATGAGGGCATGTGAGACATATGTACATGAACTCGGTGAGTACTTTCATGTACTCACTTAGCCAAGAGAGTTTTTGGTCGGGCCTAATAGCTATGTATAAATACATAGGTTGTATTAGGATTTCATTATGCATTGGAATATAGATCTTTTCTTCCTCAATCTCTCTTCTCTCTAGAATTGCGGCCCTAAGGGGGTGCCTTCCTCAAGCCCAAGGAGGGAGGCACCCCATCACATATCCAGATTGGTGGATCGGTGGTTTGTTGCCATAAAAAATGTTAAAGGTCTTCTCAAGTCCATGCTAAAGATCAGGGATTTTCGCTACAATTGGTATCAAAGCGGTACCGATTGTCCCAACAAGTAGGGGCATGAAAAGATCGTTGAGTGGGCCTATACCCCCTCCTATCTAAAATGACCAGAGGTCTTCATTCATGTCAGGATGAGGTCCTCTTCCTATTCCTGACATGGTTGGACTTTGCTCTTGTTAGAATGAGATTCTTCTTCTATTCCTAACAGAACAGTAGGAGCACGAAAGGATCATTGAGTGGGCCTCTCCTCTCCTTCTATCTTAAATGATCAGAGATCTTCATCCATATCAGAATGAGATTTTTCTCTTATTCTTAACATGATTGGATTTTGCTCATGTTAGGATGAGGTTCTTCTCTTGTTCCTAATAGGATAGTGTTGAAAAATGTGTCCCAAAGCCAATCGTCAGTCTATTGACGGTTGAGCTATATTGTATCTATAATTGATTCATTAATAAATAAAATATATTTTTTATATTTTTTTATCATAAAGTATTCATCTTCTAAGAAACTTCATTATTGTGATGAAGTCCTTAGGACTATTTAGCTTCGATAAAGAGAGGATTTATCGATTAGTCCTTAAATCTATTCACGACCAAATGATAGGCTTTTGATTAGAATGATAGTATCTATCGAGCATAGGTCGCTGTATGCTGTATAGGTTGGTTATCCTCTTAACCAAGAAGTATGAAGACACTGATATGGCATATAGGTGAGATGTATGGGTACATTATCATTGAACATGACTAACTCCAGAGCATTCTGCTATCAAAAATATCTCTGATAGGATATGGATATAAGTGTCCCTTAGACCTAAGATCACCTCAGTGACTTGCAAGCAACTCACTATGCTTTGGTACCGGACTAACTAAATTTTTAATTCAGTAATGGAAGGCTTCTGGGCATAGTCAAGTACTTATGAAGTCAGTGTGTGATCAAGATGGAATTGGCCACTCCAAGAGTTGGAGAAAAATATATCACTATATTTTAATATAATAAAATCTTGGTCAAGATAATCCATCAAATAGATTTGATATTTTAAAATACAATGTGGATAACCTTATCAGAGTTGATAGTTAAACTCTAAGATATCCTACGAGCATTTTGGTCAAGTGGATGAATTATATGAAACTATATCCGCATGAGTTCTAAGGATGTTGTTCTACACATTTGACCTATCCGGCCGTCGGATATCATTGCTAGATGGTCACTTTGATTAGTATAAAAATTTATTCTTATGCTATTGATTTAGGTTTAGACCTATGAGGTTACACACATTAGAGTTCATGATCTGAATGGATGGTTGATCGATGATTAAGAATCATTCTAGGGTTAAACGATCAATACGATTGATGTTTAACCTAGTGCAAGTATTACAGGAGGATTGATTAGCAATTAGATTACTAATTGGCTTAATTTGATTAAGCCAATGGGCTAAGATTAAGTTCAATTAAATATGATTTAATTAAATTTGGTTTGGGCTTGATTGAATCAAGTCTAATTGATTTATTGGATAAGCCAAATGCAAAAAAGAACTACTCCTAGTTCAACTAGGACTTGGGTCAATTCAATTTTTTAATTTGATTAAAAAATTAAATCAAAATTAAATTTAATTTAATCTAATTTAATTAAATTCTTAATTAGTTTAGATCTAATTTAATTAAGTTGAATTAATTTTGGTTTGACTTGGTTTGAGAAACCATGTTGGACCAAGTCAAAATAAGAATCCTTGTAAGACTAGGAACTTTCCTCCTTGCGCCACCTTAGTCCCAACACCCACCCTTCACACCCCCTTTGATTTTGCATGAATTATCCATGCCCAAGAGAATCCCACCACATCCCAAATTGCTCCTCTTTCTTTCTTGCATGGTAAATTAAGTGCAGACCAAGTCAAAGTAGGAATTGGTTTTGATTTCAAATTCTATGAGATAGAATTTTAGGAAACCAAAACTCTTCCTATAGTGCATCGATTCCATCTAAATATTTTATAGGATTTTATGGATTTTAGAGGGCTTTTTGTGTGACAAAACTTAATGGTCCATAGTAGAAAAGAAGGAGGGGGCACCCAAGAGTTGGGCGCCCCTTCTCTTGCCCAATTTGGACATTCCTCGTCTAAGTATTTGACCTAGACAAGGACTCCTCTATATCTCTCAATATAAGATGAATTTTGGGCTGATTTTTGGATATATTCTAGATCATTGAGAGATCTTTGGGGTGTGTGAAAATTAGGGAGAAAGAGTATTGGAGCATGGGGATTTCATAGACATCAATCTTGGTGTCTAGGTGAGAGAACAAAGAAGAATAAGAATGGTTCTTCTTCTAGGATTTTTTCTTTAATCACTTCCTCCTTATTTAGAGATTTTTGAAAGATGTCTCAAGTTTAAAATCTCTTCTGCTTCTTTTTAAAAATTGAAGAGTCCAAGATTTGAAGAAGGTGGTTCCAAATTGACCATCAAAGAAGGATCAGCACAATACCAGCATACTACACTGATTTCCTGCATTGAACTTCTAATCATGGTTCGTGGGCTCATGTGGATGACTTCTAGAGGCTAGACGCATGTGCAGATTACAACATCATCCTCAAGTTTGGACCAGCAAGTTAGAATATCTATCTTGCTTAGGTAGTAGATCTAATCTATTATTTTCATACTTGCATTAGATGTAGTCTATATACATGTTGATGTCATCAACATATTTTAGTTTCTTCTTTAGATTTAAATTTCTGATTTAATAACATGCCTTGATCATATAATAGATCTCAGATCTACAATATTTTTAAATATTTAAAATTAATTTTAATTTATTTTTGTCTTTCACTGTCTGATCTTAAAAAAGTTTCAAGATCTAGTCCTGAAATCCTAAATCTGATTCCTTCAATTGGTATCAGAGCCTAAATTATTCATTACACAATTATTTGAGCATGTTTAGATTATTTTTTGAATTAGATCTAATTTTTAATCAAATTATTAAATCTAAAATTAAAATTTTTGATCACACGAACTACTATAAGATTGTCCTGCTATAAGATTTATCCCTTATAGTAAAAAGATTATCCTAGTTCGTATTAATCTGCTTCTAATTATAAATTTATTAAATTTAATCTAATTTTATTTATAATTTAATAGATTTAAAATAGTTTTAAATCTAAAAATAAAATTTTTAGATTGCATGGATTGCTATAAGGTTATCCTGCTGTAAGGTTTATCCTTACAGTGGAAAGATTGTCCTAGTACGTGCTGATGTAAAATATTGATCATAAAATTTTAGATTAGATCTAAAAAATTTTATGATTTGATTAAAAATATTTTAATCTAATTTTAATCATCACAAATATATTAGATTTAATCTAGAAAAATTTATGATTAATTATAGTTAAAATTATTTCAATTACATGAACCTATTTAGATTAGATCTAAAGTAGTTTCATGCTTATTTTACTTGCATATTGATTATGAATCAAATATGCAACTTGGTTGATAGAACTATGTTGTAAAAATATTTTATAAATATAAAAATCATTTTAAAAAAATCAAACCCCAATCCTCAATCCAAAACTTAATTAAGAATTAAGAAGTTATTTGATTAGGATCTAAGATTGTGAATTGAAGATCCTAAGACACAAATCATAATACATTAGATTAAATGGGTTAGTGGGGATTAGGTCCATTAATTAAGTTAGACCTAGGGTTAGATTAAAGAATGGACTTAATTAGAGAATTGACTAAATCTAATCAAATATTGTCTTAGATTAGATCAATGATTCTCTAGATCAATTACAATAGTTGTAGTTGGTCAAATCCATATCTTTAACGAGACCTAAGATGGACTTGATTCTTGGCTACGTGGTCCAGCATGAACTGTTAGGTTGATCTTATTATCGTCCATAATGTTCCAAACATCATCTAGCTCTGATACCAAATTATAGACCCATGATATCACTCAAATGCCAATCATCCTTGATATCACAAGCACTGATATCATGTTGCAGAAGCTCCTAATCTTTAGCACAGATTTGAAGGAACCTATAACGTTCTCTATGGACAGCAAACCAATGATCCTCCACCTAGATCTATGATGGGGCACCTCCCTCCTTAGGCTTGAGGGAGACGCCCCCTTCTCTAGGGCTTCTTCAAGAACCCTAAGGTGGCAACTCTAGAGAGAAGAGAAGAAGAGAGTTGAGGGAGAAAAGATCTATATTCCACAGTATTCTGAAACCCTAATACAACCTATGTATTTATACATAGCCATTAGGTCCGATCAAAACACTCCCCGACTAATCCAATACATGAAAGCACTCATCGAGCCCATGTACATCCATATCTTCCATGCTCTCATCCTCTGGATCTAGATCCGATTCATCCATGAATTAGCCCCCTTAAGATCTCTCAAATCAGGCCTTAAGACCCTAGGATCATCCCAGACCCTAGCCCAAAATAGACCCTCGCGTAACTCTTTCCGCGCATTGAGTCAGCTCAATCTTAGCACTAAGCCGACTAAGTTCCACTGGGTTGGCTCAGTCTGAAATTGAGCCAGCCCAGTCCTATGCCATGCCAGTTGTTCCAAATGTGCAGCTCTCTATTTTGCCTGTGCACTGACACTTAGCCGACCCAATTTTGGACTGAGCCGGCTAACTTGGAGAAAATCTTCTTTCTACAGTCCTAATTTTTTGGCTTTGATTCCTTACTTTACCTTATGTCCTAGGTCTCCAAAGCACCAACCAAACCCCTAAAATCTCCGAAGCCAACCCCCTGACTCCTCCCATGGCTTTCCAAGGCTTGCGAGCACCACAAATTCTTACAGATCTAATTTAAACTAATTAAACCAGTTTGTGTCTAAGGTAAACCAGACTGGTAGTCTTTAATTGGCAGTTTGCTTACCTAGCAATTTCAGATGATGTCTAAGGCAAATTTTGGCAGACCTTCTCACTGATCGAACTTACCTAGCCTCTTGGTGAAATTATATTTTGATCGGATCACTTGACTATTCAAGCTGACCCATGTCAGCTAGGTAAATCAGTTAGACTGATTTAGGTGCTCCTAAACCAACCTATTAATGGTCTCTCTTAAGTTGACTTAGTGAAGTCAATGAAAGAATCATGATAAGCTGGTTCATCTGACCTTCCCTCATCTTTAAATTAAATCCTCTAAAATTATTAGGTCCCTAAAATGAAATAGTTATTATGATAACTAGATCATAGCCTCCCATTAAAGTGGGTGATAATGGATCCATTAGTTGGATAATCATTAGAGGCCCAAAGGCCTGGTGTTTATTGGCTAATGAAATTATCATTCATTATATGATTTCATAGCTGCATCCTTCGAAATGATGGTTAGGTTGGCCAACCAAAGTTGGACCTAATCATTCATTAGTTTAATGGGCCAAGTATGGTCATGTTAATAGTTGGACCTAACTGGACCTTTTCAGTGGAGGCCAAAGTCTACTGATTAGGAACCGGGGTAAAATTTAATTACTAGAATTTATTTGGAGAAATAATTAATTATGAACCTATTCTTAGATGTACATAGGTTGGCTAACCAAAGTTGGGCTCGTGTGCAGTCTATGTGGATTCAAGTGTCCACTAAAGAATTAGGATAATTCCTCGAATTGAAGGTAAAAGCTACCAATTCGAATAAAATAGTAGGAGAACTTTTTGATTAAAGTCCAAATTTTTAGATTTAATGAATCAATTACTAATTAGATTATGACTTTCTTTGTACAGATATGGCCACTTTCCTATTACTCTGATCATTGTTGGACAATGATAAGTTGGTGGGATCCAACTTCAGTAGCTGGTACCAAAAGTTGAAAATTATCCTAGAGCATGAACGGATCCTATATGTATTAACGGATCCTGCACCTGAGAAGCTAGTTGCCAATGCACGTGGAACAGTCAGAGAGACTTACCGAAAGTGGCTCAATGACCAGACCATGGTGTGCTGCATTATGCTGGCTGCTATGAGCAACAAGTTCAGTTGCAGATTTGAGATGGCTCAACCAAAGAATATGCTTCAAGTGTTGGAGGATTTCTTTGGCACACCCAATGACGTGGAGAGGCACAAGACTAGTTGTACCAACTTCAACGCTAGGATGCGGGATGGTGCCTCTTTCACTAATCATGTATTGTACATGATCGAGCTGATAGAGCATTTGAGCAAGCTCAACTTTTTCTTGTATAAATAGCTTGGAAAGGATGCAATACTGAACTCATTTCCTAAGTCTTTTCTTCCATTCCTTACTCAATTTAGAATGACAATGCCTGAAGTAGACTACCATAGATTACTGAGGTTGCTTCAAAATTTTGAGAAGGATCATCAACTCCACAAGGAGTTAGTGAACATAGTGGAAGGTTTGTCTTCTGGTTCTCGATCCTTTAGGAAAGAAAAGAAGAACAAGAAGATGAAAGCTATGAAGGTGCAAGTTCAGGCTAGGACATCTGTACAGGGCAAGATCAGAAAGATCAAGCCTAATAAGAGTCTAGCTGAATGCTTCTATTACAAGAAGCAGGGGCACTGAAAGAGGAACTATCCTCAGTACGTTGCCTCTCTAGACCCGAATAGGCAAAGAAAGAAGCAAACGATTGCTGGACAAGGTATTTATATGATAACTTGTAATTTTTTTATTTATGATATTACTGACTGAGTATTGGATACCGGTAGCCCTTACCATATTTGCAATTTATTATAGGGGTTGCAGGTTAGTAGAAGATTCGAGCAAGGTGAAAGGTTCCTGAACATTGGAGATGAAAGATTAATTCCAGTTCTAGCTTTAGAAATTCTGAAACTTGTATTTGAGTCCCATACCATTGTTCTTAGTGATTGTCATTTCTATTCTAGATTCTTTTTGAATGTTATTTCTGTAGGCCTTCTAGCCAAAAATGATTATGAAATATCAATAAAGAAAAAAGTTTATAATATTATTATGAATGGTGTTACTATTTTCTATGGACATTTGAACAATGGTGTGTATATGCTATCACAACCTGTTAATATAGTCTATTCAACCGGCAAGCACCCTTGATTAGATAGTGTGTTAGATATCTATTTATGGCACTATAGGCTAAGTCATATTAACAAGAACATGATAAACAAGTTGACTCAAGAGAAAATTCTTGAAGTTAGTGATAGTGAATCACTTCCAACCTATGAGTCCTATCTTCTTGGTAAAATGATCAAGTCATCTTTTACTGAAAAAGATGAAAGAGCTATTGAACTCTTAGGTCTAGTACATACTGATGTATATGGACCAATGAGTACAAGTGCCAGAGATGGATATTTCTGCTTCATTACTTTCATAGATGATCTATACAGATATGGATATGTCTATCTGATGAAACACCTGTTGGATTCATTTAAAATATTCAAATGATTCTGAAGTGAAGTAGAAAAATAAATTGGAAAGAGTATCAAAACTCTTCGGTCTGATCGAGTAGGAGAATATCTTTTCGATGAGATTCTCATATATCTAGGAAAGAATGAGATTTTCTTCCAATGGACTCCTTCAGGAATACCACAGCATAATGGTATGTCTGAAGGGAGCAATCGAATTCTGTTAGACATAGTTCGATCCATGATGGATTTTGCCAGCTTGCCGATATCCTTCTAGGGATATACACTTGAATCGACTTGTTATTTGTTAAATAGGATTCCAAGTAAGTCTATAGTTAAGACTCCATATGAGATATGGATAGGATGTAAGCCAGCACTTTCACACCTTAGGGCTTAGGGGTGCCTGACTTATGTCAAATAGTTAGTTACAGATAAACTTGGACCTAGGTCCAACAAGTGTATGTTTATAGGGTATCCAAAAGAGACCAAAGGATACTATTTTTACCATGCTGATGAACAAAATATGTTCATCAATCTTAAGGCAATCTTTTTGAGAAAAAAGTTTCTTAGTGAAGGAGCTATTGCCTCTAAGGTTAAACTTGATGAGATTCAATAGGTAGAAAAATCGACATCTATAGCTGAACCCGAGTCGAATTTGATTAGATTAGATCCGAAGCATAGTGTACCTGCACCATTAAGGTGATCCGATAAAATATCGCATCATTCGAATAGATACTATGATTTCTTGGTCCAGGATGGTGATCCCATCAAACTCAATGAGAATGATGAGGATCCGATCACTTATATGGATGCTATGCAGAGATTCGATTTTGAGAAATGGCTAGAGGGCATGAAATCCGAAATGCAGGCCATGAAGGTCAATGATGTGTGGACATTGATTGATCCACCCAAAGGGGTTAAACCCATTGGGTGTAAATGGGTCTTCAAAAGGAAAAGAAGCATAGATGGAAAGGTGGAGACCTATAATGTCCATCTAGTTGCCAAGAGGTATCGTCAATATTATGATATTGACTATGACGAGACATTCACTCCTGTGGCAATACTCAAATCTATTCGGATAATGCTTGTGATAGCTGTCCATCTGGACTATGAGATCTGATAGATGGATGTGAAGAGAGCTTTCATAAATGGAGAGCTGATCGAAAATGTGTATATGATACAACTTGAGGGGTTCACATTCATAGATGAGTTCAAGATGTGCAAACTTCAGAGATTTATTTATGGATTGAAGCAGGCATCTCAGAGTTGGAACATGCATTTTGATAAGGTGATCAAAATGTATAGCTTCATTAAGAACGAAGAAGAGCCCTGCATTTACAAATGGATAAATGGTCTAGTAGTGGTATTCCTTGTCTTGTACATGGATGACATTCTCTTAATCGAGAATAACATCCCCACACTATAGAAAATAAAAGTCTGGTTCTCATCATAGTTCTTCATGAAGGACTTGGATGAAGCATCCTATATCCTAGGGATAAAGATCTATAGGGATAGATCTAAAAGGATGCTTGGGTTATCCCAGTCGACGTACATAGATACCATGCTGAAGAGGTTTAGCATGGAGAATTTCAAAAAGGGCTATCTTTCGATAGGCCATGAAATTTCTCTCTCTAAGAAGGATTGTCCGACAACTCTTGAAGGAAGAGTGTATGACTAGAGTCCCATATGCTTCGATAGTGGGATCTATCATATACGCCATAACATGTACGACCTCAGACGTGGCATACTCACTAGGAGTAGTGAGTAGATACCAATCTGATCCTGAAGAAAATTACTGAAAGGTGGTTAAAACCATCCTTAAGTATTTAAGAAATACTAAGAACCAATGGTTGATTTATGGCAAGTCAGATCTAAAACTTATGGGGTTTACAGACTCCAGCTTTCAATCTGACTATGATGATAGTAGAAGCATGTCGGGATATATCTGTACTCTAAATGGTGGAGCTATCTACTGAAAGAGTTTCAAGCAGCATACTATGGCAGACTATTTATGAAGTAGAGTACATCACAGCATCAGATATCGTGAAGGAAGCTATGTGGTTGAGAAGGTTTATCACCAAGCTTGGAGTAGCACCCTCCCTAGACGGTCTGGTCCTGCTCTTCTACAACAGGACTGGTGCCATAGCTCAGACGAAGGAACCAAAGGCACACCAATGAATGAAGCACATCTTGCACCGCTTCCACCTAGTCCAGAAGATCGTGGATCAAGATGACGTCGACTTTCAGAAGATCGATGGAAAGGAGAACCTAGCTGATCCCTTTACTAAAGCCCTGGCGATAAAGGTGTTCGACAACCACAAGTCAAAGATGGATATTAGATATTGTGTCAAGTGGCTTTAGGATAAGTAGGAGTTGTTAGAAAATGTGTCCCAAAGCCAATCATCAGCCTGTTGATAGTTGAGCTATATTATATCTGAAGGAACCAGATCTAGGATTTTATAGACAGATCTTGAAAACATTTTTAAGATCTTGTAGCGAAAGACTTAAATAAATTAAATATTTATTTAAATAAATATATAAACACCTAGATCTCAGATTTATTACATGATCAAGGCATGGTATTAATGTTAGATATATGTGCCCTAGAAGTCAGAATTGGCTGACACTTGTAATACACTTCTAGGGGCAAAATTATAATTTTGACTAAAATCAATAAATGGGTTATTTTCTGTCACATATGTGTATTTAGTGTCTGTGATACATCCTTTGAGTTAATGGCAATGATAATTCATATTTTCAAGAGTTGAAAATTTAAGACATGAATAATCATTATTAACTCATAAATTGCTCCGGACCATACGATCATCACGAGGATGGTGATTGATCCGGAAGGTTGGTGTATAATTGCTTCTCTTTAGTAGATGAGTCTTGAGTCTATGGTGTGGAGTACAGATACTCGTTAGAGAATGGGCACTGAGCGTGACCACCTCGAGTAGTCATTAGGAAGTCTACCTTCTCGTCAATGACTGACTCGATGCTGCAGTAGTGTGTCTGGTTCTTTGATCTGAGGTGCATCGGCAGTTCACCTTGAGGGTGTTATAGTTTGACTACACCATTACTCGATCTCCTAGCCATATGGAACCCTGAGGTGTATGTTGGCTATAGCATGTTCATTGTAGGAACTGGATGAAATCAAGATGGAATCTATCTACCTCGGTGGTAGAGGAACAACCCTATGATAATCATGAGAATCAAGTCCAGAAGCCCATGGCCATGGTAGAGTGAAATAATAGAAAGAGTTTCTATTTAGATTTTCACATTGGACTCGAATCGAATGATTACATCATATGACAGAAACTAGGGTTTGATGAGTTCACCTAAACCCTAATCTGATCGGGGCTCAAGATAGAAGAACTGAATCACATAGGTAGCTGCACCAAGAGGTTCGCATTCAGCTCTGATGGGTTGCCACCATATACTGCTAGGTGTCACTGGTGGATTTTGGGAGCAATTAGAATAATTTAGATGATCAATCATTCTAGCTGTTCGAATCAGAAGAGTTCTGATCCATCGAAAGGAGTTTCGATGATGTCGATGATAGAGATCATGACATATCCCATTATCATACAGAACTGAACCTAACTGGGTCACATAAACAAGGATTTGAATCTGGTGATCATCAATTGAACTGATCCAGTTCAACTGATCTGAATGAGATTCAATTAGGTTCAAGGAAATCGTGCTAGCGCTCGATTGAACCTAACGTTCTTCTTTTGCTATCATAAATAAGTTGTCCTGTCTGAGCCAAAGGAGTTTGTGCTCAATCAGAGGCCTTCATATGGTCTGACTGGAGGTAGTCCAAGTCAGAATAGGTTGTCTTATTTTGTAAGATATTACCTACCTTTTTTGGTCACCTGCCATTTCTTGTTCTTTGACTTTGGTCAAAAGTCTACCTTTGACTGGTCAAATGTTGACCATTGACACTTTGACTTTTGACCACATATCACGCACCTATTGGAGAGCTGGTGGGGGCCTGTCCCCCTGCCAGAACCTGGCAAGGAGAAGGGCGCACGCCACCCTAGGCATGTGCCAAAGTTGGAGGCGCCTAGGAGTCCTTGTTGGACAAGGACTCCATCTCCTTTTTGGATTTCAATTAGAGTTCTTCTAAGAACCAACTTTGACTGATCTTAGGCATCCTCTAAGGAGGAATCCAGGGGACTCTATTCCCACCAATCAGATTTAGATCTGATTTCACAAAGGGTTGTGATTGGTTGGGAAGAAGAGGAGTTGGATCACAGCTAGTCTATAAATAAGACCCTGTACCCAACTCAGATTGTGGCATGAGATGATTGAATCATAATTCCCCATGCCCCTAGGCTGCCTCTCCCCTCCTTCTCCACACCAAACCACCTTCTCCCCTTGCTCTCCACGTCCAAAAGGAGTTTTGGATTTTTGTTGGTGCGATTCAAGCAAGAGAAAGGCGATCAAAAGCTAGAAGGCTGCACTGCTGCAAAGGACGACTGCTGATCTTCAAAAGGAGTTTTGAAGATCCTTTAGATCAGATCCAGATCTGATTTTTGAAGACGTGATAGAGAAGAAGAGGATCTCCAGATCTAGCCCGAGTGGATACCGGTAGAGGCCAGATGCTTGCATGGCTAGATCCAGAACCTTTCACTGCATACAGGATCATCAACAGGATAATAGGATTACCCAAATTAGGTAAATTAAATTAAATTTAATTTATCCTTATTTATTTTATTTATTAAAATAATATTAATCAGATCTGAAACATTCCAGATCTGATATAGATCAAAGAAAAAAATTTGAAATATATCTCTTGATCTGATCAGATCTGAACGAACCTGGATCGGAAAATCGGGGATTTTCCTTCAATTAAATCAGAAATTAAAATTAAATAAGAAAGTAAAAGGTTGATCAAATCAACCTAGATCTACACTACATCAAATGCAGGTATAAAGTTAATAGATCTGATCAATTACCTGAGCAAGTTAGACATTCTAACTTGCTGATTCAAGCTTGAGGATGAAGTCATGAGCCGCACACACATCCGACCTCTAGGAGTCATCCACATGAGCCTACGATCTCTAATCTGAAGTTCGATGCAGGAAATCAGCACAGCATGCTAGTACTGTGCTAATCCTTCTTCGATGATCGATTCGATGCTCCCTTCTTTAAAATTTAGACTATCCAAAATATGAGAAATAAGATGAGAGTTTACTGATCTGAGACTCTCTCAGAAAAATCTCAAAGAAAGAGGAGAGATTGAAAATAAAACAGCCCTTAAAGAAGATCCTCTTCTTCTTCTCTTTTCTCTCACCTAGACACCTAGTTTGGTGCGTCTGGAACCCCCATGCCCAAGGATCCTCCTTCTCTGATTTTTGCACACCCCAAACCTCTCCCAAATCTCTATATTTCATGAAAAAATTAGAATAAAATTCATCCAATAAATAGAGAAAAAGAAGGGTTTAAGTTAGATCAAAATCCTAGACTAGGAATATCCAAACATGGAAAGTTGTTGGGGTGTCCAACTCTTGGGTGCCTCCTCAACAATTATTGGTATGGACCAGTAAGGGAGGGTGCATAAAAAATGAGATTATTTTTGTGGAATAAGAGGAGAATTAATTAAAAGAGGGGGCAACACTCAAGGGAAGATGTTTTGGTCAACAAGGATTCTATCTCATGGAATCCTAAGCAAAACTAACTTTTCTTTTGACTTGGTCTTCCAACAAATATCTTATGAAAAAAGGAGGAGAGAAAGAGGGAATGAAAAGCCATGGGAGTGGAGAACTTTTATGTAAGAAATAAAACAAAAAAGGCATGGGGCGTGAGGATTAAGTGGCGCAAGTGTTAGGAAGTCCTAGTCACACTAGAACTCCTATTTTGACTTGGTTAAATAAGATATTTTAACCAAATAAAATCTAAATTAAACCAACCCAATTAAATAAGATCCTAATCCATTTAAGAACTTAATTAAATCAAATTAAATTAGATTTAATTATGATTTATTTTTTAATTAAATTAAAAAATTGGGTTAATCTGAGTCCTAGTTAGACTAGGACTAGTTCTTTCTTGCACTTGGCTTATCCAATAAACCAATTGAACTTGATCCAATCAAGTCCAAATCAAATCTAATTAAATTATATTTAATTAGATTTAATCTCAGTCTATTGGTTTAATTAAATTATGCTAATTAGTAATTCAATTGCTAATCGATCCTCCTATAACACTTGCACTAGGTTAAACAGCAATCATATTGATTGTTTAATGCTAGAACGATTCTAAATCATTGATCAACCATCCGATCAGATCATAAGCTCTAATGTATGTGACCTTATAGATCCAAACTTAAGCTGATAGCATAGAAATAAATTTTTGTATCAATCGAAGTGACTATTTAGCAATGATACCCGATGGTTGGATGGGTCGAAGGTGTAGAACACCATCCTTAGAACCCATGCAGATATAGTTTTCATTATTATTCATCCCGTTGGCCACAATGCTCGTAGAACACCTCAGAGTTCAACTGTTAACTCTGATCAAGTTGTCCACATTGTATTTCAAAATATCAAATCCATCTGATGGATTACCCTGGCCAAGGTTATGCTATATTGAAATAGAGTGATACCTTCTTCTCCAACTCTTAGAGTGGTCAATTTCATCTTGATCACACTCCGACTTTGCAAGTACTTGACTACGCTCAGAAGCCTTCCATTACTGAATTAGAAATTTAGTTGGTTTGGTACCAAAGCACAGTGAGTTGTTTGCAAGTCACTGAGGTGATCTCAGGTCTAAGGGATACTTATATCTATATCCCATCAGAGACATTCTTAATAGCAGAATGCTCTGAAGTTGGTCACGTTCAATGATGATGTACCCATACATCTCACCTATATGCCATACCACTATCTCTACACTCCTTGGTTAAGAGGACAATCAATCTATCTGGCATATAGCGATCTATGCTTGATAGACACTATTATCCTAATTAACAGTCTATCATTTGGCCGTGAACAAATTTAAGGACTAATCAATAAATCCTCTCTTTATCAAAACTAAACAGTCTAAGGACTTCATCACATTAATGGAGTTCATTAGAAGATGTAAACTTATGATGAAAAAGATGCCAAAGTATTTTTATTAATTAATAAATAATTATAATTATAAAATAGCTCAACCATCAATAGGCTGACGAATGGCTTTGGGACATAATTTCCAACAACTCTCACTTATGCTAAAACCACTCGGCATAGTATCTAATACCCATCTTTGACTTATGGTTGTCGAACTTCTTGATTGCCAGGGCTTTAGTGAAGGGGTCAGCTAGGTTCTTCTTAACGTCGATCTTCTGAAGGTCAACATCACCACGATCCATGATTTCATGGATCAAATGAAAGCAGCACAGAATGTGCTTTGTCCGCTGGAGCGCCTTCATTTCCTTTGCTTGAGCTATGGCACTAGTGCTATCGCAGTAGAGCAGGAATGGACCATTAATAAAGGGTGCTACTCTGAGCTCGGTGATGAACTTTCTCAACCATACAGTTTCTTTACTGCACCTGATGCTACCATGTACTCTGCTTCGCAAACAGAGTCAACCATTATATGCTGCTTGAAACTTTTTCAGCAGATGGCTCCACCATTTAGAGTAAAGATATACGTCGACACACTTTTTCTATCATCTTGGTTAGATTGAAAGCTAGAGTCTGTAAATCCCACAAGCTTCAGATCTGACTCACCATAAACTAACCATTGATCCTTAGTATTTCTTAAATACTTAAGGATGGTTTTAACCACCTTTTAGTGATCTTCTCCAGAGTCTGACTGGTATCTACTCACCACTCCTAGTGAGTATACCACATCTGGTCTCATACATATCATTTCATATATAACAGACCCCATTACCGAAGCATATGGGATTCTACTCATACGCTCTCTTTCTTCAGGAGTTGTCGGACATCCTTTTTAGAGAGAAAAATTTCTTGGCCTATCGGAAGATAGCCTTGTTTGGAATTCTCCATGTCGAACCTCTTCAGCATAGTTTCTATGTACATGGACTGAGATATACCAAGCATCCTTTTAGATCTATCCCTATAGATCTTCATCCCTAGGATGTAGGATGCTTCACCTAAGTCCTTCATGGAGAACTGTGATGAAAATCAGACTTTTATTCCTTGTAGTGCTGAGATATCATTTTTGATTAAGAGAATGTCATCCATGTACAAAATAAAAATACCACTGCTGGACCATTTGCCCATTTGTAAATGCAAGGTTCTTCTCCATTCTTAACGAAGCCATACATTTTGATCACTTTATCAAAATGCATGTTCCAACTCCGAGATGCCTACTTCAATCCATAAATGGATCTCTAAAGCTTGCATACCTTGGACTCATCTATGGATGTGAACCCTTCAGGTTGTATCATATACACCTCTTCGATCAGCTCTCCATTTAGGAAAGTTGTCTTCACATTCATCTGTCAGATCTCATAGTCCAGATGGGCAGCAATGGCAAGCATAATCCGAATGGACTTGAGCATTGCCATAGGAGAGAACGTCTCATCATAGTCAATACTATAACATTGACGATACCCCTTGGCAACCAGACAGGCTTTATAGATCTCCACCTTTCTGTCTATGCCACTCTTCCTTTTGAAGACCTGTTTATATCTAATGGATTTAACTCCTTCAGGTGAGTCAACTAATGTCCATACATCATTGATCTTCATGGAATCCATTTCAAATCTCATAGCTTCTAGCCATTTCTCAGAGTCAGGTCTCTGCATCGCATCCATATAAGTGATCATGTCCTCATCATTCTCATCGAGTTTGATGGGATCACCATCCTGGACCAAGAATTTATAGTATCTATCTGGATGGCATGGTACTCTATTGGATCACCTTAATGGTATGGGTTCACTAGGCTTCGGATCTGATCTGATCAAATTTGACTTAGGTTCAACATTCTGTGTTGGACTTTCTACCTATTGAACTTCATCAAGTTCAACCTTAGAGGCAACAGTTCTTTCACCAAGGAACTCCTTTTCCAAAAAGGTTGCCCTAAGGCTGATGAACATCTTTTGTTCATCAGCATGGTAGAAATAGTATTCTTTGATCTTTTTTGGGTATCCTATGAATGTACACATGTCAGACCTAGGTCCAATTTTATCTATAACTAACCGTTTGACATAAGCCAGGCACCCCCAAATCCTAAGGTGTGAAAGTGCTAGTTTACACCCTGTCTATATCTCATATAGGATTTTAACTATAGACTTACTTGGAATCCTGTTTAATAGATAGCAAGTCGATTCGAGTGCATATCCCTAGAAGGATTGTTAGATATATGTGCCCTAGAAGCCAGAATTGGCTGACACTTGTAATACACTTCTAGGGGCAAAATTGTAATTTTGACTATAATTAATGAAATGGGTTATTTTCTATCACACCTGTGTATTTAGTGTCTGTGATACATCCTTTGAGTTAATGGTAATGATAATTCATATTTTCAAGAGTTGAAAATTTAAGACATGAATAATCATTATTAACTCATAAACAGCTCCCGACCATAGGATCATCACGAGGATGGTGATTGATCTGGAAGGTTGGTATACGATCGCTTCTCTTTAGTAGATGAGTCTTGAGTCTACGGTGTGGAGACACCGGAGCGAGAGTACAGGTACTCGTTAGAGAACGAGGGCACTGAGCGTGACCACCTCGAGTAGTCATTAGGAAGTCTACCTTCTCGTCAATGACTGACTCGATGCTGCAGTAGTGTGTCTGGTTCTTTGACCTGAGATGCATCGGCAGTTCACCTTGAGGGTGTTATAGTTTGACTACACCATTACTCGGTCTCCTAGCCATATGGAACCCTGAGGTGTATGTTGGCTATAGCATGTTCATTGTAGGAACTGGATTGCATCAAGATGGGATCTATCTACCTCGGTGGTAGAGGAGTAGCCCTATGATGATCATGAGAATCAAGTCCAGAAATCCATGGCCATGGTAGAGTGAAATAATAGAAAGAGTTTCTATTTAGATTTTCACATTGGACTCGAATCGAATGATTACATCATATGACAGAGACTAGGGTTTGACGAGTTCACCTTAACCCTAATCTGATCGGGGCTCAAGATAGAAGAACTGAATCACACAGGTAGCTGCACCAAGAGGTTCGCATTCAGCTCTGATGGGTTGCCACCATATACTGCTAGGTGTCACTGGTGGATTTTGGGAGCAATTAGAATGATTTAGATGATCGATCATTCTAGCTGTTCGAATCAGAAGAGTTCTGATCCATCGAAAGGAGTTTCGATGATGTCTATGATAGAGATCATGACATATCCCATTACCATACAGAACTGAACCTAACTGGGTCACACAAACAAGGGTTTGAATCTGGTGATCATCAATTGAACTGATCTAGTTCAATTGATCTGAATGAGATTCAATTAGGTTCAAGGAAATCGTGCTAGCACTCGATTGAACCTAACGTTCTTCTTTTACTATCATAAATAAGTTGTCCTGACTGAGCCAAAGGAGTTTGTGCTCAATCAGAGGCCTTCATATGGTCTGACTGGAGGTTGTCCAAGTCAGAATAGGTTGTCTTATTTGTAAGACATTACCTGCCATTTTTGGTCACCTGCCATTTCTTGTTCTTTGACTTTGGTCAAAAGTCTACCTTTGACTGGTCAAACGTTGACCATTGACCCTTTGACTTTTGACCACATGTCATGCACCTATTGGAGAGCTGGTGGGGGCTTGTCCCCCTGCCAGAACCTGGCAAGGAGAAGGGCGCACGCCAAGGGTGGCGTGAGCCCAAGTAGGAGGCGCCTAGGAGTCCTTGTTGGACAAGGACTCCACCTCCCTTTAGGATTCCAATCAGAGTTCTACTAAGAATCCAGTTTGACTGGTCTTAGGCGCCCTCTAAGGAGGAATCCAGGGGTCTCTTTTTCAACCAATCAGATTTAGATCTGATTTCACAAAGGGTTGTGATTGGTTGAGAGGAAGAGGAGTTGGATCACGCTTAGAGGTCTATAAATAAGACCCTGCGCCCAACCCTAATCCTAAGTCTTATTGAATAGAGATTTCCCACGTCCAAGGCTGCCTCTCCCCTCCTTCTCCATGCCATACTCTCTTCTCCCCTTGCTCTCCACGTCCAAAAGTGTTTTGGACTTAGTTTGGTGCGATTCAGATCAAGGAAAGGCGATCAAAAGCAAGAAGGCTGCGCTGCTGCAAAAGGACGACTGCAGATCTTCAAAAGAGTTTTGAAGATCCTCCAGATCAGATCCAGATCTGATTTTTGGAGGTGTGATAGAGAAGAAGAGGTTCTCCAGATCCAACCCGAGTGGATACCGGTAGAGGCCAGGCGCTTGCGTGGCTAAGATCCAGAACCTTCCGCTGCAATCAGGATCATCTACAGGGTAATAGGATTACCCAAATCAGGTAAATTAAATTTGATTTAATTTATCTTATTTTATTTTATTTATTAAAATAATAAGAATCAGATCTGAAACATATCAAGATCTGATTGAAGATCAAGAGAAAATTTTTGAAATATATCTCTTGATCTAATCAGATCTGGACGAACCTGGACCGGGAAATCAGGATTTCCCTTCAACTGGTATCAGAGCCATGGTTCTAAAATTGTTTAGATCTGATTTTAATTTTATTTTAATTAAAAATAAAGTGATTTCAGATGTCACATGAGATGTGATCAGATCTGAAATCAGAAAAATTAAAATTAAATGATTTGGATCTAAGAACATGAAGATATGCATGACTAGTTCTAGAATAGAATAGTTCTATAGAATAGTTTTGCATGTCTTTGATTTAATATGATTAAATCATATTTTAGATCTTCTTATTTACTATTTTCTGATATTATAAGTGTTATAATAACATCTGATAAACAGCAAATAAAAATTATTTAATTTTAAATATCATATGAGATATGATAGATGCATGACTAGACTAGTTGTAGAATAGTTCTACATAATTGTCTAGATTAGAATTTATTTTGATTAGATCAATTTAAATCTAATTTTTTAGATTATTATGTGATAATTTAGATCTGAAAACATGCATGATTATGATACATGAGATGTATGCAAAATATGCCTTGATTAGATCTAAATTTGTATATGAGATATATGATATAGATCTATAACTGTTTTGTAGATTTACATGTTCCTGATTAAGGCGTTCCTCTTGGCCGTCCGGTCATAAGAACGAAGAAGGGTTTAAAGGCCCTCTCTTCCCATTCGATGGGGTGTTCTTATGACGTGTAGGGGTGCTGCGTGTTCGTCCTTAATCAGAAACCCAAAACTTACTTTCTGCAAAACCCTAGATCCTGAAACCCTAGGATTTATTGTGCATATTTTGTTTATGAACCCAACTTAATTAAGAATTAAGTTTATGGAATATTAATTAGGTCTAAAATTGAGAATTTCAGATCTAAGACATATTCATAATACTGGGTTCGGGCTTGGGTAGCTCAATTAGGTCTAAGCGGTTGATCAAACCGAATCAAGAGTTGGTTAGATGGGATCAACAATGCTTAAATTGACCAGCCTAATAGGATTAAGTCTGGGTCAAGATCGAGTCACGATCAAGCAAGACCTAATTAGGCTCAGAGGTTAGAGTCTGGATTGTAGGCTAACCCAATTGGTTCTGACTCAACAATTTGGTGTCTAAGGTAAGTTTGGCACAGACGACCGACTGGTTTTTAATTGGAAGCTACTCGACCTGAATGCGTTCTTGTGCGAGTTAACGGCATATTCCTTCCACCGGTCTCACTTACCTGGCCATATCTGTTGACACAGTTCTGATCTGAGGTGGTCAATAATCCGAGCTGACCCATGCCACTAGGTTAGTCATAATTGTTATGACTAAGCCAAGTCTAGTTTAATGAGACCTGAATCAATTCTCCCTAAGAAAAGATTAAGTCCGAGGTCTTCCACCATTGTAGACGTGCGGGCCCTTCCCGGGGTTGATTGTTCTCGGCTGGATACAGTGGCTCAGTTGCACCGGGAAGACGCAACCATGTCTATTAGGCATTGGATGCTATGGGCTGGAGGATGAGTTGGGCTCAATATTCCGGATACGGTGAGAGACCCAATTAGGAACCCAGTCTATGCAAATGGTGGGTCTGACTTAACTAAGGAGTGGATCAATATTCCGGATACGGTGAGATTCATGAATTAGAGACCAAGTTTGGGTGCACCATGATTAGAGAATCATTGAACAAGAGTTGTTCACTCATTGGCTAACCCATCACCAATAACTGTTAGGTGAGGTGATGAGTCAGTTGGTGAGACCGCACCACCCACTAGAAATCATCAATCGCGGAGATTTTCGCATCTCTACAGAGGGAGTGTAGGGATCCGAGAAAATAGTGGGAGCTAATTTGTTTAAAAATAAAATCCCTAAACAAATTGGTCAAGTCAAAATTACAGTATCTAACTAGAATCTTTGACTCTCTACAGGAAAATGTCTGCGTCCAACCCACTGGCACGTATCCTAGACACACATAGACTGACTGGACCCAATTATAAAGATTGGCTCAGGAACTACAAAATTGTTTTGGGTTCAGAGAAGTTAACACATGTTTTGGACCAGGACCCTCCCACCTTACCAGCTCGTCCATCCACTGAACAGAGAGCGTCTCTGGAAAAATGGATTGACGAAGACAATAAGGCCAGATACTACATGTTGGGCTCGATGTCTGATGAGCTCCAGCGCCAACATGAAGATATCGGGACTGCTCGCCAAATGTTGGCTCACCTGCAGGAGATGTTTGGTGAACAGAGTCGCGCAGCCAAATATCAAGTCACGAAATGACTTTTTAAGGCTAAGATGCGTGATGGGCAGTCAGTCCAAGATCACTGTCTGACAATGATCAAGGACATGGAAGAGCTTGAGAAGCTCGGTGTGAAGTTGGACTTGGACTTGCAGAACGATATTATTCTGCAATCCTTGACTGATGCATATGGGCAATTCATCATGAATTACCACATGCATAAACTTCAAAATTCCTTGGCCGAGTTGATGAATATGCTGGTTACCGCTGAGCTTTCTATGAAAGGTTCTAAAGGCTCAGTTCTTGCTATGGAACGGACTTCTTCCAAAAGAAAGTCTTATGGAAAGAAAAAGAAGTCTGTGAAAAAGCAAAAGGTAGAAGGATCAAAGAAGAAGAAGGCAGAACCGAAGAAGAAGGTCGATGGCAAAGGAAAGTGTTTCCATTGCAACAGCGACGGCCATTGGAAGCGGAACTGCCCTACTTACCTGGCCACCCTAAAGAACAAGAAGGAAGGTCCTTCTGGAGGTATGCTCGTTATTGAGTCTAACCTTACGGTTTCTTCTGCATCCAGTTGGGTGCTTGACTCTGGTTCTAGTGCTCATCTGTGCACTTCTATGCAGGGTCTTGAGGATAGCAGGAGGCTGAGGGATGGAGACATGATCCTACGCGTCGGTAATGGAGCAAGAGTTGCTGCAGTAGCCGTGGGAACATACCCTCTGCGATTACCATCTGGTTTAGACTTAGTTTTAAAAGACTGTTATTATGTGCCTGCAGCTAGCAGGAATTTGATTTCTGTTTCATGCTTAGCACAAGAAGGTTATGTGATCACCTTCTTTAAGGACCATTGTAACATTCTTTATGAAAGAAATAAAATTGCAAATGGTTTCCTTGTTAATGGTCTTTATCAGTTGCATATTGATGTACCTGTTTTAACTATCGAGCAAAACGTGAATGCCAAACGACCTAGGGATAGTCCAAACGACAGATATCTATGGCACCTGAGATTAGGTCATATAGCAGAAGATAGGATTAACAAATTGGAGAAAAATGGGCTATTGAGTCCATTGACTTTTGAGTCATATCCAACTTGTGAATCTTGTCTTCAAGGCAAAATGACTAAACTCCCTTTTGTTGGACATGGGGAGAGGGCCACAGATCTCCTTGCCCTAGTACATACTGATGTGTGCGGCCCATTCGATGTGCCGGCTAGAGGCAATTTTGTCTACTTCATTACCTTTACCGATGATCTGTCTAGGTATGGGTATGTGTATCTTATGAGACATAAGTCTGAAGCCTTTTGAAAAGTTCAAAGAATTCAGACATGAAGTAGAAAAACAAACTGGAAAACCCATTAAGGTTCTTCGATCAGATCGAGGAGGTGAATACCTTAGCCGGGAATTCCTAGACTATCTTAAGGAAAATGGCATAGTCTCTCAATGGACTCCACCAGGAACACCTCAACTCAACGGGGTTTCAGAACGGAGAAATCGGACTCTATTGGATATGGTTCGATCCATGATGAGCTTCACAGACCTCCCAGATTTTCTTTGGGGACATTCATTATTAACTTCAATCTATTTACTGAATAGGGTTCCCTCTAAAACCGTTCCTACCACACCGTATGAGATATGGCACGGTAAGAAACCAAGTCTGAGTCATCTCAGAATTTGGGGTTGTCCGGCTTATGTCAAAAGACAACAAGCGGACAAGTTAGAGTTTAGGTCCTTTAGAGCTCGATTCATAGGATATCCTAAAGAGTCATTAGGATACTATTTCTACATTCCAGAAGACCACAATGTGATTGTGAGTCGACATGCCATATTTCTTGAAAAATAGTTTATTCAAGATAGTGGCATTGGAAAGCAGATTAAGCTTGATGAGAAAGTCTCACAAGCAGAAAGAGCTAAGGACCAAGTGGAACCAAATCAGGTTGAGCCAATAAGAACACTACCTCCTCCACCTCGTAGATCGGAAAGAGTTTCCCGTCCCCCTGAAAGATACTTAGGTATTATTTCAGAGGATGTAGAGGAAATGTTCCTCATAGGTAATGGTGCTCATGGTGATGATCCCAAAACCTACAACGAGGCGATATCAGATATCGACTCCGAGAAATGGCTTGAGGCAATGAAGTCAGAGATCGACTCGATGCACTCAAACCAAGTCTGGACCTTGGTAGATCCACCAGAAGGTATAGTACCTATTGGGTGTAAATGGATCTTCAAGAGAAAGATTGGTGCAGATGGGAATGTGGAGACATTCAAGGCTAGACTGGTGGCAAAAGGTTATAGTCAACGTGAAGGCATTGACTATCAGGATACCTTTTCCCCGGTAGCTATGCTAAAATCCATCCGCACATTGCTTGCTGTTGCAGCCTATTTCGATTATGAAATATGGCAAATGGACGTGAAAACGGCATTCCTAAATGGATATCTTGAGGAAGATATCTATATGGAACAGCCGCTAGGTTTCACATCCAGTGATACTGATCACAAGGTTTGCAAGCTGCAAAGGTCCATATATGGACTTAAGCAAGCATCTCGGAGCTGGAACACTCGTTTCAATGATGTGATCAAAAAGTTTGGTTTCATCAAAAATGAAGAGGAACCATGTGTTTTCAAAAGGGTCAGTGGGAGCGCTGTTGTCTTCCTCGTATTGTACGTGGATGACATCCTCCTTATTGGGAATGATATTCCCATGTTGACATCAGTCAAGATGTGGTTGTCTAAGGAATTCTCCATGAAAGACCTAGGTGAAGCATCCTTTATTCTAGGAATTAAGGTCTATAGGGATAGACCGAATAGGATGCTAGGACTTTCACAGAAGATGTACATAGAGGAAGTACTAAAGAGGTTTAGTATGGAAAACTCTAAGAGGGGATTAATACCCTTCAGACATGGTATTCATCTTTCCAAGAAGATGTGCCCCAGCACACCTGAGGAAATAGAACGCATGAGCAAGATCCCTTATGCTTCTGCAATAGGGAGCCTCATGTATGCCATGCTATGTACACGACCTGATATAGCCCATGCTGTGAGTGTCACAAGCAGATATCAGTCAAATCCAGGTGAAGAACACTGGACTTCTGTGAAATGTATCCTTAAGTACTTGAGAAGAACTAAGGATATGATGTTGGTCTTTGGTAATGGAGAACTCCAAGTTCAGGGATACACAGACTCGGACTTCATGTCCGATATAGATGATCGAAAGTCGACATCTGGCAGACTGTTTGTGTGCAATGGTGGAGCTGTCAGCTGGAAGAGTTCCAAGCAAACTGTGATAGCAGATTCCACCATGGAAGCAGAATATATAGCTGCATCAGAGGCTGCAAAGGAAGCGTTCTGGTACAAGAAGTTTGCTGCAGAAATTGGAGTAATGCCATCAGATGCCATTCCTCTTTACTGCGACAACAATGGCGCCATAGCCCTTGCTAAGGAGCCGAGGTCTCACCAGAAGTCCAAGCACATTGAGCGGCGATATCATCTCATCCGCGATTACCTTGAGAAAGGTTACGTTGAGGTCAAGAGAGTCAACTCCACAGATAATGTGGCAGACCCACTTACAAAGCCGTTGGGCCAGCAGAAGATCGAAGCCCACCTTGAGAAGATGGGACTTAGACTTGTAGCCAATTGGCTTTAGGACAAGTGGGAGATTGTTAGATATATGTGCCCTAGAAGCCAGAATTGGCTGACACTTGTAATACACTTCTAGGGGCAAAATTGTAATTTTGACTATAATTAATGAAATGGGTTATTTTCTATCACACATGTGTATTTAGTGTCTGTGATACATCCTTTGAGTTAATGGTAATGATAATTCATATTTTCAAGAGTTGAAAATTTAAGACATGAATAATCATTATTAACTCATAAACAGCTCCCGACCATAGGATCATCACGAGGATGGTGATTGATCCGGAAGGTTGGTGTACGATCGCTTCTCTTTAGTAGATGAGTCTTGAGTCTACGGTGTGGAGACACCGGAGCGAGAGTACAGGTACTCGTTAGAGAACGAGGGCACTGAGCGTGACCACCTCGAGTAGTCATTAGGGAGTCTACCTTCTCGTCAATGACTGACTCGATGCTGCAGTAGTGTGTCTGGTTCTTTGACCTGAGATGCATCGGCAGTTCACCTTGAGGGTGTTATAGTTTGACTACACCATTACTCGGTCTCCTAGCCATATGGAACCCTGAGGTGTATGTTGGCTATAGCATGTTCATTGTAGGAACTGGATTGCATCAAGATGGGATCTATCTACCTCGGTGGTAGAGGAGTAGCCCTATGATGATCATGAGAATCAAGTCCAGAAATCCCATGGCCATGGTAGAGTGAAATAATAGAAAGAGTTTCTATTTAGATTTTCACATTGGACTCGAATCGAATGATTACATCATATGACAGAGACTAGGGTTTGACGAGTTCACCTTAACCCTAATCTGATCGGGGCTCAAGATAGAAGAACTGAATCACACAGGTAGCTGCACCAAGAGGTTCGCATTCAGCTCTGATGGGTTGCCACCATATACTGCTAGGTGTCACTGGTGGATTTTGGGAGCAATTAGAATGATTTAGATGATCGATCATTCTAGCTGTTCGAATCAGAAGAGTTCTGATCCATCGAAAGGAGTTTCGATGATGTCTATGATAGAGATCATGACATATCCCATTACCATACAGAACTGAACCTAACTGGGTCACACAAACAAGGGTTTGAATCTGGTGATCATCAATTGAACTGATCTAGTTCAATTGATCTGAATGAGATTCAATTAGGTTCAAGGAAATCGTGCTAGCACTCGATTGAACCTAACGTTCTTCTTTTACTATCATAAATAAGTTGTCCTGACTGAGCCAAAGGAGTTTGTGCTCAATCAGAGGCCTTCATATGGTCTGACTGGAGGTTGTCCAAGTCAGAATAGGTTGTCTTATTTGTAAGACATTACCTGCCATTTTTGGTCACCTGCCATTTCTTGTTCTTTGACTTTGGTCAAAAGTCTACCTTTGACTGGTCAAACGTTGACCATTGACCCTTTGACTTTTGACCACATGTCATGCACCTATTGGAGAGCTGGTGGGGGCTTGTCCCCCTGCCAGAACCTGGCAAGGAGAAGGGCGCACGCCAAGGGTGGCGTGAGCCCAAGTAGGAGGCGCCTAGGAGTCCTTGTTGGACAAGGACTCCACCTCCCTTTAGGATTCCAATCAGAGTTCTACTAAGAATCCAGTTTGACTGGTCTTAGGCGCCCTCTAAGGAGGAATCCAGGGGTCTCTTTTTCAACCAATCAGATTTAGATCTGATTTCACAAAGGGTTGTGATTGGTTGAGAGGAAGAGGAGTTGGATCACAAGCTTAGGTCTATAAATAAGACCCTGCGCCCAACCCTAATCCTAAGTCTTATTGAAAGAGATTTCCCACGTCCAAGGCTGCCTCTCCCCTCCTTCTCCACGCCATACTCTCTTCTCCCCTTGCTCTCCACGTCCAAAAGTGTTTTGGACTTAGTTTGGTGCGATTCAGATCAAGGAAAGGCGATCAAAAGCAAGAAGGCTGCGCTGCTGCAAAAGGACGACTGCAGATCTTCAAAAGAGTTTTGAAGATCCTCCAGATCAGATCCAGATCTGATTTTTGGAGGTGTGATAGAGAAGAAGAGGTTCTCCAGATCCAACCCGAGTGGATACCGGTAGAGGCCAGGCGCTTGCGTGGCTAAGATCCAGAACCTTCCGCTGCAATCAGGATCATCTACAGGGTAATAGGATTACCCAAATCAGGTAAATTAAATTTGATTTAATTTATCTTATTTTATTTTATTTATTAAAATAATAAGAATCAGATCTGAAACATATCAAGATCTGATTAAGATCAAGAGAAAATTTTTGAAATATATCTCTTGATCTAATCAGATCTGGACGAACCTGGACCGGGAAATCAGGATTTCCCTTCAG
>QRFJ01001446.1:102654-176270 GCA_006176705.1 Cocos nucifera
TTCTTGAACCTAATTGAATCTAATCCAAATCAATTAAATTGGATTAGTCCAATTGATGACATCTAGACCTAAACTCTTATTCATGTGACCTAGTTAGGTTCAGTTTCGTATGATAATGAGACTGTCGTGATCTCTATCACTGATATCATTGAAATACCTTTCAATGGATCAAAATTTTTCTGATTCATATAATTAGAATGATCGATCATCTAAATCATTCTAATTGCTTCCAAAATCCACCAATGACACCTAGTAGTATATGGTGGCAATCCATCAAAACCAAAGGTGAACGACTTGGTGCAGCTACCTATGTGATTGGATTCTTCTATCTTGAGCCCCAACAGGATTAGGGTTAAGGTGAACTCGTCAAACCCAATATCCATCATATGAATTAATCATTTGATTCGAGTCCAATGTAAAAATCTAATAGAGCTCTTTCTATCATCTTCACTCTACCATGGTCATGGGCTTAAGGACTCAATCTCATGATTATTATAGGGTTACTCCTTATCTACCGAGATAGATAAATTTTCTATTGGTGAAATCTAATTCCTACAATGAACATGCTATAGCCTATATACACCTTAGGATTTTTGAATGGCTAGGAGATCGAGTTATGGTGTAGTCGAACTATAACACCCTCAAGGTGAATTATTGATGCACCTCAGGTCAATAAACCAGACACACCACTGTAGCATCGAGTCAGTCATCGACGAGAAGGTAGACTTTCTTATAACTGCTCGAGGTGGTCATGCTCAGTGCTCTCATTCTCTAACGAGTATATATACATTAGAAATTATATCCCAAAGCCAATCGTCAGTCTGTTGATGGTTGAGATATTATAATTGATTTATTAATTAGTAAAAAATATTTTGGCATCTTTTTTCATCATAAATTTACATCTTCTAATGAACTCCATTGTTGTGATGAAGTCCTTAGGACTATTTAGTTTTGATAAAGAGAGAATTTATCGATTAGTTCTTAAATTTGTTCACGACCAAATGATAGACTATTAATTAGGATGACAGCGTCTATCAAGCATAGGTCGCTATATGCCATATAGGTTGGTTGTGCTCTTAACCAAGGAGTGTGGAGACACTAGTATGGCATACAGATGAGATGTATGGGTACATCATCATTGAACGTGACCAACTCTAGAGCATTCTACTATCGAGAATGTCTCTGATGGAATATAGGTATAAGTATCTCTTAGACCTGAGATCACCTCAGTGACTTGTAAGCAACTCACTATGCTTTGGTACTGGACTAACTAAATTTCTAATTTAGCAATGGAAAGCTTTTAGGCATAGTCAAGTACTTATGAAGTCAGAGTGTGATCAAGATGGAATTGATCATCCCAAGAGTTGGGGAAGAATATAGTATTTCAATATAGCAAAACGTTGGCCAGGATAATCCATCAGATGGATTTGGTATTTAGAAATATAATATGGACAACTTGATTAGAGTTGATAGTTGAACTCTGAGATGTCCTACGAGCATTCTGGTCAAGGAGATGAATTATATGAAAAATATATTCGCATGGGTTCTAAGGATGGTGTTCTACACCTTTCGACCTATCTAGCCATCGGGTATCATTGCTAGATGGTCACTTTGATTGGTACAAAAATTTATTCTTATGCTACCGACTTAGATTTGGACCTATGAGGTCACACACATTAGAGTTCATATTTCGATCGGATGGTTGATCAGTGATTTAAGATCATTTTAGGGTTAAACAATTAATACGATTGGTGTTTAATCTAGTGCAAGTATTATAGGAGGATCAATTAGCAATTTGATTGCTAATTAGCTTAATTTGATTAAGTCAGAAGGTTGAGATTAAGTTTAATTAAATATAATTTAATTAGATTTAGTTTGAGCTTGATTGGATCAAGTCTAATTGGCTTATTAGATAAGTTAAGTGCAAGAAAGAATTAGTCCTAGTCTAACTCGGACTTGGGTCAACCTAATTTTTTAATTTGATTAAAAAATTAAATTAGAATTAAATCTAATTTAATTTAATTTAATTAAGTTTTTAAATGGGTTAGGGTCATATTTAATTAGGTTGGTTTACTCTTATTTTTATTTGGTTATAAGATCTTGTTTGACCAAGTCAAAATAGGAGTCCTAGTGTGACTAGAACTCCCTATTCCTTACACCACCTAATCCTCACGCCCTGCCCTTTTCTCTTTGTAATTTTACATGAATAATCTCCACACCCAAGGTTTTTCATGCCTCCCTTCTCTCTTTCTTTTTCTCATATGGAAGTTTGTTGGAAGACAAAGTCAAAAGGGGAATTAGTTTTGCTTAAAGATTCTACGAGATAGAATCCTTGTTAACCAAAACTCTTCTCATAAGCGTGCCAGCCCATCCTTCCTTATTTTCTTTGATTTTCATGGTAAAAGAGGATATTTTTTTGTGCACCCCCCTTACTGGTCCACAGCAAGATAAAAGGTGGGGGCGCCCAAGAGTTGGGCACCCCAACAACTTCCCTTGTTTGGTCCTTCCTAGTCTAGGTTTTTGACCTAACTTAGACTCTACATATCTCTTTATTTAAAGAGAATTTTTTACTAAAATGTTTGTGGATTGCAAACATTTGAGAGAACTCTTTGGTGTAGAAAAATCAAAGAAAAATTCATCTAGGTTGTAGAGATATTGAAAACACAAATCAGGGTGTCTAGAAAAAGAACAAAAAAGAAGAAGAGGGTCTTCTTCTAAGGTTTTTGTTCCAGATCTCTTCCTTCCCTTTTGTGAGCTTTTGAGAGATGTCTTAGCATCACAAATCTTCCTCTTTTCTTTTGATATTTTAAAGTATCCAAGTTTCAAAGAAGAAAACATCGGATCAACCGTCGAAGAGAGATCAGTACAGTGCTAGCACACTGTGCTGATTTCCTGCATTAGGATCTCTAATCGTGTTCATGGGCTCGTGCGAACGACTCCCAGAGGCCAGATGCATGTGTGGCTCATGGCTTCATCCTTAAGCCCGGATCAGTAGGTTAGAATATCTAACTTACTTAGGTAATAGATCTAATCTATTAACTTCATACCTGCATTTGATGTAGTGTAGATCTAGGTTGATTTGATCAATCTTTTTTTTCTTGTTTGATTTTAATTTTTGATTTAATATTATTCCTTGATCATATAATAGATCTGAGATCTTGGTGTTTACATATTTATTTAAATAAATACTTAATTTATTTAAGTCTTCCACTATATGATCTTGAAAAAGTTTCAAGATCTACTCGTGAAATCCTAGATCTGGTTCCTTCACTATACTCTTGCTCTAGTGTCTCTACACCATGGACTCAAGAGGCATCTATACTAAAAAAATGATCGTACACCAATCTTTCAGATTGATCATCATTCTGATGATGATGCTACAGTCAAGAGCAGTTTATGAGTTAATTATGAAAATTCATATCTTAAATTTTTAGCTCTTAAAAATATGAATTATCATTACCATTAAATCAAAGGATATATCACAAATGCTTTAAATACACACTATCATAGAAAATAACTTTTATTAATTTATAATCAAAATTATAAAATAGCCTTTAGAAGTGTATTACAAATATTTAGCCAATCTGACTTCTAGGATACTTATCTAACAAACTCCCACTTGACCTAAGGTCAATTGGCTACAAATCTAAGTCTCATCTTCTCAAGATGGGCTTCGATCTTCTGTTGGCTCAATGGCTTTGTCAACGGATCAGCCATATTGTCTGTAGTGTTAACTCTTTTGACCTCAATGTATCCCTTCTTGAGATAATCATGGATAAGGTGGTATCATCGCTCGATATGCTTGAATTTTTGGTAAGACTTCGGCTCCTTAGCTAAGGCTATGGTGCCATGTTGTCATAGTACAGAGGGACGGTATTTGATGGCATCATTTTGAGCTCAATGATGAACTTCTTGTACCAAAATGCCTCGTTTGCAGCCTCCGACGTAGTGATGTACTCTGCTTCCATGATGGAGTCTGCTATCACCATCTGCTTGAAACTCTTTCAACTGACAACTCTACCATTATAAATATATAGACTTTCGGATGTCGACTTTCAATCATCAATGTCGGACATAAAATCCAAGTCTATATACCCTTGGACCTAGAGTTCTCCATTACCAAAGACTAGAGGCATATCCTTAGTCTCTCTTAAGTACTTAAGGATACATTTCACAGAAGTCCAGTGCTCTTCGCCTGGATTTGACTGATACCTACTCGTGACACTCACAGCATGGGCAATATCAGATCGTGTACATAGCATGGAATACATGAGACTTCCTATTATCAAAGCATAAGGGATCTTACTCATGCATTCAATCTCCTCAGGTGTGCTAGGACACATCTTCTTGAAAAGATGAATGCCATGTCTGAAGGGTACTAAACCCCTCTTTGAGTTTTTTATGCTAAATCTTTTTAGCACCTCCTTTATGTACATCTTTTGTGAGAGACCCAACATCCTATTCGGTCTATCCTTATAGATCTTAATTCCTAGAATGAAGGATGCCTCTCCTAGATCTTTCATAGAGAACTCTTTAGACAATTACATTTTGACTATAGTCAACATGAAAATATCATTCCTAATTAGGAGGATGTCATCCACGTACAGTACGAGGAAGACAACAGCACTTCAACTAATCTTTTTGAAAACATAAGACTCCTTCTCATTCTTGATGAATCCAAATGATTTGATTAGATCATTGAAACATGCATTCCAGCTCTGAGATGCTTGCTTAAATCCATATATGGATCTTTACAGCTTACATACCTTATGATCATTATCACTAGATGTGAAACATAGCGGCTGTTCCATATAGATATCTTTCTCAAGATATCCATTTAAGAATGTCATTTTTACATCCATCTGCCATATTTTATAATCGAAATAGGCTACAACTATTGAAAATATGTTCCAAAGCCAATCGTCAGCCTGTTGATGGTTGTACTACTTATTATACTTGTATATGAATTATCAAATAATAAAAATTATTTTAATATTCTTTTATTATAAATTCTATTATCTTCTAATGAACTTCTGTATTGTGATGAAGTCCTTAGGACTATCTAGATTTGACAAAGAAGGATTTGTTATTTAGTCCTTAAATTATTCACAATCAAAAGATAAGTTGTTATTTAGGACAATAATGTTTATCGAGTATAGGTCATTATGTGCCATATAGGTTGGTTGTCCTCATAACCAAGGAGTGTTAAGACACTGACATGACATGTAAGTAAGATGTATGGATATATCTGCATTGAACATGATCAACTCTGAAGCTTTTCTTCTATCAAGATTAGCTCCAAAGAATATGGGTATAAGTGTCCCTTAGATATGAGACCACCATAGTGACTTGCAAGCAATTCACTGTACTTAGATACCAGACTATCTGAATTTTTAATTTAGTGATAGAAGACTACTGGGTGCAGTCAAGTACTTGACTTGTCGGTGTGTGAGTCAAGATGGGATTGATCCCTCCAAGTGTTGGAGCAAGTGCATCGCTGTATTTCAATTTAGCAAATCCTCGATCGGGATAGTCCATATGATGGACACTAAATTTTGAAATATAATATGGATGAATTATAGGGTTGATAGTAAATCCTAGATCATTCTTTTGAGTATCATAATCAAGAAGATAAATTATATGGTAACCATATTCCACAGGTTCGTCATTGTTGCATTACGACTTTTTGATCTATCCGAACATCGAGTACCATTGCTAGATGGTCACATCGAGTAGTACATAAAATTGATTTCTATGCAAATTGCTTAGAATTTGAGCCTATGGGGTTACACACATAAGAAGTTCCTACCTGATCTGATGGCTGATCATGAATCTTGATGACCTAGGACACTATGGTCAAAAGTTCCACTAGATTGGAACTCTGTGACCAAGAGTTCTACTGGACTGAAACTCTGAGTCCTACTCATCTAGGACTCTTTGATCAGAAGTCCCACTGGTCTGAGACTCTAAGATCATGAGTTCCATTCATTTGGGACATTGGGTTCAAGAGTCCCACTTGATTGGGACTCTTCAGGAGTTTCATGTTGATGAAACTCTATTGCCCAGTAATCCATCCATTTGGATTCAAATATTTTTGGAGGATTAATTAGCAATTTAATTGCTGATTAGCTTAATTTGATTGAGTGATGAGGATTCAATCAAGTTTAATTGAATTTGATTCAATTGTGTTTGACCCGATTAGGTCATGAGATAACCTAATCGCTATGGGAGGTTTGACCTTGATTTGATCAGGACTTGGATCTAATTAATTTTTAATTTGATTAAGATTTTATTAGATTAGGCTAAGTCTAATTTGGTTGGATTTAACCTGGTCTAATTGGGTCTAGATTTATTGATTTGGTTGAAACCAATTAGGACCAAGTCAAATGAAGTTTGAATTCAAACTCTTCCATGCACCCACCATTTTTGACTTTTTCACTCTTGTTCCACACCCAAAATTTTTTGTATGTAACTTTTCTCTCATCCAGAAGTTTCTACACCCCCTCTCTTATCTGCTTTTGACCTGGTCCAAGGGTTGGACCGGTTTAAAGTAAGTTGAGTTTTGAATTCAACTTAGTTTGTTGGAGGTTGGAATCAATCCAACCTTATCTGCTTCCCACGCCCTCCCTTTTGTTTGTCGAATATTTTTTAGAGAAATAAAAATATGCACATATAGAAGGAGAGTCCTTCTACGTGTTAAACATATGGGAGGAGGCATTGGATAAAGATAAGAGGTTCATTTAATTTTTGAAATCAAGTGAGTTGTTAAAACCTCTTAACCACTCGACCCTTATCACTTTCCATGCACTTTTCTCATGGTATTCATGTTAATAAACTATGAGATTTTTTGTGCATGCACAAGAAGGGTTTGGCATTATGTGGTAAATATTTTAGAGTGATTGGGTATTAGTTTTGAGCAAAAAAAAATCTCAGAGGGAAGATGAGCAGGGTCCTGCAGCACTTTACTTTTCCCTCATGCCTCTCTTCTTTTCTGATTTTTATTTCTAAGGATATCCAACTTTTTGATTTGATCTAAATAGGGTTCATAGATCTAAAAGTTTTGTTTCCATAAAAACTTATTTCATGAAAAAACTCCACACAAAGAGGGCGTGATAGGATTTTTAGTATGTCAGGGTTTTTGGGCTGAGTGAAACCCTAATTTTGGGAATCTAGGTTTGGGTGGAGAGATTGAGTGCTGTGAGTATCAGATCACCACCAAATTTGAAACACCTCTTCATCATCCTCAAATATTTATGTTCTAATTTTTTAGAGTATCTCAAAAATGAAAAAATATATGATCGATCAGATCGATCGTGATCAGCCATCGAAGGCTTCGGCAAGGAGCTAGCACTCTGGTGGAGCTAATCGGGACTAGGAGCTCTGTGTGGACCATCCATAGAGGTCGAATGAACGTGCAACTATAGTGTAACACTATAGCTTCTTTTGGTGGATCCAGATCATGGAGATCAGCTATCCACAAAATGGTATCGAGTTCTAAACTCGTATCAGTCAGTAGATTCAATTTGCTGATCGAATGCATTTTATTTTTCTTTCACATATTAGCATATTTAGGTCCTAAGTAGGATTTATTTAATATGATCAATGCATGCGTAGTATTAATTTTAGATTAATATTTATTCTACTACTATTTTATTCAAAAATGTTTCAAAAATGCATGCTTAAACCCTATGTGATTTTCTTCAAATGGTATCAGAGCAGGTTCGCTAAATATGATATGCTTGCATATTTTAGATTGATAATTTAGATTTGATCTAAATATTAATCTAATAATATAATTAATTAGATCTAAAAATTAAAATCCTGATCGCACGGACTGTAAGTTGTCCTGCTGTAGGGTTTACCCCCTGCAGTGAAAAGATTATCCTGGTACGTTGCTGATCTATATCGTTAATCATAAAATCTTAGATTTGATCTAATATTTTTATGATTTGATTATATTAGGCTTTAATCTGATTTATAATCATGAATGTATAATTAGATAAAGCTTGATTCATGATTTAGTATTATTTAGTGTACATAGTTTCAGATTAAATCCTACAACTAGTATTGTTTGTGAATTGAGCCGATTCAATTTTAAAGTGAGTTGTCTCAATTGATGAATAATATTAAGTTGTAAAGAATCTTTTAAAATTTTAAAAAATATTTTTAAAATGCTGAACCATAACCCACAGCCCATAAACTTAATTAAATATTAAGTATAATGATTTAGTATCTAGAATTATGAATTAAGACTCTAAGTCATTAATCATAAAATGTGAGTTATTGGATTAGTTGAATTAGGTCCATAAATTGGGTTAGACCTAAGATTAGTTAAAGAGTGGACTGAATTAGAGTAATTGATCAAATCTAATTAAATATTAATTTAGATTAGGTCAAGAACTCTATAGACTCAATTATAATAGTTATAGTTGGTCAAGTCCATGCCTTTAACGAGGATCAAATGAACTTGAATCATGGCTACGCATCAAATCTGAAATTACTAGGTTGGTGAAATTAAAACTAATAAATCGGATGATGTCTAAAGTAAGTTTGGTAGTTTGACCAGTAGTTTTTAATTGAGAGTTACTCACACTGATTCGGTCTTTGATGAGTTAATGGCATATCCCTTCCACTGATCTCACTTACCTGGCCATCCTGGTGAGTTAGGTTTTGAATAGATCACTTGGTGATTCGAGCTCAGCCATGTCAATTAGGTAAATCAGTCTAACTGATTTAGGTGCTCCTAATGCCAGATTAGATTAGATCCTTTTTTATCTGACTTAGTAAAGTTAGAAGGAGGATCAAAATTGGCTCACTTTTTTTAAATATGTTAACTAAATTCTCTAAAATTATTAGATTCTTAAAAATAAAATAGTTATATAGATAACTAAATCATAGCCTCCCATTAAGTTGAGTGATAATATGTTCATTAAATTGATAATCACTGAAGGCCCAAAGGCCTGGTGCTTATTGACTAATGAAATTATCATTCATAAAATGATGATTTGGTTAAGTCTTTCTGATGGTGGTTAGGTTGGCTAACCAAAGTTGGACCTGATCATTTATTGGTTAGATAAGACCAAATGTGATCATGTTAATGATTGGACCTAACCAAACTTTTTTAGTAGAGGCCAAAGCCTACTGATTAGTTCTCCAGGGCAAAATTGATATTACTAGAAATTGTTTAGAGAAGCAATTGATTTTGAACCTACCCATAGGTGCACATGGGTTGACCAACCAAAGTTGGGCTTGTGTGTAGTCTATGTGAATTCTAGTACCTACTAAGAAATTAAAATAATTCCCCGAATTGGAGGTAGAGGCTATCAATTCGTATAAAATAGTGAAAAAACCTTTAGACTAAAGTCTAAGTCTTTAGGATAATTGATTTATATACTAATTAGATTTGGTTTTTCTTATTGTGCAGAAATGCCTACTAACCTGTCACTCCGGTCATTGTTAGATAATGACAAATTAATGGGACCCAACTATGATAGCTGGTATCATAAGCTGAAAATCATCTTGGAGCATGAGTGGATTTTTTATGTCGTAATGGATCCTGCACCTGAGGAGCCAGCTCCGAACGCTAGAGGAGCAATTCGAGACACTTATTAGAAGTGGCTCAATGATCGTACCATTGTTCGATGTATAATGCTAACAGTAATGAACGACGAGTTCAGCCATATGTTTCAAAATGCCCAGCCATAGGAGATGCTTCAAATGTTGAACGACTTCTTTGGCACACCAAATGACATTGAAAGGCACAAAATAAGTTGTGACATTTTCAATGCTTGGATAAGGGATGGGGCCTTAGTCACCGACCATGTATTGTACATGATTGAGATGATTGAGCATCTTAGCAAGCTGGGCTTTTTCCTGCACGAGGAGCTCGGTAAGGATGTGATCCTTAATTCCTTGCCCAAGTCCTTCCTGCTTTTTCTAACTCATTTCAGAATGACAAAGCCTACAGTCAACTACCACGAATTGTTGGGGTTGCTGTAGAACTTTGAGAAGGATCATCAACTCCACAAGGAGATGGTGAATATAATAGGAGGGCCTTCTTCTAGTCGTCGACTCTTTAAGAAAGAAAAGAAGAACAAGAAGAAGAAGAACAAAAAGGTGCAGTCAAACACCAGGATGACTACACAGGGTTGGACCAAGAAGCATAAGCCCACCCAGAGCCAGGCAGAGTGCTTCTTCTGCAAGAATCAAGGGCACTGAAAGAGGAACTATCCTCTGTACATTACCTCCCTAGACCCGAACAAGTCAAGGAAGAAACAAATGGTTGCTAGGCAAGGTAATGATATGATAACACCTTATAATTTTTCTTATTTGATTCTACTGTCTGGGTATTAGATACTGAAAGCTCTTATCATATTTGTAATTCTATGTAGGGCTTGCAGGTTAGTAGGAGATTTGATCAAGGCGAGAGGTTCCTGAATGTTGGAGATGGAAGATAAGTTCTAATTCTAGCTTTAGAAATCATGAATCTTATAATCAATTCAAATAAAGTTATTCTTAATGAATGTCATTATTGTCCAACTTTCTTATTGAATGTCATTTCTGTAGGCCTTTTAGTCATAAATGATTTTGAAATATCAAAAATTTTGTAATGTCATTTTGAATGATGTTACAATTTTGATTGGAAAATTGAATAACGAAATTTATTTACTTTCTATGCCTATTAACGTGGTTCAATCCTTTGGTAAATGCCCTAAAATTAGTGATGTGTCTGATTTCTACCTTTGGCACTATAGAGTAGGTCATATTAGCAAGAATAGAATTAATAGATTAGCTCAAGAAAGAATTCTTGAGGTTAGTGATTGTGAATCACTTTCGATCTATGAGTCCTGTCTTCTTGGTAAGATGACCAAGTTACCTTTTACTGAAAAAGATGAATGAGCCACTAAACTCCAGAGTCTAGTATATTCGAATGTATGTGGACCCATGAGCTCAAGTGCCAGAGATGAATATTTCTACTTCATAATCTTCATAGATGATCTATCGAGATATAGGTACGTCTATTTAATGAAGCATAAGTCGGAGTCATTTGAAATGTTCAAACTATTTCAAAATGAGGCAGAAAAGTAAATTGAAAAAAGTATTAAACTCTTCAGTCTGATCGAAGGAGTGAGTATCTTTCCAATAAGTTTTTGACATATCTTGGAGAGAACGAGATTCTCTCCCAATGGATCCCTCCTGGAACATCACAACGTAATGGTGTGTCTGAAAGGAGAAATTCGACCCTGTTGGATATGGTTCGATCCATGATGGAGTTTGCTGGTTTACCGATCTTCCTATGGGGATATACGCTCGAGTTAGCTTGTTACATTCTAAATAGGATTTTAAGTAAATCTATTAATAAAATACCATATGAGATATGGATAGGGCGTAAGCCAATGCTTTCACACCTTAGGGTTTGGGGGTGTCCGACTTATGTCAAACGTTTAATGACAGACAAGCTTAAACCTAGGTCTGATAAGTGTAGTTTTATAGGTTACCCAAAAGAAATCAAAGGGTACTACTTCTATCTTGTTGATGAGCAAAAAGTGCTGGTCAGCCTTAAGGCAGTCCTTTTAGAAAAGGAGTTCTTTGATGAAGGAACTAATTCCTCTAAGGTCAAACTTAATGAAGTACGATAGGTGGAAGAATAGACACAAATTATTGAACCTAAGCTGGATCTGATTAGATCAGATCCAAAACCTATTGTAGATGCATTCTTAAGGCGATCCGGTAGAGTACCACATCAACCGAATAGAAATTATGATTTTTTGATCCAGGATGAGGATCCTATTGAACTCGATGAGAACGATCAGGATCCAATCACCTATATGGATGCAATGCAGAGATCTAACTCTAAGAAATGGCTTGAGGCCATGAACTCTAAATGGAATCCATGACGGCAAATGATGTATGGACACTGATTGACCCACCTGAAGAGATAAAACCCATAGGGTGTAAGTGGATCTTCAAAAGAAAAGGAGGTGGAGACCTATAAAGCCCATCTGGTTGTCAAGGAATATCATTAATGTTATGATATTGACTATGACGAGACATTCTCTCCTATGGTAATGCTCAAATCCATTCGGATTATGCTTGCCATTGCTACCCATCTGGACTATGAAATCTGGCAGATGGATATGAAAATGATTTTCCTAAATGGAGAGCTGGATGAAGAGGTGTATATGATACATCCTGAAGGATTCACATCCATAGATGGGTTTAAGGTATGTAAGCTTCAAAGATCCATTTATGGACTTAAGCAGGCATCTCGGAGATGGAACATATGATTTGATAGAATAATCAAAATGTATGGCTTCATTAAGAATGAAGAGGAGCCCTACATATACAAGTGGGCTAATGGCTTAGCAATTGTATTCCTAGTATTATATGTGGATGATATTTTCTTAACTGAAAATGATGTCCCTGCATTGCAAGGAATAAAGATCTGGCTGTCATCATAGTTCTTCATGAAAGATCTGGGAGAAGCTTTCAACATCCTAGGGATGAAGATCTATAGAGATAGATCTAAAAGATTACTTGGATTGTCCCAGTCTACATACATTAATACTATGCTGAAATGGTTCAGCATGGAGAATTCCAAGAAAGGCTATCTACCTATAGGCCATGGAATTTCTCTTTCAAAGAGGGATTGTCCGATAATACCTCTAGAAAGAGAGCGTATGAGTAGAATACTATATGCTTCGACAGTAGGTTCTATCATGTATGCCATGACATGTATATGATCAGATGTGGCATACTCACTAGGGATAGTGAGTAGATATCAATCCGATCTAGGGGAGAACCACTGAAAGATTGTTAAAACTATTCTGAAGTATTTAAGAAATACTAAAAATTAGTGGCTTGTATATGGTGAATCAAACTTGAAATTGATGGGGTTCATAGACTCCAATTTTTACTTTGATCATGATGATAGCAAGAGTGTGTCGGGATATATATTCATCCTTAATGGTGGAGCCATCTGCTGAAAGAGTTCCAAGCAGCCCACTATGGCCAATTTAGTTTGTAAGGCAGAGTATGTCGTTGCATCAAATGCTACCAAAAATATGGTGTGGCTGAGAAAATTCATCACTGAGCTTGGAGAAGCACCATCCCTTGATCGTTCAGTTCTACTCTATTGCTCTAGCTTTGGAGCCATTGCTCAAACAAAGAATCCTAAGGCACACCAGCGGACGAAGCATATTCTACATCGCTTCCACCTTGTCCGAGAAATTATTGATCGAAGTGATGTCGACCTTTAGAAGATCGATGGAAAGGAGGACCTGGCCAACCCATTCACTAAAGCTATTATGGTGAAGGAGTTCAACTACTTCAAGTCGAAGATAGGTATTAGATACTGCACCGATTGGCTTTAGTCCAAGTGGAAGATTATTGGGAATATGTTTCAAAGTTAATTGTCAGCCTATTGATGGTTATGCTACTTGTTGTACTTGTATATGAATTATCAAATAATAAAAGTTATTTTGGTACTTTTTCATCATAAATTCTATTGTCTTCTAATGAACTCCTATGTTGTGATGAAGTTCTTAGGACTATCTAGATTTAACAAAGGAGGATTTATCATTTAGTCCATAAATTATTCACGACCAAAAGATACATTGTTATTTAGGACGATAATATTTATCGAGTATAGGTCATTGTATGCCATATAGGTTGGTTGTCCTTGTAATCAAGTGTGAGCTCAGAAGTGACACTCCTAAGCCTTGAAAATATGAGAAGATAGGTCATGGAAAGATGGGAGCAAGCCAGAAGAAGAATCAATCTCAATAGTAAAGTTTAGAATCTGGGCCGACTCACTCTGAGACTGAGCCAGCTCAGTCTAGGACTGGATCGACTAAATTTCAGAGGAAAATTTAGATAGAGAGCAATATTTTTGGACTATTGGCATGGTACACGACTGAGCCAACCCAGTCATAGATTAGCCGACTCAGTCTGAAACTGGGCCGACTTAGTTTTCGTGGGTTATTATTTTATGTACGTGGGTTGTTTAGGTTTGGAATATTTTTCTATGAGCTTAAGCTTGACCCTTTGTAAAGTATATATACTAAAAATAGGTCAGCATTGTAAGAGTGCTGAAATATACTGAATAAAAGCTCTTTTCTTTTAGAAATTTCTTCTTCTCTTCTTCTCTATTTCTTGATTTATTTGATCATGCTTCTACAGAGATCTCTAAGAAGTACTTCCTTGATTGCTTGGATAATCACCGACGGCCACACCAATTCATGTGGAAAGAGTGTGTATTTCCAACATTTAGTTTCAGAGCGGTGTTGCATGGAAGGAAAACACCTAGGATTTACTACATCCAAGATCTATTGCACTAGATTTTATCCTAAAACTTCTAGTTTGCTTCGTGATTGTCTCTAGATTGAGGTAGAGATTATTTACATCGAGGAACGACGATACAAAAGTTTGGAAAGAGGATCTAGGGCTAGTTAGATCTTCCATGAAGGATAGTTTTACTGGTATGTGATTGTGAAGGATGTTAGGGATCTGTTCTTGACTTGTTTGTAGTCATGGGATCAAGTGGATTCAAGATAGATTTTGAGAAGTTCGACGGCAAGGAAAACTTTTTCCTATGGTAGCAAAGAGTAAAGGACTTGTTGGTTCAGCAGAGGATCTACAAGGTCTTGACAAAAGAAAGGTCAGAAAAGATCAATGCTGAGGATTGGAAAGAGTTGGAGAAAATTACTTTTAGCATAATTTGGATGTGCTTGGCCAATCAGGTTTTGCCCAAGGTTTGCATAGAGACTATGGCAAAGGGGCTCTGGAAGAGCCTGGAGAACACATACATGGGGAAGAACATGACGAACAAGCTATGGTTGAAGAAATAACTGTATAGTCTGAGGATGCTCGAAGGTGAAGATCTTGTTGCACATATCCAAAGGTTCAATTAGGTGTGTTCTAAGGTGATATATTTGGATGTGAAGATCGACGAGGAGGATCGGGCATTGCTGCTATTATGTTCTCTCCTAGGTTTGTATGATGGTCTCATAACAACTCTAGTTTATAGAAAGAAGACCCTAAACAATGAAGAGATTGTTGGTGTGCTCAGATCAAATGAGCAAAGGGAGAAGATCTATAAGGAAGATCCTAAGTCTGAGATCTTGGCTATGAACGAAAGACAGGAAAGAGCAAAGAAGAAGACAAGAGGAAAATCCAAGGGTAGGTTAAAGTCTCATGATCAGAGGAAGATGACATTGAAATATTATAAATGTCATCAGTCTGGACACCTGAGAAGAGATTGTCCCTTTTTTAGATCAAAAAAAGAGAAGGCCAGCAAGGGAGATGATACAGTTTCTATGAGCAGTGGAGAAGATCTGCTAGTTATATCAGCTGGATCCACAGAGTGTGATACTATATGGATATTAGATTCAGCATGCTTGCACCACTATACTTCTCATCGAAAGTGGTTTGCTACCTATTAGAAGGTCGATGGTAGAAGTGTCAGCCTTGGAGATGATCACCCATGCAAAGTAGCTAGAATTGACTCTATCAGAGTGAGGATGTACAACGGGATCATTCGTATATTATCAAATATCAGGCATGTACTAAAGTTGAAAAAGAATTTAATTTCTTTGGGCTACTTGGAGGAGCAGGATTATGCTTTTATTAGCCAGCTGGGAGTGGATGTCTGAAAATTTCTAAGGGAGCTTTGGTGGTGATGAGAGGTAAAAGACTGAGCAACAATCTTTACAGAATGAAAGGCTCAGTGGTAAATGATAGTGCAAAGGTGCTAGCAGCGGCATAGGAGGAGCATATTTTATATTGATTGTGGCACTATTGGATGGATTATATGAGTGATTGTGGGCTCACAGAACTAAGTAGAAGAGGTATGATCCCAGCCCTGAAGAAGAAGGGCACAGATCTTTATAAGCTATGTATCTTTGGCAAACAGCATAGGATGAAGTTTGCCAGAAATACCAAGTGCAGCGAGGGAGTGCTAGATTTAGTGCACTCGGATGTGTGGGAACCAGCTCCTATATCAGCTAGAGATGGGGCAAAATACTTTATTACTTTTATTAATGATTTCTTAAGGAAGGTGTGAATTTTTCTGATCAGAAAAAATCAGAGGTGTTTGCCCTATTCAAAGCCTGGAGAGCTAAAGTAGAGAAGGAGTCAGGAAGACAGATAAACTGTCTGAGGTCGGACAATGGAGGGGAGTATACTAGCCTGGAGTTCAGGAGGTACTATGAGAAAAATGGCATCGAATGCCATTACACGGTGAGGATGACTCCCCAGTAGAATGGTGTCATAGAGAGGATGAACCGAATACTGACTGAGAAGGCATGGAGTTTGAGGCTACAGACATCACTCCTAAAGTCCTTTTGGGGTGATGCTCTAACTTTTTCTTATTTTCTTGTGAACAAGTCCCCTCATTATAAGCTAAATGGAGGCATTCCAGAAGAGGTCTGGAGTGGAAAGAATGTGGAGCTTGACCACCTGAAAGTCTTCGGTTGTAGAGCCTATGCACATATGGAGGCAATCAAGAGGAGCAAATTGGACCCAAAATCTTAAAAGATGACATTCATAGGGTATTCACAAAGAGTCAAGGGGTACCTGCTGTGGGACTCTCAAGCATAGAAGTCAGTGATCAGCAAGAACATTATCTTTGATGAGAAGAGCATCTTGAGGAGGTCTGGGATAGATGAAATTGGAGAAACAAAGATGAACAATGATGGCCAGTCAGAGAATGATGGCATGCAAGTTACATCCACTTACAGGAGTATTTTTGTTGAGGTGGAGTTGGGTAGAAAAGTATTATCTCAAATTGAAAATCAGCATGGAGGGTTGGCGGTTCAGATAGATGTGCAGGAGCAGTCACAAACATTAGGCAGAGATGTGCCAGTGGGAGTGGCTTTGCCCAAGCCCTAGCATACTATTAGGAGATCAGTCAGATATGGCATTGATGAGGTTATCTTCTATGCCCTCATCACTACTAATGGAGATTCAGAGAATTATACAGAGGCCATTGAGAGTGAGGATCATGATTCATGGATGCAGGCCATGATAGAGGAGATGGAATCACTTGAGAAGAATCAGACATGGCAACTAGTGGATCTTTCAGAGGATGCTCGACCTATTGACTCAAAGTGGGTATTCACAAAGAAAGAAGTACCTTTAGAATAAGGTGGAGTCAGATTCAAAGCAAGGTTGATAGCAAAAGGATACTCACAAAGGAAAGTGATTGACTACATAGAAATTTTTTCTTCTATGGTGCATCATACATCTATTCGAGTTTTGCTGTCACTGGTGGCACAGTATAACATGGAATTGGAACAGATGGACATGAAGACGACCTTCCTTCATGGGACTTTAGAGGAAAGAATCTACATGAAGCAGCCAGATGGTTTCATGGAGATGGGACAGGAAGAAAATGTGTGTTTACTCAGAAAGTCTTTGTATGGCTTGAAATAATCCCCTCATCAGTGGTATCGAAGGTTTGATAGCTTTGTCTTGAGCCTGGGTTTCAGCAGATGTAAACATGATTGTTGTACCTATGTCAAGAATATAGATGAGAAGGATGCCCTATACCTATTATTATATGTAGATGATATTCTCATAGCTAGTAGAAGCATGGATGCTGTGAAAAGATTGAAAAGGACATTATCATCTGAATTTGAGATGAAAGATTTGGGACCAACTGAAAAAATCCTTGGAATAGAGATTTGCAGAGATAGGTGCAAAGGAGTGCTCCATTTGTCACAAGAAAACTATGTCCAGAAGATTCTAGAGAGGTTTGGGATGGAGAAGGCCAAACCTACAGAGACGCCATTGCCGAGCCATATGTCTCTCTCTAAGTTATAGTATCCCCAATCAAAAGAGGAGAGAGAGTACATGGAATGAGTACCTTATAAAAATGCTATAGGCAGTGTGATGTACACTATGGTGTATTATAGACTAGATATAGTACATGCTATGAGTACGGTTAGTAGATACATAGCTAACCCTAGGAAGGAACACTAGAAAGCATTAAAATGGATATTGAGATATCTGCATGGAACAAAGAATTATGGTTTGGTGTTTGATGGGCAGTCAGAAGGATTTAGAGAACAATCTATGAAGATGTGTGAAGGTTCAGGTCCTTTGGAAGGATTTGTTGATGCAAATTATGCTGGTGATCTTGATATAAGGAGATCTACTACTGGATACCTCTTCTGCATATATGGTGGACCAGTGTCTTGGAGATCAATCATTCAGCCAATCACGGCCTTATCTATCATAGAGGTCGAGTACATTGGGATAATGGAGGCAGCAAAGGAAGCCCTTTGGCTTAGGAGGCTGATTGATGAGTTGGGGATGGAGCAGAGCAAGGTTACACTATTTAGTGATAGTCAGAGTGCTCTGTTGTTGGCACAAAACCCAATCTATCATGCGCGCATAAAGCATATAGACGTGAGGTACCACAGGATCGAAGAGCTAGTGGAGGAAGATGAAGTGGAACTGATGAAGGTCCATACCAAGGAGAATCAATCTGATGCGCTTACAAAGGTACTCCTTAGAGATAGCTTTCAATGATGTGTGGCATGGATGGGTCTGTTGAGAAAAGATGAGTTCATAAGGACCTGAAAGCACCAAGGTGGAGAATGTGAGCTCAGAAGTGGCACTCCCAAGTCTTGAAAATATGAGAAGATAGGTCATAGGAAGATGAGAGTGAGCCGGAAGAAGAATCAGTCTCAATAGTAAAGTTCAGAAATTGGACCGACTCACTCTAAGACTAAGCTAGCTCAGTTGAAAACTGGGTCGGCTCAATCCAAGATTGGGTTGGCTAGGTCTCAGAGAAAAATTCAGACAGAGAGCAGCATTTTTAGGCCATTGGCATGGTACATAACTAGGTCGACTCAGTCTCAGACTGAGTCGACCCAGTGGCAGGTTAGCCGGCTCAGTCAGAAACTGGGTCGGCTTAATTTTTATGGGTTATTATTTTGTGTACTTTGGGTTGTTTATGTTTGAAGAGTTTTTCTATGAGCTTGAACTTAATCCTTTGTAAAGTATATATACTAAAAATAGGTCAAGGTTGTAAGAGTGCTGAAATATACTAAACAAAAGCTCTTTTCTTCCAAAAATCTCTTCTTCTCTTCTTCTCTATTCGTTGATTTATTTTATCATGCTTCCGTAGAGATCTTCAAGAAGTACTTTCTTGATTACTTGACTAATCATCGACGACCATGTCGATCCATGTGGAAAGAGCGCGTATTCCCAACACCAAGGAGTGTTGAGACACTGGCTTGGCATGCAAGTGAGATGTATGGGTATATCTATACTAAACGTGACCAACTGCAAAGCTTTTCTTCTATCAAGATTAGTCCCAAAGAATATGGGTATAAGTGTCCCTTAGACCTGAGACCACCATGGTGACTTGCAAACAACTCACTATACTTAGGTACTAGACTACCTAAATTTTTAATTCAGTAATGGAAGGCTACTGGGTGCAGTCAAGTATTTGGCTTATCGGTGTGTGAGTCAAGATGGGATTGATCCCTCCAAGTATTGGAGCAAGTGCATCGCTGTATTTCAATTTAACAAATTCTCGATTAAGGTAGTCCATATGATGGATGCTAAATTTTGAAATATAATGTAGATGAGTTATAGGGTTGACAGTAAATCCTAGATCATCCTTTTGAGCATCGTGATCAAGGGAATGAATTATACGGTAACCATATTCTATAGGTTCGTCATTATTGCATTATGACTTTTTGACCTATTTGGATGTCGGGTACCATTGCTAGATGGTCACATCGATTGGTACAGAAAATTGATTTCTATGCTACAGACATAGAAATCGAACCTATGGAGTCACACACATAAGAAGTTATTAGATATGTGTGCCCTTGATGCCAGATTGACTGACACTTGTAATACACTTCTAAGGATAAAATTATAATTTTAACTATAAATAATAAAATAATTTATTTTCTATCATAATATGCATTTGAAAGTGTCTGTGATACATCCCTTGAGACAATGGCAATGATAGTTCATATTTTTAAGAGTTGCAAATTTAAGACATGAATTTTCATTATTAACTCATAAAATGCTTCCGACCGTAAGATCATCATGAGGATTGTGATTGATCCAGAAGGTTGGTGTATGATCGCTTCTTTAGGATAGATGATTCTTAAGTCTATGGTGTAGAGACACCAGAGCAAGAGTACAGGTACTTATTGGAGAACGAGGGCACTGAGCATGATATCTCAAGCAGTCATGAGGAAGTCTACCTTCTCGTCGATGATTGGCCCGAAGCTATAGTGGCGTGTCTGGTTCTTTGACCTGAGGTGCATCGGCAGTTCACCTTGAGGGTGTTATAGTTCGACTACACCATAACTCGATCTCCTAGCCATTCGAAACTTTGAGGTGTATGTTGGCTATAGCATGTTCGTTGTAGGAATTGGATTGCACCAATAGAGGATCTATCTATCTTGGTAGAGGAGGAGCAGCCCTATGATGATCATGAGAATCAAGTCTATAAAGTCCATGGCCATGGTAGAGTGAGATAATAGAAAGAGTTTCTATTAGGATTTTCACATTGGACTTGAATCAAATGATTAATTCATATGACGGATATTAGGATTTGACGAGATCACCTTAACCCTAATCCAGTCGGAGCTCAAGATAGAGGAACTTAATCACACAGAAAACTACACCGAGAGATTCACTTTTAATTCTGATGGATTGCCACCATATGCTGTTAGGTGTCACTGGTGGATTTTGGAAGCAATTAGAATGATTTGGATGATCGATCATACTAATTATCTGAATCAGAAAAGTTTTGATCCATCGGAAGGTGTTTCGATGATGTCGATGATAGAGATCATGACATATCCCATTACCATATGAAACTAAACCTAACTGGGTCACACAAACAAGAATTTGGATCTAGATATCATCAATTGGATTAACCCAGTTTAATTGATTTAAATAAGATTCAATTAGGTTCAAGAAAATCGTGCTCGCACACGATTGAGCCTAATGTTCTCCTTTAACAATCATTAAAACTTGTCTCAACTGAGCCAAATATGTTTGGACTCACTCAGGAACCTTTACTTGGTCTGACTGGAGCTTGTCCAGGTCAGAAAAGGATTGTCTTAATTTATGAACTAAATTTGAGACAATACCTACCATTTTCTGTCACTTGCTAAATCTTGTCTTTGGACTTTGATCAAATATTGACCTTTGACACTTAGACATCTACCCATGTGTCATGCACCCATAGGAGAGAATCTTGGGCCCTGTCCCCCTACTAAAAAGTAGATAGGCAAGGGGTGCATGCCTAGGGAGGCATGTGCCCCATGAGGATAAGATTTGGAGTCCCATACAGATGGGACTCCAGTTGCTTCAGGGAATCAAACTAGATGGCACCAAGAAGACTTGTTTGACTCAGTCTTGGCACCATCTAAGGAGAGTTTTGAGAAACTCTAATCTGATTAGATCAGATGATGTCATCCCACCAATCAAACTTAGATCTGATTGCATAAAGAGCTATGATTGGCCAGGATGATGTGGCACTGCATGACGCAGTAGGGTCTATATAAACCTTATCTATGCCTAGAATAAAGAGCTTCTACCCTTAGCCCATGCCATAAAGCTTTTCTCCCTCCTTCTCCACACCACCCTCTGGTCCTCTCTCTCCTCTCCTCACCTAAGAGGTTTTGGGAATGAGTTAGATGCGATCCAAGCAAGTGAAAGGCGACAGAAAAGGAAGATGGCAACACTGCTGCAAGAGACAATGGTTGTTCTTCAAAAGAGTTTTTGAAGACCTTCAAGATCAGATCGAGATCTAATTTTTGAAGAATTGATTGAGAAGGAGAAAATCTCCAAATCCTATCCGAGTGGATACCGATAGAGGTCAGGCGCTTGCGTGGCTACGTCCAGAATCTTAGGCAGACATCGAGATCATCATAGGATAATTGGATTATCTAAAATAAAGGTATAATTAAATTAGATTTTATTTTATTTTATCAAATTAATAAGATTAAATTTAAAGAGTTTAGATTTGATTAGGATCTTAGAGAAAAATTTTTAAAATATTTTTCTTGATCCAATCAGATCTGAACAAACCTGACCCAGAAAATAAGATTTTTTCTTCAACTGGTATCAGAGCTAGGTTTCAAAATTCATTAGATCTAATTTTAATTTATTTTTAATCTAATAATTAGATAATTTTAGATGTCACATAATATGTGATTATATTTGAAATCAAAAAATTAAAAATTAAATAATCTAGATCTAAGATGTATGAGATGCATGACTAGACTAGGAATAGAATTGTTCTATGTGTTGTTAAATTAATTAAATATAATTTTAGATCTATTTTACTATTTTTTTGATTCATAATTTTAATTAGATCTAAAAAATAGAAAATAAATTTATTTAAGTTGTTCATATGAGATATGATAGATGCATGTTTAGACTAGTTGTAGAATAGTTTTACAAAATTAGCTAGAATAAATTTAAATTTGATATAATCAAATTTAAATCTTATTTTTTAAATATTTATGAGATAATTTAGATTTGAAAACATGCATGATATGATATATGAGATGTATGCAAAATATGTTTTTAGTTAGATTAATTTTTATATATGTGATATATGATGTAGATCTAACTAATTTTGTAGATTTATCATGTTTCTGATTAAGACGTTCCCCTTGGCCGTCCGGTCATAAGAATAATGTAGGGTTTAAAGGCCCTCTCCTTTCATTCGATGGGGTGTTCTTATGATGTGTAGGGGTGCTGCACATTCATCCTTAATCAAAAATTTAAAACTTATTTTCTACAAAATCCTAGATCCTGAAATCTTAGGATTTTATATACATGTTTTGTTTATGAACCCTAAACTTAATTAAGAATTAAGATTATGAAATATATTAGATCTAAAATTAAGAATTTTTGGATCTAAGACATATTCATAAAATTGGGTTCGGGCTTGGAGTAGCTCAATTAGGTCTAGCGGTTGATCAAACCGAATCAAGAGTTGGTTAGATGGGATCAAGAGTGCTTAAATTGACCAGCCTAATAGGATTAAGTTTGGGTCAAGGTCGAGTCACATGAGTGATTGATCAAATTAAGACCTAATTAGGCTCAGTGGTTAGAGTCTGGATTGTAGGCTAACCCGATTGGTTCTGGCTCAATAATTTGGTGTCTAAGGTAAGTTTGGCAGATACGATCGACTGATTTTTAATTGGGAGCTACTCGACTCGAATGCGTTCTTATCGAGTTAATGGCATATCCCTTCCACTGGTCTCACTTACCTGGCCATATTTATTGGCTCAGTCTTGATCTAAGGTGGCTAACAATTCGAGCTAACCCATGCCACTAGGTTAGTCATAATGGTTATGGCTATGCCAAGTCAAGTTTAAAGAGATCTAAATCAAGATCTTCCTAAGAAAAGATTAAGTCTAAGGTCTTCCTACCATTGTAGATGTGCGGGCCCTTCCTAGGGTTGATTGTTCTCGATTGGTCATAGTGGTTCAATTGCACCAAAAAGATGCAACCATGTCTATTAGGCATTGGATGCTATGGGCTGGAGGATGGATTGGGCTCAATATTTTGGATATGGTGAGAGACCCAATTAGAAATCCAATCTGTGCAAATGGTGGGTCTGACTTAACTAAGGAGTGGATCAATATTTCGGGCATGGTGAGATTCATGAATTAGAGACCAAGTTTGGGTGCACCATGATTAGAGAATCATTAAACAAGAGTTGTTCACTCATTGGCTAACCCATCACCAATAACTGTTAGGTGAGGTGATGAGTCAGTTGGTGGGACTGCACTATCCACTAGAAATCAGTAATCATGGAGATTTTTACATCTCTACAGAGAAAGTGTAGGGATCCGAGAAAATAGTGGGAGCTAATTTATTTAAAAATCAAACCCCTAAATAAATTGGTCAAGTCTTAATTACAAAATCTAACTAAAAACTTTGACTGTCTACAAGAAAAAAAAAATATCTGCGTCCAACCCACTAACCCATATCCTGGACACCCATAGACTGACCAGACCCAATTATAAGGATTGGCTCTAGAACTTCAAAATTATTTTAAGTTCTGAGAAGTTGACTCATGTATTGGACCAGGATCTCCCAACCTTACCAGCTCATCCATCCACTGAACAGAGAGCGTCTCTTGATAAATGGATGGATGAAGATAATAAGGCCAGATACTACATGATGGGCTCGATGTCTGATGAGCTTCAGCATCAACATAAAGATATCAAGACTGCCCACCAAATGTTGGCTCACTTGCAAGAGTTGTTTGATGAACAGAGTCACGCAGCCAAATATTAGATCACTAAATGACTGTTTAAGACTAAAATGCGTGATGGGCAATCAGTCCAAGATCATTGTCTAATGATGATCAAGGACTTGGAAGTGCTTGAGAAGCTCGAAGTGAAGTTAGATCAGGATCTGCAGAATGATATAATTTTACAATCCTTGACTGATGCGTATGGATAGTTCATCATGAACTATCATATGCATAAACTTTAGAATACTCTAGCCGAGCTTATGAATATGCTGATTACTGTTGAGTTTTCTATGAAAGATTCTAAAGGCTCAATACTTGCTATGGAACGGACTTCTTCCAAAAAAAAAATTTTTGAAAAAAAGAAGAAGTCTGTAAAAAAATAGGCGGAAGGAGGAAAGAAAAAGAAAACAAAGCTGAAGAAAAAGATCGATGACAAAGAAAAGTATTTCCATTATAATACTGATGCCCATTGAAAGCGAAACTGCCCTACATACCTAGCCACCCTGAAGAATAAGGAGATAGATCCTTCTGGAGGTATGCTCGTTATGAATCTAACCTTATGATTTCTTCTGCATCCAGTTGGGTGCTTGACTCTGGTTTTAGTGCTCATTTGTGCACTTCCATACAGGATCTTGAGGATAGCAGGAGGCTGAGGGATGGTAAGATGATCCTATGCGTTGAAAATGGAGCAAGGATTTCTATTATGGCCATGAGAACCTACGCTCTTCGACTACCGTCTGGCTTAAATTTAGTACTTAGAGATTGATATTATGTGCCTGCTGTAAGCAGGAATTTGATTTTTATTTCATGTTTAGCACAAGAAGGCTATATAATTAGTTTTCTTAAGGGCCATTGTAATATTCTTTATGAAAGAAATAAAATTGCAAGTGGTTTCCTTATTAATGGTCTCTATCAGTTACATATTGATGTATCTATCTTTAATATCGAGCAAAATGTAAATGCCATAAGATCAAAATGACCCAGGGATACTCCAAACGATAAGTATCTATGGCACCTAAGGCTAGGTCATATAGCAGAAGATAGGGTTAACAAATTAGAGAAAATCGGGCTATTAAGTCTGTTGACTTCCAAGTGATATCCAATTTATGAATCATATCTTCATGGCAAAATGACTAAGCTCCCTTTTGTAGGATATGGAAAAAGGGCCATGGAACTACTTGCCCTAGTACATACTGATGTGTGCGGCCCATTTGATGTGCTAGCTAGAGGCAACTTTGACTACTTCATAACCTTTACCAATGATTTATCTCGGTATGGGTATGTGTATCTTATGACACACAAGTCTGAAGCCTTTGAAAAATTTAAGAAATTTAGAGATAAAGTTGTAAAGCAAACTGGAAAATTCATTAAGGTTCTTCGATTAGATCGAGGAGGTGAATACCTTAGTTGAAAATTTTTGGACTATCTCAAGCAAAATGGCATAGTCTCTCAATGGACTTCATTTAGAACATCTCAACTCAATGGAGTTTCAGAATGGAGGAACTGGATCCTATTAGATATGGTTTGATCTATGATGAGCTTCACAAACCTCCCTAATTTTTTTTGGAGATATAGTCTATTAACTGCTATATATTTACTGAATAGGGTTCTCTCTAAAATGGTTCCTACCACACTGTATGAGATATGGTATAGTAAAAAACCAAGTCTGAGTCATCTCAGAATTTATAATTGTCTGGCTCATGTCAAAAGACAACAAGCGGACAAGTTAGACTATAGGTCCTTTAGAGCTTGATTTATAGGATATCCTAAAAAGTCATTAGGATATTATTTCTACATTCCAGAAGACCACAATGTGATTGTGAGTCGGCATGCCATTTTTCTTGAAAAAAAGTTTATTCAAGATGGCGGCATTGGAAAGCAGATCAAGCTTGAGAAGAAAGTCTCACAAGAGCAACAAGCTAAGGATTGTATAGAACCAAATCAGGTTGAGCCAATACAATCACTACCTCCTCCACCTCATAGATTGGAAAAGATTTTTCGTCTCTCTGAGAGGTACTTAGGTACTATTTCAAAGGAAGTAGAGAAAATATTCCTCGTAGGCAATAGGGTTCATGGTGATGATCCCAAAACCTATGATGAGATGATATCAAATATCGACTCTGAGAAATGGTTAGAGACAATGAAGTTAGAAATTAACTCGATGCACTCAAACCAAGTCTGGACCTTAGTAGATCCATCTGAAGGTATAGTACCTATTGGGCGTAAATGGATCTATAAGAGAAAGATTGGTGCAGATGGAAATGTGGAGATATTCAAAACTAGATTAGTGGCAAAAGGATATAGTTAGCGTGAAGGCATTGACTATCAGGATACCTTCTCGCCAGTAGCTATGCTAAAATCCATCCACACATTGCTTGCTGTTGCAACCTATTTTGATTATGAAATATAACAAATGGATGTGAAAACGACATTCTTAAATGGATACCTTGAGAAAGATATCTATATGGAACAACCGCTAGATTTCACATCCAATGATGCTGATCACAAAGTATGCAAGCTGCAAAGATCCATATATGGACTTAAGTAAGCATCTTGGAGCTGGAATACTCGTTTTAATGATGTGATCAAATTATTTAATTTCATCAAGTACGAGAAGGAACCATGTATTTTCAAAAGGGTCAATGGGAGCGCTATTATCTTTCTCATACTGTACGTGGATGATATCCTCCTTATTGAGAATAATATTTTCATGTTGACCATAGTTAAAATGAGGTTATCTAATGAATTCTCTATGAAAGATCTAGGAGAAGTATCCTTTATTCTAGGAATTAAAGTCTATAGAGATAGATCGAATATGATGCTAGGTCTTTCACAGAAGATGTACATAGAGAAAGTGTTAAAGAGGTTTAGCATAGAAAACTCCAAGAGGGGATTAGTATCCTTCAGACATGGCATTCATCTCTCCAAGAAAATGTATCCCAACACACCTAAGGAGATTGAATGCATGAGCAAGATCCCTTATGCCAGCAATAGGGAACCTCATGTATGCCATGTTATGTACATGACCTAATATAGCCCATGCTATGAGTGTCATGAGTAGATATCAGTCAAATCCAGGTGAAGAACACTAGACTTATGTGAAATGTATCCTCAAGTACTTAAGAAGAACTAAGGATATGTTGTTGATTTTTGGTAATGGAGAACTCCAAGTCCAGGGATATACAGACCAAATTTTATGTTCGATATAGACGATCGAAAGTCAACATCTAGGAGTCTGTTTGTGTGTAATGGTGGTGTTGTCAGTTGGAAGAGTTTCAAGCAGACAGTAATAGCAGACTCCACCATGAAAGTAGAGTACATCGCTACATCAGAAGTTACGAAGGAGGCATTCTAGTACAAGAAGTTTACCACAAAAATTGGAGTGATGCCATTGGATGCCATTCCTCTATACTGTGATAATAATGGTGCCATAGCCCTAGCTAAGGAGTTGAGGTCTCACCAAAAATCTAGGTACATTGAGCGGCGATACCACCTTATCCATAATTATCTCAAGAAAGGTTATGTCGAGGTCAAGAGAGTTGACTCCGTAGACAATGCGGTAGATTCACTCACAAAGCCGTTGGGCCAGCAGAAGATCGTAGCCCATCTTTAGAAGATGGGACTTAGATTTGTAGCCAATTGACTTTTGGTCAAGTGGGAGTTTGTTAGATATGTGTGCCCTTAAAGCCAGATTGGCTGACACTTGTAATACACTTCTAAGGATAAAATTATAATTTTAACTATAAATAATAAAATAATTTATTTTCTATCATAATATATATTTGAAAGTGTCTATGATACATCCCTTGAGTTAATGGCAATGATAGTTCATATTTTTAAGAGTTACAAATTTAATATATGAATTTTCATTATTAACTCATAAAATACTTCCGATCGTAGGATCATCATGAGGATGGTGATTGATCCGGAAGGTTGGTGTACGATCGCTTCTTTAGGATAGATGAGTCTTGAGTCTATGGTGTAGAGACACTGGAGCGAGAGTATAGGTACTCGATAGAGAACGAGGGCACTGAGCGTGACCACCTCGTGCAGTCATGAGGAAGTCTACCTTCTCATCGATGATTGGCTCGAAGTTGCAGTGGTGTGTCTGGTTCTTTGACCTGACGTGCATCGACAGTTCACCTTGAGGGTGTTATAGTTTGACTATACTATAACTCGATCTTCTAGCTATTTGAAATCCTAAGGTGTATGTTGGCTATGGCATGTTCATTATAGGAATTGGATTGCACTAATAGGGGATCTAACTACCTCGGTAGAAGAGAAGCAGCCTTATGATGATCATGAGAATCAAGTCCATAAAGTCCATGGCCATGGCAGAGTGAAATAATAGAAAGAGATTCTATTAGGATTTTCACATTGGACTTGAATCGAATGATTAATTAATATGACGGATATTAAGGTTTGACGAGATCACCTTAACCCTAATCTTGTTAGAGCTTAAGATAGAGAAACTTAATCACACAGGAAACTAAACTGAGAGGTTCACTTTCAATTCTGATGGTTTGCCACCATATGCTGCTTGGTGTCACTAGTAGATTTTAGGAGCAATTAGAATAATTTGGATGATCGATCATACTAATTATCTGAATCAGAAATATTCTGATCCATCGAAAGGTGTTTCGATAATGTCGATAATAGAGATCATGATATATCCCATTACCATATGAAACTAAATCTAACTAGATCACACAAATAAGGATTTGGATCTGGATATCATCAATTAGATTAACCCAGTTCAATTGATTTGAATAAGATTCAATTAGGTTCAAGAAAATTGTGCTAACACACGATTGAGCCTAATGTTCTCCTTTAACAATCATTAAAACTTATCTTGACTAAGCCAAATATGTTTAGGCTCACTCAGGAACCTTTACTTGATTTGACTGGAGCTTGTCCAGGTCAGAAAAGATTTATTTTAATTTATGAAATAAATTTGAGACAACACCTGCCATTTTCTATCACCTGCTAAATCTTGTCTTTGGACTTTGGTCAAATGTTGACCTTTGACACTTAGACATCTATCCACATGTCATGCATCCATAGGAGAGAACCTTGCACCTTGTCCCCCTGCTAAAAAGTAGATAGGCAAGGGGGGCATGCCTAGGGAGGCGTGTGCCCCATGAGGATAAGATTTGGAGTCCAATACAGATGGAACTCTAGTTGCTTCAGGTAATCAAACTAGATGGCACGAAGAAAACTTGTTTGACCCAATCTTGGCACCATCTAAGGATAGTTTTGAGGGACTCTAATCTGATTAGATCAGATGATGTCATCCCATCAATCAATTTAGATCTGATTGCACAAAGGGCCATGATTGGTCGGGATGATGTGGCACTACATGGCACAGCAAGGTCTATATAAACCCCGTCTACACCTAGAATAAAATGCTTCTATCCTTAGCCCACGCCATAAAGCTTTTCTCCCTTCTCCATGCCACCCTCTGGTCCTCTCTCTCCTCTCCACGCCTAAGATATTTTGGGCATGAGTTAGGTGTGATCCAAATAAGTGAAAGGCGACAGGATAGGAAAAAAGCAGCACTACCGCAAGAGACAATGATTGTTCTTTAAAAGAGTTTTTGAAGACTTTCAAGATCAAATCTAGATTTGATTTTTGAAGGATTGATTGAAAAGGAGAAGATCTCCAGATCCTACCCAAGTGGATATGGGTAGAGGCTAGGCACTTGTGTGGCTACATCCAGAACCTCAGACAAACATCGAGATCATCATAGGATAATTAGATTATCCAAAATAAAGGTATGATTAAATTAGATTTAATTTAATTTAATTTTATTTTATCAGATCAATAAGATCATATCTAAAGAGTCTTAGATCTGATTAGGATCTTAGAAAATTTTTTTTGAAATATTCCTCATGATCCAATCAGATCTGAATGAACCTGATCCAAGTACTAAGGTTTTTCTTTTAGAAGTTCCTACCTGATCTGATGGCTGATCATGAGTCTTGATGACCTAGGACACTATGGTTAAGAGTCCCATTAAACTGAAACTCTATGACCAAGAATTCCACTAGACTGGGACTCTGAGTCCTACTCATCTAGGACTCTCTGATCAAGAGTCTCACTGGTTTGGGACTCTAACATCATGAGTTCCATTCGTTTGGAACACTGGGTTCAAGAGTCCCACTAGATTGGGACTCTTTAGGAGTTTCATATTGATGTGACTCTATTGCCCGACAACCCATCCGATTTGGACTCAAATATTTTTAGAGGATTAATTAGCAATTCAATTATTGATTAGCTTAATTTGATTGAGTGATAAGGATTCAATCAAGTTTGATTGAATTTAATTCAATTGAGTTTGACCCGATCAGATCATGAGGTGACCTAATCGCTATAGAAGTTTTGACCCTAATTTGATCAAGACCTGGACCTAATTAATTTCTAATTTAATTAGAATTTTTTAGATTAGGCTAAGTCTAATTTGGTTGGATTTAACCTAGTCTAGTTGGGTCTAGATTAATTAGTTTGGTTGAAACCAATTAGGACCAAGTCAAATAAAGTTTGAATTCAAACTCTCTCATGCACCTACCATTTTTGACTTTTTCACTCTTGTTCCATGCCCAAAATTTTTTGTATGCAACTTTTCACTCACCCAAAAGTTTTTTGTGCCCCCTCTCTTATCTACTTTTGATCTGGTTTAAGGGTTGGACCGGTTCAAAGTAAGTTGACTTTTGAATTCAACTTAGTTTGTTGGAGGTTGGAACCAATCCAACCTTATCTACTTCCCATGCCCTTCCTTTTGTTTGTTGAACATATTTTGGAGAAACAAAAATGTGCACACATAGAAGGAGAGTCCTTCTATGTGTTAAACATATGGGAGGAGGTGTTGGATAAAGATAAGGGGCTCATTTGATTTTTGAAATCAAGTGAGTGGTTAAAACCTCCCAACCACTCAACCCTTATCTATTTCCATGTGCTTTTCCAATGGTATTCATGTCAATAAATTATGAGATTTTTTGTGCGTGCACAATAATGGGTTAGAATTATGTGGTAAAAATTTTAGAGTGATTGAACATTATTTTTGAGAAAAAAAAAATCTTAGAGTGAATGTGAGTAGGGTCCTGCAGCACTTTATTTTTCCCTCATGCCTCTCTTCTCTTCTGATTTTCACCTCTAACAATATCCAATTTCTAGATATGATCTAAATAAGGTTCATATATATAAAAGTCATCTTTCAACAAAAACTTGTTTCATGAAGAAACTCCACACAAAGAGGACGTGATAGGATTTTTAGTATGTCAGGGTTTTTGGGCTGAGTGAAATCCTAGTTTTGGGAATCTGGGTTTGGGTGGAGAGATCAAGTGTTATGAGCATCGGATCACCACAAAATTTAAAATACCTCTTCATCATCCTCCAATATTTATGTTCTAATTTTTTTGAGTGTTAGAGAAATCAAAAAGTATATGATCGATCAGATCGATCATGATCAGCCATCGAAGGCATTGGCGAGGAGCTAGCACTTCGGTGGAGCTGGTCGGGATCAGGAGCTCCATGTGGACCATCCATAGAGGTCGGACAAGTGTGCGGTTGTAGCATAACACTATAGCTTCTTTTGGTGGATTTAGATTGTGGAGATCAGCTACCCACAAAATGGTATCGAGTTCTAAACTCATATCGATCAGCAGATTCAATTTGCTGATCGAATGTATATTATTTTTCTATCACATATTAGCATATTTAGATTCTGAGTGGGATTTATTTAATATGATCAATGCATGCATAGTATTAATTTTAGATTAATATTTGCTTTTGCAACTATTTTATTCAAAAAAGTTTTGAAAATACATGCTTAGATTTTCTTCAGCAACAGCAAGCAACGTGCAGATGAATTTGAGCATGGCTATTGGCAAAAAAGTATTCTGATAGTCAATGCCTTCACACTGACTATATCCTTTCGCTATGAGCGTTGCTTTGAATGTCTCTACATTTTCATCGACACCTATCTTTCTCTTGAAGATCCATTTACACCCAATAGATACTATACCTTCAGGTGGATCTATCAAGATCCAGACTTGGTTCGAACGCATTGAGTCAATCTCTGACCTCATTGCCTCTAACCATTTCTCAAAGTCGATATCTGATATCACTTCATCATAGATTTTGGGATCATCACCATGAACCCCATTTTCTATGAGGAATATTTTTTCTACGTCTTCTGATATAGTACTTAAGTATCTTTTAGGAGGATGAAAAATTTTATTGGATCTACGAGGTGGAGGATGTAGTATCTGGGTTGGCTCAATCTGATTAGGTTCTATAGGTTTCTTAGCTCATTTCTCATCAGAGACTTTCTTCTTGAGTCTAATCTATCTTCTGATGACACCATCTAGAATAAATTATTTTTCAAAGAAGATGACATGTCGACTCATAATCACATTATGATCTTCTAGGAGATAGAAATAATATCCTAATGACTCTTTAGGATATCCAATAAATCGAGCTCTAAAGGATCTAGACTCTAATTTATCCATTTATTGTCTCATGACATGGGCCGAACAATCTCAAATTCTAAGATGACTCAAACTTGATTTTTTACCATGCCATATCTCATACGGTGTGGTAGGAATGGTCTTAGAGGGAATCCTATTCAGTAAATATATAGCAGTCATCAGACTATGTCTCCAAAAAAACTTAGGAAGGTTCGTGAAACTCATCATGGATCGGATCATGTCTAATAGGATTCAATTTTTTTGTTTTGAAATTTTATTGAGTTGAGGCATTCTAGGTAGAGTCCATTGAGAGACTATGCCATTGTCCTTAAGATAGTCTAGAAATTCTTAACTAAAGTATTCGCCTCATCGATTTCTATCGAAGAAATCTTAAATATTTTTTTTTTTTTTTGTGTGTTTTTATTTTAGTCTAACTTCAGAGACCTTTTAAGTGTACTGATTTTTGAATTGTATATATGAAAAGCCCTTTCCAGACTATATATTATTTGTTAGCATCAAATACACATGTACAACCGTTAGATTCTCCAAGCTCTAAGAAACAACATTCCTTAAATCCCCAGTAAAAGCACTTTGATTGAATGAGAAGTAGATATGGCAAAGTCACCATCGCTGGGTAAACTGGCAACAATACAAAAAAATCAATGGTTTGAGTCGCACTGCATTATCTAGATCATTATGAATGAAATGTATCGTTTAGGTCCAGCCCGTACGTCTGATTCGGCCCTATTCCGCCAAGTGAATCCTACAAAATAGAAATAAAATATAAAAGCGTTTCTTGTCAATTATTTGCCCTTATGAATGAAAGACCTCAGTTATGATTTAACATTTGAAAATAATAAAATTGAAGAAGAATATGGACTTCGGAAAAAATATGTTTATAAAATGAGGATATTATTTTCTATCTCCTAACGAAGATCCTTAAAATGCCTTATTTCTCCAATTTATTAACCTTATCTTCACTATATGACCTTAGCCTAAATGGCCAAAGATACTTATTCATTTTAGACTTAGTTCGACTTTTAATATTTTCACGATCATTCATACTCCTCTTTGAGAATAATTTTCAAATTAGTGTTGCTCATATGTAAAAATAAAATAATTTATATATTCATAAAAACGATAAAATTAGTGTGAATGTGTTCTCAAGAAGATTAAGGATAATAGAGTAGGACACTCATTTAATGAGTAAGAAGAGTCCTAGCTATACTGAGAAATGAATATTAGATTCTTTCATTCCATAAAGAACACTAAAATATGAAACACCTAAATGTGCATCACTTCTTATAGAGCAAAACCACAACTGAAATAACTAATTACAATTCTACGCCACCCTCTGTTAGAATTGCCTCAAAAATACAAATAGAAAACTAATTAATTTTTCATACCACCTAAAATAGTATGAACTTAATCTGTGTTGCGAGGCACACAGTAAACACACAATAGTCTCTTAATGAACTAATCCATGAATTTACAAGAACTGTGGTAATCACATAAGGAGAAATTAAGGGTATCCCATTTTTAGGCTTCCACGCTCATAGAAAATGGGGTTCATTGGTGATGATCCCAAAATTCTATGTGAAGTGATATCATGATATCGACTTATGTGTGAGCGAGAGAACTCTGGCTTGGTTTTAAGAGGCAAAATGAGATTTCATTGAGAAATCTCGCGCCAATCTGCTAGGATCGTATCTTTACCATCCCTCAGCCTCCTGGTCCTGAAACTCCACACTTCCATGAGACGAATCTGAATAAGCCGAATCCTAAACCTGAACATAAGGAGAAGTAATTAATGTGACACTAAACTAGAGTTCAAAAGCTATATCCCAATATTCTGGGAGTGTGCAGAGAGAGATATCTATCAAATTCGAGTATGAAATATAGGTTGTCCTATTATTGTAATAATTGAGTAATTATTAAGCAATATCTCCCACCCAAAGAACAAAAGTACACTAGTCGAGCTGGCCTTTCTTCTTGTTTTTCAATGTCGAAGGTATAGTTTCCGAGGCTATGTGAAAGGCAGGTTTATGGAAATGATCAGCAATTACTTTTTTAGGCCTTCACGATAGCCATGCTTCTAAATTCTAATCTGGCGGACGTTGCTTGCTGTTGCTGAAAGAAAATCTAAGCATGGTAATGGTTTTCTCACTTAAAACGTCAATGAGAAAAATTTAAATTTTTCATTATAGTTTGCAAAAGCAGAATATTAATATTCGGATGAACAATTTTTCTTAATTACCTCTTGTCCGGCTACTTGGCATTCATTTATTTTCTACTTACATATAACCAAAATCTCCCACTCACTTTCCAAATCTATAATCTTTCTCTTGCTATCGTGAATGCTTGATCTTTCTCTAGAAAAAAAGTTTTAATTACTATCCATTGTTAATCACAAAGTCCCGCAAAAATCTATTTAGGGCGAAAAATGTATCTAAGCTTTTAAACCTTGTCATACATGAAAGCTCTCGATATGAGTTTAGAACTCCGATTACCATTTTGTGTACTGAATTTCTCCCACCAAAGTCCGAAATTTCCCCAACCCAAAAGAACTTATAAAAGTGATTTTTTATGGCTATAACCCACAACACACTCTATTGCCAACTGCAAGCGTTTTGCTATATCCAACGAGACCCTTCATCTATATTGAGAGGTTTAAATGGTGGCATCCTCAAATTAGTAGGGAGCCTTCCTCCATGATCAATGAACTTACCCATACGCATTCAGTCCCGACCGAGCTCCACCAGAGAGGAATTGCGGTAGCTTCCTCTGCCTAAAAATGTAGCATCTTCTATGATCAAGGATCCTGATCTTACACAAACTGCTCTCACTCGTAAACCGCATTCATAATACTTTTATCAATTTTCCTACTACCTTACCTCAACAATAAGCATTCTATTAATTTGAAAGTTTCAATTTTATAATTGATGCATGAAGCAGTCTAGAGAAGGAGATAATTGATCAGGGTAGTATTTATAAAACTGTTATGTGCCTATTCATTGATTCTGAGCCTAATAGGTGTGATCCGCTATATGTACCTCATAAACCCTTTTGATGATCTTACTTTCAGCCTCGCTCAAACCCAGCGAGCTTTTAGTGTCCCAAATTACAATACCAAGAACATACTTTCACTCGACGACGACAAAACCCCGATAACATTTTTCTGACATGATGACTATAGATTTTCTTAATTATCATACATTTGCCTTATAAGCTGAGTCCCTTTGTCTTCTACAGAGGATTTCATCTCATTACACTTAGAAAACACATTGTTTTGTTGAGTAACCATTGGCATTTTGATATCTTTATCTTTCATCCATTCCACTTCTTTGTGTGGAGATGTACACTCGTTTATATATGAACGCTTATTTAGATCATATCTCGAAATTGTGGATTAATTTGATGCGTAGAGGTGAAAATCAATGGGAAAGGGAAGAGAGGCATGAGCTGGGAGGTAAAAATAAAGTGCTGCAAGGACAGATGGCTAACATCGAACTATTCCACTGTCTTCACACAGAAGATTTTCAATTCTTCTTTAATGACTATCCTCAAAAAAAAATTTTTAATGTTAGTCTATTGGACACCATACTATCTCTTAATAATTATGTTGTTGTTAATTCCACATGGAGTTCTAACCCCCATTAGTTGTGCCAGCTCTTAAACTGCACAATTAAAAAGATAGTCTTCCAATGAATACTGTGTATTGACCATTGAGCATTAGTTGACAATGGAAAAAGCACTTATTGGGAGGACACTAAGAATAAGGGACATTAGAATTGTCTTCGCTATAGAGGGAGTTGGCGAAGAAAAGTGTTTTATAGATACCAGATCTTATACTGATATCAAAAATCATTTAAGAAATGATTGATCTCACACTTCTTATATTAGGAGTTTTTTAATTTTTTTAACACACACACTCACTTCTAGCCGATATGTTCAACACCATAGCAATAGGTACTCTTCCCTCTATCGATACTGTGCTCGTGCAACAATTTCTTTTGTTTCTCTTCAATTAAGATATGATCGTGAAAAAACTCTACATCAACAAATAAGTTTTTAATTTGTTTCCTAGTTATGAGTGTGAGACTAGATTAGGTTGGGATTGGTTTCCATACCCTACCACACATAAGACTATCACCAACTCGAATTCAAAAGTCAACTTATTCTCTTAGAACAAACCACGATGGATGGTGTTTTCAAGGCCGGTCCAACCTAAACCAGATTCAAAAGTAGATAAGAGAGTGGCACAAAAACCTTTTGGCGTGGAGTGAAAAGTGCATACAAAAATTTTCGGCTTGAACAGATGAAAAAGTCAAAAATGGTAGGTGCATTGAGAGAGTTTGAATTCAAACTTTATTTGGACTTGGTCCTAATTTGGTTGTAAACCCAAAACTAATTATCGTAGACCCCAACTAGACTAGATGTATAAATCAACACGCACCACAAAATACTCTTCTAGGGAAATTGATTTTTCCTCAATCTAATATTCCGTCATAACAACAAATTCTAACTTAACTATGTATGCTCTAAATTTCATTAAGTCATGTACATTTGATAATATCTCATATCCGATAATAGTATTGATCGCTCCAAACTTCCTTTAGTTAAGTCAGAACCACCATTTTACATTCGGAATGTAAATGCAAAATTTAGGTCAATCCCATATCTGATGGAATACTCTCTCACATATCCCAAAAAATTGAGATCCGCGTAACTTTCATGCGCATAACCCATCAACTTTGATTAATGTTAATTCCAAATACTCTACAAAACTTATATGCAATATTGAATCCTGTTATGCGAGCACCTTTTCGAGATCAATAAATGCTAAAACTAGATAAAACTTAGCGAAATTTATTCAAACCTAAAATCACTTCTAAGGGAGAAAAATCTAAAGACGTCCCACACTCGGGAGATAGAAAGGGTTGGCCCGTCGATACGCACTCCTTACAAGATTAGTTGAAGAACAGTTCCTTAGGTGACGGCTTAAGACTTAGAGAACTACTTCAGTCTATAAAAGCGAGATTATAGTGACCCATAATCCTTTAGTGGGAACTCTTTAAATGGTATCGCCAGTGTTCCATCACGAATTATTTGGTTATATTACGCCATCGTTAAATAGTTTAGGAACTGAGAGTCGCAAACAACCTCCAGAATGAGACATGGTTCAGTAGAGTTCATAGACCAGTCAATTTAGGAGAATGAGAGTATGGGCACTCACATAAGTCTCGACCTTATCTAAGATCTGGCAAATTCTCTTGTGGTGGTCATACTCAGTGAATGTTTCAGAGGCTTTCTCACTCACTCATATTACAACAATAACTTGAGTGTCCCTCGATTACGTTGATTCTTGTCCATTAGAAGACTCCTTATTAGCCATTTAAGCAATCCAGAATCAGGTATGACTTTCTGAAAAGAAAACCATTTTTATTAGTTAACAATATATCTGAGGATAACTACGGATTTGCATGCATGACTATCCATAGAACCTTGGAATGCGCATCTATAGAGCAACAGCCAAATTTAGTATCATTTCAAAACATATAATTTATTTGAGCAACAGTTATCTCCCTAAATGAGTGACCGATACTACTAGAGGCTCATCTTATAGAAGTTTTAATATTATTACTTTATGTCGTAGGTCTCCATATATGCTAGCTATTTCATTAATATATATAATATATCTTCATACAAACTCTCAAAACATTCTCTTTGAAATTTTCAGTTATTTGCATATTAACATCTCATTGTGGATAATCTATTATGACTATCACTAATTTGAATGGAATTCTCGACTGACTTCTGACTTGAGAGGTTCTGCCGGAATCGCTTTAAGAATCTAATCATCAAATTGTGAATTATACTCTAGTGCAGATTCTTCATACACAAATATCCACTTTTAGAATATGGTTAGGATATGATAGTCTTACTCACTTTATCAAATCATTTATCACTTCACAATCAATAATTTCATTAATAAAGTGTGGATTTTTTTGATGCACTTCGATATTGAACGATCACCTTCAAATAACTGTTTAATACAAAAACACCAATATCTTAGTTAGTCTTTTCATGTATGCTTGTATGTTATTGTTGTTGCTTTATCAATTACAAACATAAGTTTCTTATCTTTTCTGATCATTAATGGTCGCTTTCCACTTATTTGGATCAACAACCTCAACTCAATGCCCAAATGGTGTACATAGCGGCGTCGGTAAGAGGCAGCAGAGAGGCCGGAGGGTGGCAATGGAAGAAAGGAGAAAAGCCTTCCGATATGACGAGCATATGGGTCTAATATATAGATAGAGAAACAAACGCCACGAATTATTTTATATCAAGGTAAGATGTAAGGAAAGGCTTGGTTTAATAAAATCTAGACATACCTATGCCTTTTATTGAGCAAATCGAACGACCAAGGTGTAGGAGAATGCGCTTCATCAATCATACTCACAGCAGAATACCTAATTCACTCGAGTTCCACTACAATTGTGCAAAATACATAATTCAGGTAAATTGTCAATTGATGTTGGAGACATTCATATCTGAAATATTTCTAACTCAAGGATATGTAAATAACTAGTCCCTCAAAACTTCCTTAGTTATACATTGTGCTCAGCATTTTGCATTGATCCAATCTCAAAACTCAAGTATATCTTCTTCGATGAATCCAACTAATCGTACGATTACTTTGTGAATGTACCCATTAGAAAGTCACATATTGAAGTAATCAAACAACTGTATTGGACTCCAAAATCTTAAAAATATCACAAATAGTTTGGTAAACTACGTGCTATATCCACCTAATAGAGAAAATGCGCCTGACAAATAACTCTCTTTTTATATGCTATGCGATCACTACATTGTTATTAAGGCAAAAAGTTTTCTCCCTAATAATAGGAGATTGCCTATGAGATAGGAGATCTTTTCAGATTATCTAAAGTCTCATTGAATAAGATCTAAGAATTCATAACAAAATATTTTTTAACTTCTATAATTCACCTTAAATCTCTAAAGAGATCTAGCAAAATTACCAATAATTAAATATTTTCAAAAAAAATTAGGAAAAAAAGGATTAAAGATTGTAAGATTTATTAGTTACTCAATATTAATTATAATATAAAAATTAATTAAAAATTAATCTTTATTCCTTGAGCCAGGCTAAACCAAAGCTCCACTAATGATGCACACATTATCTCCAATAATGTTACTAAGTATTTCTAGTGTGCGATCATTGCTACCATATAACCAATATATAATTTATCTAAGATACTCAAAAAAGTATTTAATAAGTTTTTTTATTAATGATTCTAAGTGGAGAACCTTATATGCGAGCACTTCAATAGGTGTGTGAAGTACTGAGACAAACAAATTTTCAATGTATAATTACACTAATTAATATTAGTCATATCATTATATATCTAAAATCAAATGAACTCCAGATCTTAATGGAATAAGTTATTTGATGCTAATTGAATAGAATTTATACACAGAAATGTCACTAAAATCCTATTTGTGAGTCATTTATTGTCATAGTATTTTAAGATTGTACAATATGTCATTTGTATATGTGGGCATTTAGGATCTTATATCATGATCGTTTCTATATATCGATTTATTATCCGGAAACAACCTTTTTCTGTATTTGGTATTTTCAGAATATTCTGATCAATAATTAGATATGATCGATCATCCAATATTCTAATTGTTCCTAAAAATCTAACTAGTGACAATCCGTAATCAGACTCTGAATGTCGGATATGATAGAGAACAAATATTAATTCTAAATTATCAATTGTATAAACTTGACTAAACATAGATTGTATAGAGTATCTCAAATCTTCAATTCACGTTATATTTTAAGTATAATTCATGAATAGTATAAAATTAAAATTATTAACACTTTACTTTATTATATGAACTTTTTACTAACCAACGTGGACTTTAGGGTTAATGGTGAGGCATACTCCAATTGTAAATAATACTCTTATGATTTATATCCGTATATTTAATAGTTAATCCATTTCTCTATGCAAAAATGAACGCCCTCAGACTATGTGCATTGTTATGGAATAATCAATCTCATTGGAATAGGAACCATCTTCTATGATTCATGAGATCTAATATTTCACTTTCTCTGCCAATGGCTCATCTGCCTTCTAACTATAAATTTAGGATCCTTATTTTAAAACTATAGATTTGGATCTAAACTTATGTACTTTATTCCACATAAAACGTTTCTCTTGATACTAATTTTACACGAAGCTACATCATCTTCTTTCTAAAGTTTTATTGCTGAACCCTCTTCCCTATATTTGTGCCCATGTGCTACATCTCGAAGATGTGATGACCAACGAATTGAACATCATATGCCATAACTCCTTAGGCAATGGAGAGAGGAGGAGACCAAAATTAGACAGCCGTGGCTCGAGTGAGTTACAAAGAGATATGAAGCATGCATCCTTTAGCGAATAGGAGAATGTTTGCAGAAGTAACTTTTTATAGTATAGTTACAAACCCTTATAAACGATCGCCACTCACAACAGGGTTTGTAGAAAACTGTCAGAACTCGCTGACCAGTCAGGTCAAAGAACCAGACACACCAACTGCCAACTTCGAGCATGCACTACCATCGATGAAGAGTGCTAGTTGCCTAAAAACTTCCCATCTCAATTGAACTATGCCACGATCAAAGAACCTTTCATTCAGTTGGTTCGATTCTAAATCTGGACTAGCTGGAGTGCCCGATTTGAGTTCTTGTATCATCTTCACACGCGAAAACATATGAAGTATGTCATACACAAATTCTACATATAACTCTCCGCGTCTTCAAATACACACGCATATAAACTCACGCTATACACTTATCCCTTATAAGGTTAAAACCTGATCGAAGTAATTTTACATCCATAAAACCTTCTCATCGATAGAATACAACCACTCCTGCTGCAATGATGAACTCCCCATTCTGATCATACTCCCATCCCTTATGCCATTCTGGAAGGAGCGCTATTCTATCCTTGAAAGGTTAATGTTAATGGAGTGAAATAATTCCATCTCATATTAACTTTTAGCCTCATACTCTTATAAGCAAAGTAACATGAAGCAGTCCTCAATGTGCCATTGTCTCCTATTAGTTGCCACTGATACTCAACGTGGACCTCGCTTATCTGGTCCAACTAGCTCTGTTCATAATACAGGGTCAACTTGATTTATATTTCGATGAAGTACGCTGAGAAAAAGAATAAAATTAATAGCAGTGTAAATAGATAATTGGTAGAGGTGGTATAAATATTATAATTTTTATCCATAATTCAGAATGTGTATTAAAGGTCAGCCGATCTGGCCTTTAAGGACACATATTAAAACTACCACTCTCTAGAGAGACACATAATAAGAAGACTCATTACTTTTTTCAATTACAACTAGGAACAAACCTCCACCGTACTCAACATGTAAATAAGAAATTGGTGTCTTGAGAGTCAGGATCTCAATACTATGACAATTGTGGCCTCAAAGCAACGAGTACGAATCAGAGAAATGGATTGAACAAAATGAGTAACCGAGTGCTTAGATTCTGCAATTACCGGGTGCATACAGAGACTCCACTAATTTCTTTGCAACTTCCAAAATAGGACCTTTCTTTACTATTTTCTTAAATCAATGTAAGATGAGTTGGATTAGTCCAATTGATGACATTCAGATGCAAACCCTTATTTGTGTGATCCAGTTAGGTTTAGTTTTATATGATAATGAGACATATTGTGATCTCTATCATCGACATCATCAAAATATCTTTCGATGGATCAGAACTTTTTTGATTCATATAGTTAGAATGATCGATCATCTAAATCTTTCTAATTACTCTCAAAATCCACCAGTGACACCTAGCAGTATATGGTGATAATCCATCAAAATCAAAAGCGAACCTCTCGGTGTAGCTACCTGTGTGATTGGATTCTTCTATCTTGAGCCCTGACAAGATTAGGATTATGGTGAACTCGTCAAACCCAATATCCATCATATGAATTAATCATTCGATTTGAGTCCAATGTGAAAACCTAATAGAAACTCTTTCTATCATCTTCACCCTACCATGGCAATGGGCCTAAGGACTCAATCTCATGATTATCATAGGGCTACTCCTCATCTACGAAGGTAGATAGATCTCTTATTGGTGCATTCTAATTCCTACAATGAACATGCTATTGCCAACATACACCTCAGGATTCTGAATGGCTAGGAGACTGAGTTATGGTGTAGTCGAACTATAACACTCTCAAGATAAATTATCAATGCATCTCAGATCAAAGAATCAGACACACTACTACAGCATCAAGTCAATCATCGACGAAAAGGTAGACTTTTTTATGACTGCTCGAGATGGTCACGCTCAATGCCCTCATTCTCTAACGAGTATCTATACTCTCGCTCTGATGTCTCCATATCATAGACTAAAGATATATCATTCTAAGAAAGCGATCGTACACCAACCTTTCAGATCGATCATAATCCTCATAATGATCCTATGCTCGGGAACAGTTTATCAGTTTATTATGAAAATTCATGTCTTAAATTTTTAGTTCTTAAAAATATGAATTATCATTACCATTAACTCAAAGGATGTATCACAGACACTTTAAATACACACTATGATAGAAAACAATCCTTTTGTTAATTTATAGTCAAAATTATAAAATTGCTTTTAAAAGTATATTATAAGTATTTAGTCAATCTAGCTTCCAGGGCACACATCTAACAGTTTCCATGTTTTAACATATCCATCCTTGGTATAAATCTATGATGACAAGAAATAACTCTTAAAATAATCAAAGTTAACCATATCACGAATAGGAGGAGGATCTCATCCCAATATGGATGAAGACCTCCAGTTATTTAAGAAAGGAGGAGGCGAGAGGCCCTTTAATGGTTCTTTCGTGCCCTTACTACCCTATTAGAAATAGAAGAAGAATCTCATCTTAACATGAGCAAAGCCTAATCATGTTAGGAATAAGAGGGGGATCTCATCCTAATATAGATGAAGACCTTCGATCATTTAAGATGGAAGGAGAGAAGAGGCCCACTCAATAGTCCTTTCATGCCCCTACTGCTCTGATAGGAATAGGAGGAGAACCTTGTCCTAACAAGAGCAAAGTCCAACCGTGTCAAGAATAGGAGGAGGACCTCATTCTGACATGGATGAAGATATCTAATTATTTAAGATAGGAGAAGGGAAGAGGCCCCTCAACGGCCCTTTCGTGCCCCTACTGCCTGAAGGAATCAGATCTAGGATTCCAGGGCTAGATCTTGAAACTTTTTTAAGATCAAGCAGCAAAAGATAAAAATTAATTAAAATTAATTTTAAATATTTAAAAATATTCTATATTTAAGATCTATTACATGATCAGTGCATGCTATTAAATCAGAATTAAAAAATCTAAAGAAGAAACTAAAACATGTTGATCACATCAACATGTATATACACTACATCTAATGTAAGTATGAAAATAATAGATCAGATCTATTACCTATGCAAGTTAGATGTTTTAACTTGCTGATCCAGGCTTGAGGATGATGTTGTGAGCCGCACATGCATTTGACCTTTAGAAGTCATCTACACAAGCTCACGAACCATGATTAGAAGTCCAATATAGGAAATCAGCATAGTATGCTAGTACTGTACTGATCCTTCTTTGATGGTCATTCTGGAATCACCTTCTTCAAATCTTGGACTCTTCAATTTTTAGAAGGAAGGGAAAGAGATTTTGAAATTAAGACACCTCTCAAAAATCTCTAAAGAAGGAGGAAGAGATCAAAGAAAAAATCCTAGAAGAAGAACCCTTCTTCTTCTTCTTTGTTCTCTCACCTAGACACCTAGATTGGTGTCCATGAAATCCCCAAGCCCCAATACTGTTTCTCCTTGATTTTCAAACACCCCAAAGGTCTCTCAATGTTCTAGAATATATCCAAAAATCAGCCCAAAGTTCATCATATATAGAGAGATATAGAGGAGTCCTTGTCTAGGTCAAATACCTAGATGAGGAATGTCCAAATTATGCAAAACAAGGGGCGCCCAAGAGCTATTATGGATCATCAGGTTTTGTCATACAAAAAGCCCTCTAAAAGCCACAAAAAATCCCAAAAACAATCTGAAGAATCGGTGCACTATAGGAAGAGTTTTGGTTTCCTAAAATTCTATCTCATAGAATTTGAAATCAAAACCAATTCCTACTTTGACTTGATCCATACTTAATTTACCATGTAAGAAAGAAAGGGAAGGACTTTGAGACATAGTGGGCTTCTCTTAGGCATGGAGAATTCATGCAAAATCAAAGGGGGGGTGAAGGGTGGGCGTTGGGACTAAGGTGGTGCAAGGAGGGAAGTTCCTAGTCTTACTAGGATTCTTATTTTGACTTGATCCAACATGGTTTCTCAAACCAAGTAAAATAAGAATTAATTCAACCCAATTAAATTAGATCTTAAACTAATTAACATTTAAATTAAATTAAATTAAATTTTAATTTAATTTTCTAATTAAATTAGAAAATTGGATTGACCCAAATTTTAGTTGAACTAGGACTAGTTCTTCCTTGCACTTGGCTTATCCAATAAATCAATTGGACTTGATCCAACCAAGATTAAATAAAATTTAATTAAATTATATTTAATTAGACTTAATCTTATCCCTCTAGCTTAATCAAATTAAGCTAATTAATAATCTAATTGCTAATCGATCCTCCTACAATACTTGCACTAGGTTAAACATCAATCGTATTGATGGTTTAACCCTAGAATGATTTTTAAACATTGATCAACCATCCGATTGGATCATAAACTCTAATACGTATGACCTCATAGGTCCAAACCTAAATTAGTAGCATAAGAATAAATTTTTGTACTAATAGAAGTGACCATCTAGCAATGGTACCCGATGGTCAGATAGGTCGAATGTGTCAAACAACATCCTTAGAACCCATGTAGATATAGTTTCCATATAATTCATCCCCTTGACCAAAATGCTCGTAGGATACCTTAGAGTTCAACTATCAACTCTGATAAGGTTGTCCACATTGTATTTCAAAATATCAAATCCATCTGATGGATTATCCTGACCAAGATTTTGCTATATTGAAATACAATGATACATGTTTCTCCAACTCTTGGAGTGATCAATTCCATCTTGATCATACTTTGACTTCACAAGTACTTGACTATGCCTAGAAGCCTTTCATTACTGAATTAAAAATTTAGTTAGTTTAGTACCAAAGCATAGTTTATTTGCAAGTCACTGAGGTGATCTCAGGTCTAAGGGATACTTATACCTAAATCTCATCAGAGATATTCTCGAGAATAGAATGCTCTAGAGTTGGTCACATTCAATAACGATGTATCCATACATCTTACCTGTACGCCATACCAGTGTCTCCACACTTCTTGATTAAGAGGACAACCAACTTATATAGCATACAACAATCCATGCTCGATAGATACTGTCATCCCAATTAACAACTTATCATTTGGTCATGAATAGATTTAAGGACTAATCGATAAATCATCTCTTTATCGAAGCTAAATAGTCCTAAGGACTTCATCATAATAATAGAGTTCGTTAGAAGATGAATACTTTATGATGAAAAAATATAAAAAATATATTTTATTTATTAATAAATTATTTATAGATACTATTGAAAATTATGTTTTAAAGTCAATTATCAGCCTGTTGATGGTTGAGCTATTTTATAATTATAATTAATTTATTAAATAATAAAAATATTTTGGCATCTTTTTCATCATAAGTTTACATCTTTTAATGAACTCCATTGTTGTGATGAAGTTCTTAGGACTATTTAGTTTCGTTAAAGAGAGGATTTATCGATCAGTCCTTAAATTTATTCATGTCTAAATGATAGGCTAATAATTAGGACAACAGCGTCTATCGATCATAGATCACTATACACCATATAGATTGGTTATTCTCTTAACTAAGAAGTATGGAGACACTGGTGTGGTATACAGGTGAGATGTATGGATACATCGTCATTGAATGTGACCAACTCTAGAGCATTTTGGTATCGAGAATGTCTCTAATGGGATATAGATATGTATCCCTTAGATCTGAGATCACCTCAGTGACTTACAAATAACTCACTATGCTTTGGTACTAGACTAACTGAATTTCTAATTCAACAATGGAAGGCTTCTGGACATAGTCAAGTACTTGCAAAGTCGGAGTGTGATCAAGATGGAATTGACCACTCTAAGAGTTGGAGATGAATGTATCACTGTATTTCAATATAGCAAAATCTTGGTCAGGATAATCCATCAGATGGATTTGATATTTTGAAATACAATGTGGATAATTTGATCAGAGTTGATAGTTGAACTCTAAAGTGTCCTACGAGCATTATGGTCAAGGGGATGAATTATATGAAAACTATATCCACATGGGTTCTAAGGATGGTGTTCTACACCTTCGACCTATCCGACCACCGGGTATCATTGCTAGATGGTCACTTTGATTGGTAAAAAAATTTATTTCTATGCTACCATCTTAGGTTCGAACCTATGAGGTCACACACATTAGAGCTTATGATCTGATCAGATGGTTGATCAATGATTAAGAATCGTTCTAGGGATAAACAATCAATACGATTGGTGTTTAACCTAGTGCAAGTATTGCAGGAGGGTTGATTAGCAATTGAATTGCTAATTAGCTTAATTTAATTAAGCCAATAGGTTGAGATTAAGTTTAATTAAATATAATTTAATTAGATTTAGTTTGGGCTTGATTGGATCAAATCCAACTAGTTTATTGAATAAGCCAAGTGCAAGGAAGAACTAATCCTAGTCTAACTAGGACTCGGATTAACCCAATTTTTTAATTTGATTAGAAAATAAATTAAAATTTGATTTAATCTAATTTAATTAATTTCTTAAATGGATTAGAACTTTATTTAATAAGATTGGTTTAATTTTGATTTTATTTGGTTAAAAGATCTTGTTTGACCAAGTCAAAACATGAGTCCTAGTGTGACTAGGACTCCCTATCACTTGTGCCACTTAATCTTCACACCCCATGCCTCTTTTATTTTATTTCTTACATGAAAATTCTCCACTCTCATGGCTTCTCACACCCTCTTTCTCTCCTCTTTTTCTCATAAGATAATTTGTTGGAAGACCAAGACAAAAGAGGAGTTAGTTTTGCTTAGGATTCTATGAGATAGAATTCTTATTGACCAAAACACCTTCCCTTAAGTGCCACCCCTTCTTTTAATTAATTCTTCTCTTATTTAATGAAAATAATCTTCTTTTTTGTGCACCCTCCCTTGCTGGTCCATGCCAATAATTATGGAGGAGGCACCCAAGAGTTGGGCATCCCAACAACTTCCCATGTTTGGATATTCCTAGTCTAGGATTTTGATCTAACTTGGACTCTCCTTTTTCTCTTTTTATTGGATGAATTTTATTTTAATTTTTTTTATAAAATATAAAGCTTTGTGAGAGGATTGGGGTGTGCAAAAATTAGAGGAAGAGGGTCCTTGGGCATTGGGGTTCCATAGGCACCAAACTAGGTGTCTGGGAGAGAGAAAAGAGAAGAAGAAGAGGGTCTTCTTCTAGAGCTATTTTATTTTCAATCTCTCTTTTTTTAAATTTTTTCTAAGAGAGTCTCAGATCAGTAAACTCTCATCTTCCTTGTCATATTTTGGAGAGTCCAAATTTTGATGAAGGAAGCATCGAATCGACCATCGAAGAAGGATCAGCATAGTACTAGCATGCTGTGCTGATTTCCTGCATTGGACTTCAGATCAGAGATCATAGGCTCGTGTGGATGACTCTTAGAGGCTGGATATGTGTTCGGCTTGTGACTTCATCCTTAAGCCCAGATCAGTAAGTTAGAACATCTAACTTGCTCAAGTAATAGATCCGATCTATTAACTTCATACCTACATTTGATGTAGTATAGATCTTGATTGATTTGATCAACCTTTTACTTTCTTATTTAATTTTAATTTTTGATTTAATATCATGCCTTGATCATGTAATAGATCTAAGATCTAGATATTTATATATTTATTTAAATAAATATTTAATTTATTTAAATCTTTTACTGTAAGATCTTGAAAATATTCTCAAGATCTACCTGTAAAACCCTAGATCTGGTTCCTTCAATTGGTATCAGAGCAAGATTGTTATTACATGAATTTTATGCATGTTTAGATTATTTATTAAATTAGATCTAATTTATAATCTAATTATTAAATCTAAAATTTTTAAAAAAATTTAGATCTCACAAACTGCCATAAGGTTGTCCTACTATAAGGTTTACCCCTTATAGTAAATAAGTTATCCTAGTTCATGATGATCTGACTCTAATCATAAATTTATTAGATTTGATCTAATTTTATTTATGATTTAAAGATTTAAAATAATTTTAGATCTAAAAATAAAATATTTTAGATTGCACGGACTGCCATAAGGTTGTCCTACTGTAAGGTTTACCCTTTACAGTGAATAGGTTATCCTAGTATGTGATGATCTAAAATATTGATCATAAAATTTTAAATTAGATCTAAAAAATTTTATGATCTAATTAAAAATATTTTAATCTAGTTTTAATCTTCATAAATATATTAGATTTGATTTAGGAAGATTTATGATTGATTATTATTGAAACTATTTCAATTACGTGAACCTATTTAGATTAGATCTAAAGTAGATTCATATTTATGTTACTTGCATATTGATTATGAATCAAACATGCAATTTGGTTAATAGAACCATGTTGTAAAAATATTTTACAAACATGAAAATTATTTTCAAAAAGCCAAACCCCAACCCTCAGCCCAAAACTTAATTAAGAATTAAGAAATTGTTTGATTAGGTTCTAGGATTGTAAATTGAAGATCCTATGACACGAATCATAACACATTGGGTTAATGGGTTAGTCGAAATTAGGTCCATTAATTGGGTTAGGCCTACGGTTAGATTAAAGAATGGACTTAATTAGAGAATTTACTAAATCTAATCAATTGTTATCTTAGATTAGGTCAAGGATTCTCTAGATCAATTGCAATAATTGTAGTTGGTCAAGTCCATGTCTTTAACAAGACCCAAGATAGACTTGATTCTTGACTATGCGGCCTAGCATGAATTGTTATGTTGATATAATTGAAACTAATTAAACTAGTTAGTATCTAAGGTAAACCAGACCAGTGGTTTTTAATTGATAGCTCGCTTACTTGGCCATTTCTGATGGTATCTAAGGTAAGCCTGGCTGACCCTTCCACTGATCAAACTTACTTGGCCTCTTGGTGAGATTATATTTTGATCAAATTATTTAACTATTTGAGCTGACCCATGTCAGTTAGGTAAATCAATTTGACTGATTTAGGTGCTCCTAGATCAGTCTATTAATGATCTCCCTTAAGCTGACTTGGTAAAGTTAGTGGGAGGTTCATGATAAGCTGGTTAATCTGACCTACTCACTTCTATAAATTAAATCCTCTAAAATTATTAGATCCTTAAAATAAAATAGTATATGATAACTGGATCATAGTCTCCCATTAAAGTGGTTGATAATGAGTCCATCAGTTGGATAATCATTAGAGGCCCAAAGGCTTGGTGCTTATTGATTGATGAAATTATTATTCGTTATATGATCTCTTAGATACATCTTTCTAAATGGTGGTTAGGTGGGCCAACCAAAGTTGGGTCTGATCATTCATTGGTTGGATAGGCCAAGTATGGTCATGTTAATGGTTGGACCTAACTAGACTCTTTTTTGAGAAGGCTAAAGCCAATTGATCAGGGCCTAGAATAAAATTTAATTACCAAAAATTATTTGGAGGAACAATTGGTTATGAACCTAATCTTAGATGTACATGGGTAGGCCAACCAATGTTGGGCTCATGTATAGTCTATGTGGATTCTAGTATCCACTAAGAAATTAGGATAATTCCTCAAATTGAAGGTAGAGGCTATCAATTTGAATAAAGTAGTGGAAGAAATCTTTTGATTAAAGTCTAAATCTTTAGGTCTAATGAATCAATTACTAGTTAGATTTTGGTTTTTCTTTGTGCAGACATGTTCACTTTCCTATCGCTCTGATCATTGTTGGATAATGATAAGTTGGTGGGACCCAACTTTGGTAGCTGGTATCAAAAGTTGAAGATTATCTTGGAGCATGGACGGATCCTATATGTGCTGATGGATCCTACACCTAAGGGGCCAGCTACTAATGCACGTAGAACAGTCAGAGACACATATCAGAAGCAGCTTAGTGGTACCAAACCATGGTGCGCTGTATTATGTTGGCTACGATGAGAGACGAGTTCAGTCGTAGGTTTGAGATAGCTCGGCCAAATGAAATGCTCCAAGTATTGGAGGATTCTTTTGGCACACTCGATGACGTTGAGAGGCACAAGACTAGTTGCAACATCTTCAATGCCAGAATGCGGGATGGAGCCTCTGCCACTGATCATGTACTGTACATGATCGAGCTGATAGAGCGCTTGAGCAAACTTGGCTTTTTCTTATATAAACAACTTGAAAAAGATACAATACTGAACTCGCTGCCAAAGTCCTATCTCTCTTTTCTTACTCATTATAGAATGACAAAGTCTGAAGTAAACTACCATGGCTTATTGGGATTACTTTAGAACTTTGAGAAGGATCACCAGCTCCATAAAGAGTCGGTGAACTTAGTGGGAGGTTCGTCTCCTGGTTCTTGATCCTTTAGAAAAGTATGAGGATTTATGGTGCTCTCAAATCTTTGGAGGCCATAGGAGGAGTCAGCAGGTTGGCTCCGGAGATTTCAGGGGCTTGGTTGGTGCTTCGAAAATTTGGAACATAAGGTGAAGCAAGGAACCAAAGCTGGAAAATCAAGACTACAGAAAAGAGATTTTCTATAGGTTAGCTTGCTCAGTCCAAAAGTGGGTTGACTAAGTCTCAGTGCACAGACAAAATAGAGAGCTGCACGTTTAGGACTATTGGCATGGCATAGGATTGGGCTGACTCAGTTTCAGACTAAGCCGACCTAGTGAAACTTAGTTGGCTCAGTGCTAAGATTGAGCTGGCTCAGTGTGCGGACAGAGTTATGCGAGGGTCTATTTTGGGATAGGATCTAGGTTGATTCTAGGGGTCTTAAGGCCTAGTTTGAGAGGTGTTAAGAGAGCTAATTCATGTATGGGTCGGGTCTAGATCCAGAGGATGAGAGCATGGGAGATATGAGTGTACATAGGCTTGGTGAGTGCTTTCATGTATTGGGTTAGCTGGAAAGTGTTTTGGTCGGGCCTAATGGCTATGTATAAATATATGGACCGTATTAGGGTTTTATTATGCCGTGAATGCCGTGGAATACAGATCTTTTCTTTCTTAACTCTCTTCTTCTCTACTCTCTAGAGTTGCCGCCATAGGGTTCTTGAAGAAGCCCTAGAGAAGGGAGACATCTTCCTCATGCCCAAGGAGGGAGGCACCCCATCATAGATCCAGGTGGAGGATTGGTGGTTTGCTGCCCATAGAGAACGTCATAGGTTCCTTCAGATCTGTGCTAAAGATTAGGAGCTTTCGCAATATGATATCGATGCTTGTGATGTCAAGGATGATTGATGTTCGAGCAATATCATGGGTCTACAATTTGATATCAGAGCTAGGTGATGCTTGGAACATTATGGACGATAATATGGTATCAGAGTCAAGTTTCAGAGCCTGATGGTGCATGGAAGGAAGGAGAAGTCATACAAGGTGAAATCAAAAATCTGCACAAGGATTCCATGGTATGCCTCAAATCTATCTTGTTATTGCAGTGGTTTGGCCAATCGAAAGTAGCGGGTTGAAGGTGGAGGTTGAGAGGATTAGCGAAAAGGGATTTTTTTGGGGTAGAAGGATTTGGTGTATAATTTGCTGATCGATCTTTATGGAAAGGTTGGGGTGTATGATGGTTATGTGACAGGCAGGGAGTGCTGGAGTGCTGCAGTAGTATTTTTCTGAAGATGCAGGGCTGAGAGAGGCTTGATGATGCAGCAGCCGAGGGAGGTATCTCAGTAGAGAGCATCAGGGTTCTCTAGAAAGATGGATAGTGTAGGGCTGTTGAAGAGAGGTTTCCCAAGGAGTTGTGATCGAAGGAATGCTGAAGAAGTGACTATACGTCCTTCGATGTCTGAAAGGTGGGAAAGTAGTCGAAGATGTATTCAGTGGTTTGCCTAGAGCATGGATTTGTGAAGCCTTGGGAGTGATGGTGATGGATGATCCATGGAGGTCCAGCAGGTTAGGACTGGGTGGCTATAGAGTAGCATAGAGATGAGTCAGGGAGCGCTGGAGTACTGCAGGAGCGCTTCCCTGGAGGCACAGGGGCTGAGAGAGGCTCATTGGTGCAGCAGTCAAGGAGTGTATCTCAGCAGATGGTATCAGGGGCTTCTCAAAAAGATCAAAAGCAGGTCTCAGGGAGAGCCAGGAGGTCTCAGGGAGTGCCAGGAGGTCTCAGACAGTCGGGAGTATCATGGATCAGGTTTTTTCTATAGGAGCACCAGGGCGAGTTGCGGTTCAGGTGGAGGATGGTTCTCCGAGCGCAACTGAAGCAATGGCTGGTGTAGGGGTAGAAGAGAAGGACTAGGATGGAATTTCCTAGGGTTTAGTCATTGGTTTCAGAAGAGTTGGATGAGCTCTTGAGTTTCGAAGGTACCCGCGGGTTGCGAAGGTATCCGAGATAGCTTCAAAGGGGTCCGCAGAGTGTGGAGGGTTCAAAGGGGCAGCGAGGGTGTTCCAGATGTAGTGGCAGGCTTAGCAGTGCAGCATTGAGTGGTTGGCCTCGAGGGACTCGATGATAGAGCTGACTTCTGTGGCATCAGGTGGACTTCGAATATAGGTGGAGCTCCACAGTGGTGGCTTCACAAGTGAAGAAAAGATTTGGCATGAGTTTAGAGCACCGATGATGCACAATTCTAGGAGCGGTGTGTGCAGGTGGACAGGCGTAGCTCTAAGAAGATCGTGTCATATGGTATAGCATGTGCTATTGTAGAAATATTGTAGGTTCTCCAGGAACGTCCAGAGAAAGTGATGCAGCTGCTAAGCAGAAGGGATCCTACAATTTCAGGATGGTGCCAAGAAGCAAGCATAGGTCTTTAGCAGTGGAGGCGATCATCCCAAAGGCCTCAAGGGTGCACAACAGTTGAAGAGGATTGATGGAGGTGATATTTGCATAGGTGCTATTGAGTGCGTTGGGACAGCGGGATCGTACAGGAGGTCATTGCCAAGGGGTTTGCCAAGGCTTGGGGCACCAAGTTGGAGATTGTGAGGATTTGTGGTGCTCCCAAGCCTTAGAAGGCCATGGGAGGAGTCAGGGGGTTGGCTCTGAGGATTCCAGAAGCTTGGTTGGTGCTTCAAAAACCTGAGACACAAGATGAAGCAAGGAACCAAAGCCGAGAAATCAAGACTACAAAAAGAAGATTTTTTGTAGGTTAGCCGACTTAGTCCAAAACTGGGTCGGTTAAGTTTCAGTGCATAAGCAAAATAGAGAGCTGCGCGTTTGGAACTGTTGGCATGACACAGGACAGGGCTGGCTCAGTTTCAAACTGAGGTGATCTAGTGAAACATAGCCAGCTCAGTACTGAGATTGAGTCGACTCAGTGCACGAGCAGAATTATCAAGGGTCTATTTTGGGCTAAGGTTTGGTTTGATCCTAGGGCTCTTAAGGCCTGGTTCGAGAGGTTTTAAGGGGGCCAATTCATGTATGGGTCGGGTCTAGATCCAGAGGATGAGAGCATGAAAGACATGGGTGTACATGGGCACGGTGAGTGCTTTCATGTATTGGGTAAGTTGAAAAGTTTTTGGGTCGGGCCTAATGACAATGTATAAATACATAGGCTGTGTTGGGGATAAATCCCGCTCCTGCCGAAGCCCGGCCCGACGCTCAGCCCAATGTAACCAGTAGCCGCGGAAGAGCTTCGGCAGACGGGCTTCAGCCGAACTCCCAGCGGCCGAGCTCCTTCCAGCAGGCCGAACTGGTCAGCTCCCGAGCTTCTCCCGGACTCCCAGCGGTGAGACCGAACTTCCTGGGCGGCCGAACTCCTTCGGACTCCCCACGGTCGAACTCCTTCAAACTCCCCACGGTCGAACTCCTTCGGATCGACTCCAAGCGGCCGAGCTTCAATGAAGTCCTCTCAGCGGCCGAACTCCTTCGGACCGACTCCAAGCGGCCGAACTCCTTCGGACCGACTCCAAGCGGTCGAGCTTCAATGAAGTCCTCTCAGCGGCCGAACTCCTCAGTGGATGGGCTTTAGCAGAATCCCCAAGCGATCGTCACTCAGGAGCCCGAACTCCTCAGCAGTCGTTACTCGACCGAACTCCTCAGCGGTCGCCCTCATCGAACTTCGGCCGACCGAGCACCTACCGAACTCTCAAGTGTCCCAGCCTTAGCCGAAGTCCAACAGCCGGCCGAACCCCAAACGGCCGAGCTTCGGATTCTCAGCAGCCGAACTCTTCAGCGGACGAGCCTTAGCTGCATATCTCCAGTCAGACGCCTATGGGTGCCGAACTCCCTCCTATCTTCCTCTTCAGGAGCCCGAACTCCTCCGAAATGGGCACACGATGAAGGCCTTCAACCCTTCATTTGGCAAGCTCTGCAACCATCACCATCAGGCGGCGATGGCTGTCACCCTCAATCCGCCGACCCACTGTCAGGCGGCGATGGCTGTCACCCTCAATCCGCCGCACACGGCACCATCCCGTGAGACTGACTCCGCCGAACCTCGAGCGGTCCGCCAGCACGCGGCTGCAGTTGTCACCATCAAGCTCCACTATATAAAGGACCCTCCCGACACACTAAGGCTAAGCTCTCTGATCTCTAGGCTCTTCTCCTCTTCTCTAAGCTCTGGAACTCATTCCGAGCACTCCATTACTGTTGGCCAGAGCTAACTTGAGCGTCGGAGGGTCCTGCCGGAGCCACCCCCCACCGACTCCGGACGGGACTTTGTTTTGCAGGTCCCCGGCAGCGACCTCGGCGGCCTCGACTCCAGTGACCTCCGGCGACGACCAGTTTCTGCACCAACAGATTGGCGCTTGAAGGAGGTCCTGAACCTTCGAGGCTCCCTTGTTCTTAAAGGAGTGCTCGGTGACCCTTCTCTTCCCTCTTTGGAGATCTTCCTTTTCTCTTCCGAAGAGAAAACGCCACCCCGGAGAGCTTCGGCACGGCGCTCGGCGGCCTCCGCGATCCGATCCCATCCAGGCCCGTCTGTTCCTGCTTCAGCCCCGGCGGCCTAGGTTCCACCTGCACCCGCGGTGGATGTGAAGCAGTTCGGCCTGCTTGTCCGACAGATCCGTGGCCTCACGGAGGCGTTGCAGGCTATACAGCAGCCTCCGGTAGCGACTCCACCAGCAAGCCCGCCATGAGGGTGCGAGGAATCAGCCTTAAGGAAGAGCCCAATCGCCCCGAAGAGAGAAACGGAGAGCAGAAGTTCCCCCGCCGAAGCGGAATGAAGTTCGGCGCGAGGAAGGCCGAACCCACCCATGAGCCCGTCATCGAGGAAGCTCCGACAAAGAAGTATGAAGTCCTCCCGCGGAAGCTTTCGCAGGAAAGTGGAACGAAGTTCGGTGCAAGTGAGGTCGAACTCACGCTCCAGTATGTCCCCCAAAGGAACCACCTACAAAGTGTTCACCGGAGGCGGAATGAAGTTCGGGCAAGAAAAGCCGAGCTCCCCTCGAGCTCGCCCGAACTCGTCCGAACAAGAGCAGCGGGAAGTTCTCCCACGGCAAGTCTCGCGGGAAAGAGGAATGAAGTTCGGCTCGAAGAAAAGCCGAGCTCCCCCCAAAGCTCGTCATCAAGGCGAAATGAAGTTCAGTGGAAAGCCGAACTCCTCAGCTCAACCTCCAAATGAAGTTCGGCGCCGGCAAGGACGGAACGAAGCCCCCCCCGCGGAATGAAGTTCGGCATCAGGGACTCCGAACTCCGCAGCAGATCACCCAAGTGAAGTTCGGCCGCGCTCGAGACCGCCCCAGGGCGATCGAGGCCGAACTCCCCCTCAAGTACGTCGCCACAACGAATTCACGGGAGGTGCGATAAAGTTCGGGCAAGCAAAGCCGACCCCCTCTCTGCGAGCAGGGAAGTCCGGACAAAGAAGCATGAAGTTCTCCCACGGAAAGTTTCGCGGGAAAGCGGAATGAAGCTCCACGCAAGCGAAGCCCGAACTTCTCGAGCTCACCGCAAAGGAAGCCCCGACAGAAGGGCGCGAAGAAATCCTCCTCCCGAAAGATTCCGCAGCTACGACCAGCTCCTCTAACTCGAATCCTCGGCGAAGTTAGGAGCCAGCCGCCAAGACCTGAAGGACTACGGCCTCCCCAAACGTGCGCGAGGCAAGTAAAGCCCCTACCATCGCGACCACGGCCACGACACTGAGGAATACGTTCAGCTCCAAGACGAGATTGGAGAGCTCGTCAAAAAGGGACGACGGGATAAATTCCTCCGACGTCGGTCTGAAGCAGGAGAAGATCGGCTATAGGCGCGATGGAGTAGTCCAAGCAGAATAGGTGGTCTTATTTCTGTAAGGATATTACCTACCTTTTTGGGTCACCTGCCATTCTTGTTCTTTTGACTTTGGTCAAAAGTTACCTTTGACTGGTCAAATGTTGACCATTGACACATTTGACTTTGACCACATATTCACGCACCTATTTGGAGAGCTGGGGGGGCCTGTCCCCCTGCCAGAACCTGCAAGGAAGAAGGCGCACGCCACCCTAGGCATGTGGCCAAAGGTTGGAGGCGCCTAGGAGTCCTTGTGGACAAGGACTCCATCTCCTTTTGGATTTCAATTAGAGGTCTTCTAAGACCAACTTTGACTGATCCTTAAGGCAATCCTCTAGGAGGAATCCAGGGGACTCTATTCCCACCAAATCAGATTAGATTGATTTTCACAAAGGTTTTGTGATTGGTTGGAAGAAGAGGAGTTGGATCAAGCTAGTCTATAAATAAGACCCTAGTACCCAACTTCAGATTGTGCATGAGAATGATTGAACATAATTCCCCATGCCCCTTAGGCTGCCTCCCCCTCCTTCTCCACACCAAACCACCTTCTCCCCTTGCTTCCACGTCCAAAAGAGTCCAGTTTTGGATTTTTGTTGGTGCGATTCAAGAGAGAAAGGCGATCAAAAAGCTAGAAGGCTCACTGCTGCAAAGGGACGACTGCTTGATCTTCAAAAGGAGTTTTGGTAGATCCTTTAGATCAGATCCAGATCTGATTTTTGAAGACGTGATAGAGAAGAAGAGGATCTCCAGATCTAGCCGAGTGGATACCGGTAGAGGCAGATGCTTGCATGGGCTAGATCCAGAACCTTCACTGCATACAGGATCATCAACAGGATAATAGATTTACCCAAATTAGCGTAAATTAAATTTAAATTTAATTTATCCTTATTTATTTTTATTTATTAAAATAATTATTAATCAGATCTGAAACATGTCCAAGATCTGATTATAGATCAAAGAAAAAAAAAATTTTGAAATATATTCTTCTTGATCTTGATCAGATCTGAACCGAACCTGGATCTGAAAATCGGGATTTTCCTTCAATTAAATCAAAAATTAAAATAAATAAGAAATAAAAGTTGATCAAATCAACCTAGATCTACACCACATCAAAATAGGTATGAAGTTAATAGATCAGATCAATTACTGAGCAAGTTAGCATTCTAACTTTCTGATCAAACTTAGGATGAAGTCATGAGCCGCCACACGTCCGCCTTAGAAGTCATCCACACGAGCCTACGATCTCTAATCTATTCATCAGGAAATCAGTACAAGCATGCTAGTATACTTTGTATCCTTCTTCGAGTCGATCTGATGCTCTCTTTTTCGAAAATTTGGACTTCCAAAATATGAGAAGTAAGATGAGAGTTTACTGATCTGAGACTCTCTCAGAAAAAACTCAAAAAAGGAGGAGAGATTGAAAATAAAAAGCCCTAGAAGAAGATCCTCTTTTGCTTCTCTTTTCTCTCACCTAGACACCTAGTTTGGTGCCTTAGAACCCCAGCCAAGGACCTCCTTCTATATTTTTGCACACCCCAAACTCTTCCCAAACTCTTATTTTTATGAAAAAAATTAAATAAAATTTTTTCAATAAATAGAGAAAAAGAAGGGTAAGTTAGATCAAAATCTAGACTACGGAATATCCAAACATGAAAAATTGTTGGGGTCCAACTCTTGGGCACCTCCTCCAATTTATTGGATGGACCAGCAAGGGAGGGTGCAAAAAATGAGATATTTTTGTAATAAGAGAGAATTAATTAAAGAGGGGGCACACTCAAGGGAAGGTGTTTTGATCAATAAGGATTCTATTCTATAGAAATCTAAGCAAAACTAACTTCTTCTTTTGACTTGGTCTTCCAACAAATTTTCATATGAGAAAAGGAGGAGAGAAAGAGGGCATGAAAGCCATGGGAGTGGAAATTTTTATGTTAAAAATAAAATAAAAAGGCATGGGGTGTGAGGATTAAGTGGGCAAGTGATAGTGAGTCCTAGGACACTAGGACTCATATTTTGACTTGGTAAACAAGATATTTTAACCAAATAAAATCAAATTAAACCAACTCAATTAAATAAGGTCCTAACTCATTTAAGAACTTAATTAATTTATAAATTAAATTAAATTAAAATTAATTTATTTTCTTAATTAAATTGAAAATTGAGTTAATCTGAGTCCTTAGTTAGACTAGGACTAGTTCTTTCTTACACTTAGGCTTATCCAAATTGACTTGATCCAATAATCAAGCCCAAACAAGTCTAATTAAATCTATATCTAATTAGACTTAATATCAACTATTGGTTTAATAAATTAGCTAATTAGCAATTCAATTGTAATCAACCTCCTTAACACTTGCACTAGGTTAAACACAATCATATTGATTATTTAACTCTAGAATGATTCTTAATCATTGATCAACCATCCGATCAATCTAAGCTCTAATGTTGTGACCTTATAGGTCCAAACTAAGCTGATAGCATAGAAATAAAATTTTTACCAATCGAAGTGACCATCTAGCAATGATTATCCCGCTGGGATAATCGAAGGTGTAGAACACCATCCTTAGAACCCATGCGGATATAGTTTCCATATTATTCATTCCCTGACCACAGTGCTCGTAGGACACCTCAAGAGTTCAACTTCAACTTGATCAGATTATCCAATTAGTATTTCAAAATATCAAATCCATCTAATGGATTACCTTGGCCAAGGTTATGCTATATTGAAATAGATGATACCTTCTTCTCCAACTCTTAGATGGTCAATTTCATCTTGATCACACTCTGACTTTGCAAGTACTTGATTGCCTAGAAGCCTTCCATTACTGAATTAGAAATTTAGTTAGTTAGTACCAAAGCATAGTGAGTTGTTTGCAAGTCACTGAGGTGATCTCAGGTCTAAGGGATACTTATAATCTATATCCCATCAGAGAACATTCTAATAGCAGAATGCTCTGGAGTTGTCACGTTCAATGATGATGTACCCATACATCTCACTTATGCCATACCACTCTCACACTCCTTGGGTAAGAGGACAACCAACCTATTGGCATATAGCGGACTCTATGCTGTGATAGATACTTGTTCCTAATTAATAGTCTATCATTTGGCCTGAACATAATTTAAGGACTAATCATAAATCCTCTCTTTATCAAAACTAAACAGTCCTAAAACTTCATCACATAATGGAGTTCATTAGAAGATATAAACTTATGATAAAATATGTCAAAATATTTTATTAATTAATAAATAATTATAAATTATAAAATAGCTCAACTGTCAATAGGCGACGATTGGCTTTGGAGACATAATTTCAACAACTCCCACTTATCCTAAACCACTCGGACAATATCTTAATACCCATCTTTGACTTATGGTTTGTGAACTTCTTGATTTGCTAGGGCTTTAGTGAAGGGGTTGGCTAGGTTCTTCTTCCAATCGATCTTCTGAAGTTTGACTTTGCCCAGATCCATGATTTCACAGACCAAATAAAAGCAGCAGAATGTGCTTGTCCATTGGGCGCCTTCAATTTTTTTCTTTGAGCTATGATTGACTTAGTGCATTACATATAGAGCAGGACTGGACCATCATTAAGGCTGCTACTCTGAGCTCAGTGATGAACTTTTTCAGCCACACAGCTTTCTTTCTCACATCTGATGCGCCATGTACTCTACTTCGCAAATAGAGTTGCCACATTTATGCTGCTTTGAAACTTTTTGCAGTAGATGCTCCACCATTTACAGTAAAGATATATCCCAACACACTTTTGTCATTCACTTGGTTAGATTAAAGCTGAAGTTTGTAAATCCCATAAAGCTTCAGATTTAACTCACCATAAACAACCATTGGTCCTTAGTATTTCTCAAATACTTAAGGATGATTTTAACCACCTTGTTTTTTTTTTCAGGGTTAGACTGGATATCTACTCACCCACTCCTAGTGAGTATGCCACATCTGTCTATACATTCATTGCATATATAATAGACCCCACTTCCGAAGCATATTGGATTCTACTCATACGCTCTCTCTCTTCAGGAGTTATCGGACAATCCTTTTAGAGAGGAAAATTCTTGGCCTATCGAAAATAGTCCTTTTTGGAATTCTCCATGCCGAACTCTTCAGCACATTTCTATTGAGTGGATTAAGATATACCAAGCATCTTTTTAGATCTATCCCTATAGATCTTCATCCCTAGGATATAGGATGCTTCACCAAGTTTTCATGGAGAACTGTGATGACAATCAGACTTTTTATTCTTGTAGTGCGGAAATATCATTTTCGATTAAGAAAATATCATTCAATACAAAATAAGGAAATACCACTGCTGGACCATTTGTCCCATTTTAATGCAAGTTCTTCTCCTTTTAATGAAGCCATACATTTTGATCACTTTATCAAAATGCATTGTTCCAACTCCGAGATGCCTACTTCAATCCATAAATAGATCTCTAAAGCTTGCACACCTTATGACTCATCTGTGGACGTGTGCCCTTCAGTTGTACCATATATTACCTCCTCGGTTGTAGCTCTCCATTTAGAAAAGCTGTCTTCACATCCATCTGTCAGATCTCATTAGTCTAGATGGGCAGCAATGGCAACGATGAATCCGAATGGACTTGAGCATTGCCATAGGAGAGAACGTCTCATCATAGTCAATACATAACGTTGATGATACCCCTTGGCAACCAGACAGGCTTTATAAGTCTCCACCTTTCCGTCTGTGCTCCTCTTTCCTTTGAAGACCATTTACACTCAATAGGTTTGACCCGTTCAGATGGGTCAACTAATATCCATACATCATTGACCTTCATGAAATCCATTCGGATTTCTCATAGCTTCTAGCATTCTCAGAGTCGGGTCTCTGCATTGCATCCATTATAAGTGATCGGATTCTCATCGTTCTCATCGAGTTTGATGGGATACCATCCCGGACCCAAGAATCAATAGTATCTATCTGGATGGTGCTAGTACTCTATTGGATCCCTAATTGTATGGGTTCACTAGGCTTCAGATTCTGATCTTGATCAAATTTACTTAGGTCCAAAATTCTATGTCGGACTTTCTACCTATTTGAACTCATCAAGTTCAAACCTTAGAGGCAACAGTTCTTTCACCAAGGAACTTTCTTTTCCAAAAAAGGTTGCTCTAGGCTGAGAACCACCTTTGTTCAGTCAGGCATGGTAGAAATATGCTATTCTTTTGATCTCTTTTTGGGGTACCTATGAATGTATACCATGTCAGACTAGCTCCAATTTGTCATCTGATAACTAATCATTTTGACATAAGCCGGGCACCCCCAAATCCTGAAGGTGTGAAAGTGCTGGGAGGTTACGTCTACCTGTCTATATCTCATATGGGTTTTAATTGATAGACTGTACTTGGGATCCTATTTAATAGAAAGCAAGTCATTCGAGTTTGCATATCCCTAGAAGGGATTGTTAGATAATAGTCCCTAGAAGCCAGAATATTGGCGACCTTTGTAAACACTTCTAGGGGCAAATTGTAATTTTGACTATAATTATTGAAATGGGTTATATATTCTAGACACCATAGTGTATTTAGTGTCTGTGATACATCCTTTGAGTTAATGGTAATGATATTCATATTTTCAAGACTTGAAAATTTAAGACCATGAATAATCAATTATTACTCATAAACAGCTTTTTTTTCCCGACATGGATCATCACGAGGATGCTGATTGATCTTGGAAGGTTGGTATACGATCGCTTCTCTTTAGAGATGAGTCTTGAGTCTACGGTGTGTGTGGAGACACTGGAGCGAAAGTATAGGTACTCGTTTAGAGAACGAGGGCACTGAGCGTTGACCACCTTCGAGTAGTCATTAGAAGTCTACCTTTTCTCGTGCAATGACTGATCTCGATGCTGCAGTTAGTGTGTCTGGTTCTACCAGATGGCATCGGCAGTTCACTTAGGGTGTTTATAGTTTTGACTACACATACTCCGGTCTCCCTAGCCTATGGAACCTGAGGTGTATGTGGGATTATAGCTATGTTCGATTGTAGACTGTATTGGCATCAAGATGGATCTATCTACCTCTGCGTGGTAGAGGAGTAGCCCTATGATGATCATGAGAATCAAGTCCAGAAACCATGGCCATGTAGAGTGAAATAATAGAAAGAGTTTTTATTAGATTTCACATTGGACTCGAATCGAATTGATTTACATCATATGACAGAACTAGGGTTTGACGTAGTCACCTTAACCCTAATTCGATCGGGCTTATGATAGAAATTAATTCCACAGTATGCGTTGCACCAAGAGGTTTCGCATCAAGCCTTGCGTGGGTGCCACCATATTCTGAGTGTCACTGCGTGATTGCAGCATAGAATATTTAGATGGATCGTCATTCTAACTGTCGGAATTCCAGATAGTATCTGGTCCATCAAAGGCACTGATCTGTCTATGATAGAGATCATAATATCCCATTACCATAACAGAACTGAACCCTAACTCCTAGGTCACACAAACAAGGGCGTTCTCTTAATTGGTGCAATCTCATATTGAACTGATCTAGTTCAATTTGCTATCTGAATGAGATTCATTAGTTGTAAGGGAAATCGTTGCTAAACATCTGATTGAACCTAACGTTTTCTCTTTACTATAAATAATTGTCCTGACGGCCAAAGTGAGTTTGTGGCTCGAATCAGAGTGCTCTCATTATGGTGCTGGAGGTTCCAATCAGAAATGGTTTGTCTTATTGTAAGGACATGTACTTGCCATTTTGCGTTTGCACCTGCCATTCTTTCTTGAACTTTGGTCAAAGAGTCTACCCTTTGACTGGTCAACGTGACCATGGACCCTTTTTGACCTTTGACCACATGCATGCTACCTATTGGTAGCTGGTGGAGCTGTTCCCCCCTGCCAGAACCTGGCAGGAGCAAAGGGCGCGACGCCAAGCAGAGCATGGGGGCGGTGAGCCCAAGTTAGGAGGCGCCTAGGGAGTCCTTGTTGGACTAAACTACCCACCCCTTGATTCCAATCAATCTTACTAAGAATCATTAACTGGCTTTAAGGCCACCCTTCTAGAGTGAGTAATGCCAGGAGTCTCTTTTTCAACCATCAAGATTAGATCATATTTTACCACAAGTGTGGCTTACTTGACTAAATATTGGTTGGAGGAGAAGAGTTGGCACACCTTGTCAATGCTTAGTCTATAATATAACCCTGCCCACCTACCAACCAATATGTCCTTGAAAGAAGAGAAACTTACCCCAACACGCTTTACCATAGCTGCTGCCTCCTCTTTCTCCACACCCCAACTCTCTAATCCTCTTCCTGGTGCTCTCCCCACCACGTCCAAAAGGTATTTTGGACGTTTTAGTCTGCGATTCAAGATAGACATACCCCAGACAAACCCAATCCACCACGAACAATGAAGGCGCGCTTGCTGCAAAAAAGGACGACTTGCAGTATCTTCAAAAAGAGTTTTCTGAAGCCTCCAGATTCAGATCCAATCTCAACTTTTTGGAGTGGTGTGTAGAGAAGAAGCAGGTTCTCCAGATCCAACCTGGTGGGATACCGTAGAGGCCAGGCGCTTCCTAAAGATCTCAAAACCTTCCGTTGATCAATTCATGTAACAGTTAATGGATAGATACCCAAATAGGAAATTAATTATTAAATTATCTTATTTATTTATCTTATAAAATAATAAGAATCAGATCTAAAAATCTTCAAATCTATTTAGATCAAGAGAAAGAGATTTTTTGAATATATCTCTTGATCAATTCAGATCTGGACGAACCTGGACCGGGTAAATCATATTCCCTTCAACTGTGTATCAGAGCCATGGTTCTAAAATGTTTGTAGATCTGATTTACTATTTATTTAATTAAAAATAACATATTTCAGATGTCACATTGAGATGGATCAGATCTAAACTCAGAAAATTAAAATTGAATCATTTGGATCTAAATACATAATATATGGCATACTAGTATCTAGAATAGAATAGTTCTATAGAATAGTTTTCATGTCTTGATTTATATTGATTAAATCATATTTTTAGATCTTCTTATTTACTATTTTCTGATATATAAGTGTTATAATAACATCTGATAAACAGCAAATAAAAAATTTAGTTAATTTATAAATATTTCATATGAGAATGATAGATGCATGACTAGACTAGTTGTAGAATAGTTTACATTATTGTCTAGCATTAGAATTTATTTTTGATTAGATCAATTTAAATCTAATTTTATCAGATTTTATGTGATAATTTGAATATGAAACTGCATGATTATAACATGATATTCAAAAGATTCCTATAGATCTAAATTTGTATATGAGATATATGATATAGCATCCTATAACTTGTTTTGTAGATTTACATGTTTCCTGATTAAGGCATTCCTCTCTTGCGGGGTCATAAGAACAGAAGAAGGGTTTAAAAGCCCTCTCTTCCATTCGATGGGGTGTTCTTATGACGTGTAGGTGCTGCGCGCTCTAATCAGAAACCCAAAAACTTACTTTCTGCAAAACCCTATCATAACCCTATTATTATTGTGCATATTTGTTTATGAACCCAACTTAATTAAGAATAAGTTTATTGAATATAAAATTAGTCTAAAATTATATATCATGATATAAGACATATTCATAATACTGGGTTCTGGCTTGGTAGCTCAATTAGGGTCAGAGCGGTTGATCAAACCGAATCAAGAGTTGGTTAGATGGATCAACAATGCTAAATTGACCAGCCTAAATAGGATTAAGTCTGGTGTCAAGATCGAGTCGCACGATCAAGCCAAGACCTTAATTAGGCTCAGAGGTTAGAGTCTGGATTGTAGGCTAACCCAATGTTCTGACTCAACAATGGTTGTCTAAGGTAAGTTGGCACAGACGACCGACTAATTTTTAATTGGAAGCTACTCGACCTGAATGCGTTCTTGTGCGAGTTAACGGCATATTCCTTCCACCGGTCTCACTTACCTGGCCATATCTGTTGACACAGTTCTGATCTGAGGTGGTCAAATAATCCAAGCTGACCCATGCCCACTAGGTTAGTCATAATTGTTATGACTAAGCCAAGTCTAGTTAATGAGACCTGAATCAATTCTCCTAAGAAAAGATTAAGATCCGAGGTCTTCCACCATTGTAGACGTGCGGGCCCTTCTCGGGTTGATTGTTCTCGACTGGATACAGTGGCTCAGTTTGCCACCGGGAAGACGCAACCATGTCTATTAGGCATTGGATGCTATGGGCTGGAGGATGAGTTGGGATCATATTTCGAATACGGTGAGAGACCCATTAGGAACCCAGTTATCAATGTGGGTCTGACTTAACTAAGGTGGATCAATATTTCGGATATGTGAATTCATGAATTAGAGACCAAGTTTGGGCACCATGATAGAGAATCATGAACAGAGTTGTTCACTCATTGGCTAACCCATCACCAATAACTGTTTAGGTGAGGTGATGAGTCAGTTGGTGAGACCGCACCACCCACTAGAAATCATCAATCGCGGAGATTTTTCGCATCTCTCAGAGGGAGTGTAGGGATCCAGAAAATAGTGGGAGCTATTTGTTTAAAAATTAATTCCCTAAACAAATTGGTCCAAGTCAAAATATACAGTATCTAACTAGAATCTTTGTGACTCTCTATAAGAAATGTCTGCGTCCAACCCACTGGCACGTATCCTAACACACATAGGACTGACTGACCCAATTATTTAAGATTTGGTCAGGAACTACCAAAATTGTTTTGGGTTCAGAGAAAGTTAACACATGTTTTGGACCAGGACCCTCCACCTTACCAGCTCGTCCATCCACTGAACAGAGAGCGTCTCTAGAAAAATGGATTGACGAAGACAAATAAGGCCAGATACTACATGCTGGGCTCGATGTCTGATGACTCAGCGCCAAACATGAGATATCGGACTATCGCAAATTTGGCTCACCTACAGGAAGATGTTTGGTGAACAGAGTCGCGCAGCCAAATATCAAGTCACGAAACGACCTTTTAAGGCTAAGATTGCGTGTATGGGCAGTCAGTCCAAGATCACTGTCTTAACACATGATCAAGGACATGGAAGAGCTTGAGAAGCTCGGTGTGAAGTTGACTTGGATTTAGCTAGATGTATTATTCTGCAATCCTGACTTAATGCATATGGGCAATTCATCATGAATTACCACATGCATAAACTTCAGAATTCCTTGGCCGATTGATGGAATTATGCTGTTACCGCTGAGCTTTCTATGAGAAGGTTCTAAAGGCTCAGTTCTTTGCTTATGGACGACTGTCTTCCAAAAGAAAATCTATGGAAAGAAAAAGAAGTCTGTGAAAAAGCAAAAGGTAGAAAGGATTAAAGAAGAAGAAGCAAGAACCGAAGAAAAAGGTCGATGGCAAAGGAAAGTGTTTCCATGCAACAGCGACGGCCATTGGAAGCGAACTGCCCTACTTACCTGGCCCCCCTAAAGAACAAGAAGAAGTCCTTCTGGAGGTATGCTCGTTATTAGTCTAACCTTACGGTTTCTTCTGCATCCAGTTGGGTGCTTGACTCTGGTTCTAGTGCTCATCTGTGCACTTCTATGCGGGGTCTTGAGGATAGCAGGAGGCTGAGGGATGGAGACATGATCCTACGCGTCGGTAATGGAGCAAGAGTTGCTGCAGTAGCCGTGGGAACATACCCTCTGCGATTACCCATCTGTTATACTTAGTTTTAAAAGACTGTTATTATGATGCCTGCAGCTAGCAGGAATTTGATTTCTGTTTCTATCTGCACAAGAAGGTTATGTGACACCTTCTTTAGCCTTGTAACTTCTTTATGAAAGAAAATAAATTGCAAATGTTTTCTTGTTAATGGTCTTTATCAGTTGCATATTGATGTACCTGTTTTAACTATCGAGCAAAACGTGAATGCCAAACGACCTAGGGATAGTCCAAACGACAGATATCTATGGCACCTGAGATTAGGTCATATAGCAGAAGATAGGATTAACAAATTGGAGAAAAATGGGCTATTGAGTCCATTGACTTTTGAGTCATATCCAACTTGTGAATCTTGTCTTCAAGGCAAATGACTAACTCCCTATTTGTTGGACATGGGAGGGGCCACAGATCTCCTTGCCCTAGTACATACTGATGTGTGCGCCCATTCGATTGCCGGCTAGAGGCAATTTTTCTACTTCATTACCTTTACACAGATCGCTAGGTATGGGTATGTGTATCTTATGAGACATAAGTCTGAAGCCTTTGAAAAGTTCAAAGAATTCAGACATGAAGTAGAAAAACAAACTGGAAAACCCATAAGGTTCTTCGATCAGATCGGAGGAGGTGAATACCTTAGCGGGAATTCCTAGACTATACTTAAAGGAAAATGGCATAGTCTCTCAATGGACTCCACCAGGAACACCTCAACCTCAACGGCTTTCAAACGAAGAAATCGGACTCTATTGGATATGGTTCGATCCATGATGAGCTTCAGAAACCTCCCTGATTTCCTTTGGGACATTCATTATTAACTTCAATCTATTTACTGAATAGGGTTCCCTCTAAAACCGTTCCTACCACACCGTATGAGATATGGCACGGTAAGAAACCAAGTTTGAGTCATCTCAGAATTTGGGGATGTCCGGCTTATGTCAAAAGACAACAAGCGGACAAGTTAGAGTTTAGGTCCTTTAGAGCTCGATTCATAGGATATCCTAAAGAGTCATTAGGATACTATTTCTACATTCCAGAAGACCACAATGTGATTGTGAGTCGACATGCCATATTTCTTGAAAAACAGTTTATTCAAGATAGTGGCATTGGAAAGCAGATTAAGCTTGATGAGAAAGTCTCACAAGCAGAACGAGCTAAGACCAAGTGGAACCAAATCAGGGAGCCAATAAGAACACTACCTCTTCCACCCGTAATCGAAAGAGCCCTCCCCCTGAAAGATACTTAGGTATTATTTCAGAGATATAGAGGAAATGTTCCTCATAGGTAATGGTGCTCATGGTGATGATCCCAAAACCTACAACGAGGCGATATCAGATATCGACTCCGAGAAATGGCTTGAGGCAATGAAGTCAGAGATCGACTCGATGCACTCAAACCAAGTCTGGACCTTGGTAGATCCACCAGAAGGTATAGTACCTATTGGGTGTAAATGGATCTTCAAGAGAAAGATTGGTGCAGATGGGAATGTGGAGACATTCAAGGCTAGACTGTGGCAAAAGTATAGTCAACGTGAAGGCATTGACTATCAGGATACCTTTTCCAGTAGCTATGCTAAAATCCATCCGCACATTGCTTGCTGTTGCAGCCTATTTCGATTATGAAATATGGCAAATGGACGTGAAAACTGCATTCCTAAATGGATATCTTGAGAAGATATCTATATGGAACAGCCGCTAGGTTCACATCAGTGATACTGACACAAGGTTGCAAGCTGCAAAGTCCATTATATGATTAAGCAAGCATCTCGGAGCTGGAACACTCGTTTCAATGATGTGATCAAAAGTTTGGTTTCATCAAAAACGAAGAGGAACCATGTGTTTTCAAAAGGGTCATGGGAGCGCTGTTGTCTCTCCTCGTATTGTGACGTGGATGACATCCTCCTTATTTGGAATGATATTCCCATGTTGACATCAGTCAAGATGTGGTTGTCCAAGGAATTCTCCATGAAAACCTAGTGAAAGCATCCTTTATTCTAGGAATTAAGGTCTATAGGATAGACCGAATAGGATGCTAGACTTTCACAGGAATGTACATAGAGAAGTACTTAAGAGTTTATATGGAAAACTCTAAGAGGGGATTAATACCCTTCAGACATGGTATTCATCTTTTCAAGAAGATGTGCCCCAGCACACCTGAGGAAATAGAACGCATGAGCAAGATCCCTTATGCTTCTGCAATAGGGAGCCTCATGTATGCCATGCTATGTACACGACCTGATATAGCCCATGCTGTGAGTGTCACAAGCAGATATCAGTCAAATCCAGGTGAGAACACTGGACTTCTGTGAAATGTATCCTTAAGTACTTGAGAAGAACTAAGGATATGATGTTGGTCTTCGTAATGGAGAACTCCAAGTTCAGGATACACAGACTCGGACTTCATGTCGATATAGATGATCAAAAGTCGACATCTGGAAGTCTGTTTGTGTGCAATGGTGGAGCTGTCAGCTGGAAGAGTTCCAAGCAAACTGTGATAGCAGATTCCACCATGGAAGCAGAATATATAGCTGCATCAGAGGCTGCAAAGGAAGCGTTCTGGTACAAGAAGTTTGCTGCAGAAATTGGAGTAATGCCATCAGATGCCATTCCTCTTTACTGCGACAACAATGGCGCCCATAGCCCTTGCTAAGGAGCCGAGGTCTCACCAGAAAGTTCAAGCACATTGAGCGGCGATATCATCTCATCCGCGATTACCTTGAGAAAGGTTACGTTGAGGTCAAGAGAGTCAACTCCACAGATAATGTGGCAGACCCACTTACAAAGCCGTTGGGGCGAACAGAAGATCGAAGCCCACCTTGAGAAGATGGGACTTAGACTTGTATCCAATTGCTTAGGCAAGTGGGAGATTGTTAGATATATGTGCCCTAGAAGCCAGAATTGGCTGAACACTTATAATACACTTCTAGGGGCAAAATTGTAATTTTGACTATAATTAATAAAATGGTTATTTTCTATCACACCTGTGTATTTAAGTGTCTGTGATCATCCTTTGAGTTAATGTAATGATAATTCATATTTTCAAGAGTTGAAAATTTAAGACATGAATAATCATTATTAACTCATAAACAGCTCCCGACCATAGGATCATCACGAGGATGGTGATTGATCCGGAAGGTTGGTGTACGATCGCTTCTCTTTAGTAGATGAGTCTTGAGTCTACGGTGGGGAGACACCGGAGCGAGAGTACAGGTACTCGTTAGAGAACGGGCACTGAGCGTGACCACCTCGAGTATCATTAGGAAGTCTACCTTCTCGTCAATGACTGACTCGATGCTGCAGTAGTGTGTCTGGTTCTTTGACCTGAGGTGCATCGGCAGTTCACCTTGAGGGTGTTATAGTTTGACTACACCATTACTCGGTCTCCTACCATATGGAACCCTGAGGTGTATGTTGGCTATAGCATGTTTCATTGTAGGAACTGGATTGCAATCAAGGATGGGATCTATCTACCTCGGTGGTAGAGGAGTAGCCCTATGATGATCATGAGAATCAAGTCAAAAATCCATGGCCATGGTAGAGTGAAATAATAGAAAGAGTTTCTTATTTAGATTTTCACATTGGACTCGAATCGAATGATTACATCATATGACAGAGACTAGGTTTGACGAGTTCACCTTAACCCTAATCTGATCGGGGCTTATGATAGAAGAACTTAATCACACAGGTAGCTGCACCAAGAGGTTCGCATTCAGCTCTGATGGGTTGCCACCATATACTGGCTAGGTGTCACTGGTGGATTTTGGGAGCAATTAGAATGATTTAGATGATCGATTCATTCTAGCTGTTCGTCAGAAGAGTTCTGATCCATCGAAAGGAGTTTCGATGATGTCTAGATGAGATCATGACATATCATTACCATACAGAACTGAACCTAACTGGGTCACACAAACAAGGGTTTGAATCTGGTGATCATCAATTGAACTGATCTAGTTCAATTGATCTGAATGAGATTCAATTAGGTTCAGGAAATCGTGCTAGCACTCGATTGAACCTAACGTTCTTCTTTTACTATCATAAATAAGTTGTCCTGACTGAGCCAAAGGAGTTTGTGTCAAATCAGAGGCCTTCATATGTCTGACTGAGGTTGTCCAAGTCAGAAATAGGTTGTCTTATTTGTAAGACATTACCTGCCATTTTTTGGTCACCTGCCATTCTTGTTCTTTGACTTTGGTCAAAAGTCTACTTGACTGGTCAAACGTTGACCATTGACCCTTTGACTTTGACCACATGTCATGCACCTATTGAAGAGCTGGTGGGGGCTTGTCCCCCTGCCAGAACCTGGCAAGGAGAAGGGCGCACGCCAAGGGTGGCGCGAGCCCAAGTAGGGGCGCCGTAGGAGTCCTTGTTGGACAAGGACTCCACCTCCCTTTAGGATTCCAATCAGAGTTCTACTAAGAATCCAGTTGACTGGCTTAGGCGCCCTCTAAGGAGGAATCCAGGGGTCTCTTTTTCAACCAATCAGATTTAGATCTGATTTCACAAAGGGTTGTGATTGGTTGAGAGGAAGAAGAGTTGGATCACGCTTAGTCTATAAATAAGACCCTGCGCCCAACCCTAATCCTAAGTCTTATTGAAAGAGATTTCCCACGTCCAAGGCTGCCCTCCCCTCCTTCTCCACGCCATACTCTCTTTCTCCGTTGCTCTCCACGTCCAAAAGTGTTTGGACTTAGTTGGTGCGATTCAGATCAAAGAAAGGCGATCAAAAGCAAGAAGGCTGCGCTGCTGCAAAGGACGACTGCAGATCTTCAAAAGAGTTTTGAAGATCCTCCAGATCAGATCCAGATCTGATTTTTGGAGTGTGATAGAGAAGAGAGGTTCTCCAGATCCAACCCGAGTGGATACCGGTAGAGGCCAGGCGCTTGCGTGGCTAAGATCCAGAACCTTCCGCTGCAATCAGGATCATCTACAGGGTAATAGGATTACCCAAATCAGGTAAATTAAATTTGATTTAATTTATCTTATTTTATTTTATTTATTAAAATAATAAGAATCAGATCTGAAACATATCAAGATCTGATTAAGATCAAGAGAAAAATTTTTGAAATATATCTCTTGATCTAATCAGATCTGGACGAACCTGGACCGGGAAATCAGGATTTCCCTTCAAGGATATCGACAAGCTGGCAAATCCCATCATGGATTGGACCATGTCTAACAATATCCGAATTCTCCTTTCAGACACACCATTATGTTGTGGTGTTATAGGAGGAGTCCATTGAGAGAGAATTCCATTCTCTCTTAGATATGTAAGAAACTCACCAGAAAGATGTTCTTCTCCTCGGTCAGACCAAAGAGTTTTAATATTTTTTCCAGTTTATTTTTCTACTTCACTTCGAAATTGTTTAAACATTTCAAAAAAATACGACTTATGTTTCATCAGATAGACAAATCCATATCTAGATAGATCATCTATGAAAGTGATGAAGTAGACATATCCACCTCTAGCACCTATGCTCATTGGTCCACATACATCAGTATGTACTAGACCTAAGAGCTCATTAGCTCTCTCTCACCTTTTTCAGTAAAAGATGACTTGATCATTTTACCAAAAAGATAAGACTCATAGGTTGGAAGTAATTCACAATCATTGACTTTGAGGATTCCCTTTGAGTCAACTTTTTTTATCCTATTCCTATTTATTTGACCTAGCCTACAGTGTGTAAGTAGATATCTGATTTACA